>OZ014523.1:86895120-87472620 GCA_963966055.1 Lathyrus aphaca
TATATATATATATATATATATATATATATATATACTTATACATATATATACATATACTTATATATATATATATACTTCTACATATATATACATATACTTATATATATATATATATATATATATATATATATATATATATATATATATATATATATATATATATTTATATATACTTATACATATATATACATATACTTATACATATATATATATATATATATATATATATATATATATATATATATATATATATATATATATATATATATATATATATATATACATATATATGTATATATAACAAAGGAATGCATATAACACATGCACAACATTCCAATTGGCGAATTGATCATTGTGTTGTATGCATTCGCCAAATGGTTTGGCGAATTGGTTGTATGCATGCATGCATTCGCCATTCCATTTGGAGAATCCTTCTGAAAAATCACATTTTCATCATTTGAAGTGGCGAATGTGTGTGCAAAGTATGTTAGTTTGGTATTTTTTTTGAAAACAATGTTATTTTGGAAATAAAATTATGAAACTATGTTATATTAAAAAAAAATTCTTTCTTGGTTTGTTCAACCATAATCCAACATCTCGATAATCTCCTTTGAACCTCAATCTCTTGGAGAAGTTTACTCTCATTAGTTTGGTCTTGATTCATGAGAGAAAGATATGAAATCTAAGAGTATGATAGGTCTAGATTGTGTCAAAATGGTCGTAGGGGAGATAATTTTTTTTTTCAAACCTAAACCTAAGGCATATACAAACCTAAAGCATATCCAAACCATCATAAATCATGTGTAACTGAAGTAAATAATATGAAAATCATGTGAAACATACAACAATATACAATAACAAAAAAAAAAAACATAAACTCTCGAACAAGAAGAAAATCATATAAAAATCATGTAAAACATATTGTAGAATAGGAAAACTAATGACAAAGAAGAAAAAAAATATGTGTTAGGATTTTGCTATGAGAGATACGACGATACTGTCAAGAAGCGAGAGCTAATTCGCGTATATTTGGATAAACAATTTCACCACGGTCGTATTCAAAAACTGTGATAAACTGTAATGCCTTTCATAACAATTGACATTATCAACCATGGTAATATATATATATATATATATATATATATATATATATATATATATATATATATATATATATATATATATATATATATATATATATATATATATATATATATATATATATATATATATATATATAAGAACAACCCTCATTGTAACGAAAAAGTAGAAAGTCGTTAGAGCTGTAATTCGAACCCTGTCACTCCATGAATGTATAATCACGACTAACTGTTTTGACCGTAATGCAATATCTTCGTAAATATAAAAAAGAAAAACGTGTCCAAAAATGAGGTATTGCCACGGTTAAACAGTTGTAAGTTAGTGTTATCAAAGATATATTTTGTAGTAGTGAAGATATGTATTTGTGTGTGTGGATGATTTTTTAAGGTACACATGGATTAACTTCATTAAAGAAAAATATTTAACCATTGATGTTTTCAAAGAGCTATGCACAAGTAAACAAAAATAAAAGGGATTTGAAATTGTAATGATAAAGAGTGACCATGGCAAGAAATTTGAGAGTTCCAAGTTCTCTGAATTTTGCTCAGCTGAAGGGATCATTCATGAATTTTCTATTCCTATCACGCCTTAGTAAAATGGATTTGTACAACATAAGAATAGAAATCTTAAAGAATCTTCTAGAGTCATGTTTCATGCTAAGAATCTTCCTTACCATTTTTGGATTGAAGCTATGAACACTGCTTGTCAAATTCACAATCGAGTGACCATCATATTTGAAACCAAAGCTACTATGTATAAGCTTTGGAAAGGAAGGAAGCCCAATGTTAAATACTTCCGTTTCTTTGGTAGAAAGTGCTACATATTGGAAAACTATCATCAACATATAACACAAGAAAGATGAATTTGCTCCCACTGACCTTAAGATAGATGCACTGACCAACTTTATTTTCTTCAAAATCCAAGGAAGTCACCCCCTCATCAAAATTTTAAGTACCATTATCTATAAGCATGTTTTAAACCCTAAATATATCTTCTAAATTTACAAACTAAATGCTCATTACCACTTGTCTCACGATGTTGCATGTAAACCTCCTCATTTAGACCACCATTCAGAAAAGAAGTCTTAACATCAATCTGATGTAACTTCAAGTAAAATGCGCCACAAGAGCCATAATAATTATAAAATAGTATTTAGTGGAAACAATATTTTTTTCCATTAAATCAATCCCTCCTTTTGTGTGAAGACCTTAGCCACAAGTCTTACCTTTAACCTCTCAATTCACTACTACAAAATGCGCATTCAACAACGCCATGGTCACCACGATTTTTTCCTACACCATTGTGACATATCTTTACTAAGACTCTACCATATTTATTTTGTTTTTTGATTAAAAATTATTAGTATATAACAGCGGTTATAGAACCAACCGTTGTGATACAATCAAACTTTCATCGGTTCGAACCTCAACGCCATAAAATATTTGATTCCTTTAACGTTAAGGCACACCTTTTCTTTTTTATTTATTTTAAAATTCACAAATAAAAGGGATATCACTACGGTTCTTGTGGTTAACCATTGTGATATATTTATTATAAATAAATACTTATCGTTACTCTCCTTATTTTTAACTACTGTGAAATTGTTTACCCATATATAAGCGAATTAACTTTCGCTTATTGACAATAGCGTCATTTCCTTCATAGAGAAATCCTAGAACCCATTTTTTCTCTTCTTCTTCACCATTAGTCGTGAATCTTGTGCTTCATACATTAAGGTATTCTTATCCTTCCATCTATTGTTATATAACGTTTGTGTAGCTATAAAAGGAAAGTACAAACAACGGTGGTAACAAACTTCATCTAGTTTTAGAAACAATGAAAAGAAATATAAGAAGTATAAATATTTTGTGTAAGCTTCTTCCTCCTTATATTTCTTTTTCATTGCTTCCCAAACTAGATCAACATCATAGTTGATTCATGTTCTGCGATTATTTTCATCCGAGGATGCTCATTATTGAAGTTTGTTGTGTTTCCTTCCAGGTTAAGAGGATGATACATGGTGATGATATTAGTGGTAGCAAGCGTATAGTATGAGTTTATAAGGTTCATATGATTTGTGTAGCAATGATTAAGAATACAAGAAGTATGAAGTCATTGTGGAAACTTCATCCACCTTGTATTTTTTCACCATGGCTACACATATTAGATGAACTTAATATATCTTCATATGGTATAACCCATGCTACAATGGTGGAAACTATGGTATGTTCTCCGGATCTCTCTTTACTCTTCACTAGATTATGGTTTTAGGGTTTGGTTTCAACTGAAGATGCTCATTGTTGAAGTTTGTTGCGTTTCATTGCAGATTAATGGGATGATACATGGTTATAGCAAGCGGTGGTAGCAAGCATATAATATGTGTGGATAAGGTTCATATGGTTTGTGTAGTAATGGAAAAAAATACATGAAGTATGAAGTCATTGTGGAAAATTCATCCATCTTGTATTTTTTTGCATTGCTTCACAAACTAGATGAAATTCATAGTTCAGTTATAATTTTCAATAAAAGGTGCGCTCTTGAAACAATTTAACATAATTTGTGATACTGTATGAGGTTAGAGTTTTGTTGATAAATTTATAATATCTGGTTATGGTGTATGATGTTGTTTGAGTTTATTATATTCTATGTAGATTGTTTGTTTCACTAATCTTCACTTAGAGTACATTCATTTAAATTGAGATGGATACTTATAATCTGTAAATTAAGTTGTATTTGAAAACTACCTTAAACAAAACATTGTTGTTTTTGAAAAGCATTCGTCTCATCGTTAATCTCATGTTGTTTACATATATTATGGTATAATGATCTGGCTCCTTAGATGCATCACTGTATTCGATTATAGTTAAATTTAATTAAATAAAATTTATTGGATAGTCTACCTCATCATCAACACTTATAATCGTAAAAATTATGATTATAAAAATTACGATAATAAGTGACGATGATGACGCATGTTCTCCAATAAATTGTTGTTATGGTAATTTAACTATAATTGAAGATAATGATGTATCTAAGGAGATAGGTCAATATACTATAGTATATGTAAAACAATGTGAGATGCACGATGAGACAAATGCAATCAGAAAACAACAATGGTTTGCTTAAATTGGTTTTCAAGAAGAATTTAATTTTTCAGATTATAAACTTTTTCATTAATAAGAATCCCAGTATTTCTTTAGTGAGGTTTATGGAAAATAAGAAATTTATATATAATATAATAAACTCTGGGTACTTTAAATGACGATTATCTATTGTAACCGAGATTAAAGGTAATTTATGTTTTACATAATTTGTTGCTGATGGGTTTTGAACCCAGTACCTAAGTGCATATATCACAATAATTTATAAGCCTAACCATTGTGATATATGGCGCGCGTCTTGGATTTCAATAATGGTTTCTAGACCATTATAAAAACAACAAATTTACAACGACTCTCTACTTAAAAACGGTATGACCGGTGTGATGGTACCCCTTTTATAACCGTTGTGAAAGGGGGTTTTCATAGTAGTGATTTTACCTTTCCTCATGCATGAAAATTTCTACGTTTGGCATTTGTTTCAGCTTGTAAACCCACTTCACATTAATTAGCTTCTTGATTGTATTTTTTACAAGCTCCCAGGTCTTGTTCTTTTCGGTTGCCTTGAATTCTTCTTTCATGGCTACTAACTAATTTGAATCATTCTTTGCTTGATCCAAATTGATTGGTTATGCTCCATCCATCATCATGGCTTCTTCTATTAAGTCACCATTTGCATCGACCACTTGATATGGAAATATGTCATATCCAACTAGGCTTGTCGAATTAGTTCTTTCTCTAGTCGATCTACTAACAATATGATCAGCTGGTATTTCATTTCGATTGGTTGGGAGTTTAGTTTGTTAGTCTTCTTCAAACATAGTTGTAACTATATTTAACTCATATCGAATTGACCATTGACCCCAATCCAACCCTTTACTTTCATCCACTAGAACATCTCGAGTGTTCATAAGTTTATCACCGTTTGATGAATACAACTTGTATGTGTCATTTAAATGATAACCTATGAGCACCATAGCCTGACTTCTATCATCTAGTTTCTTCCTCAATTATTCATGTACATTCCTGAAAAACATTGATCCAAACACTCTAAGATGACTAAAATTGGGATTCACACTTGCCTAAGTCTCAAATTATTCCTCTCGACCATCTTCTTGGTTGGACATCTATTTAGAATGTATATTGTTGTCGAACTCGCTTCACTCCAAAATATCTTTGGCATATCTTCAGCTTTCAACATGTTCCTAGTCACGTTTAATATACTTCAATTCTTCCTCCCAGCTATGCCATTATGTTGATATGTATAAGGTGCAATGATCTCATGCTATATACCTTCCTTACTACAAAATATATAAAATTACTGAGAGGTGTATTCACTACCACCATCAGTTCTCAATTTCTTCAACTTGCATCCACGTTTCCCTTCTAAAAGCTACAGTGATTTGAATAAATTTTGGTAAAACATATTAATGATAAAGATGAAGAAATTGGGACAAGCTAACAAGAAGAAATTTGGATAAGACAAAGATGTTGAAGATGATGTCACAATAAGAAGATTCGACATCATGCACTGATATAACATATTAGTTTAAATCTGTTTCAAATCTATTCAAAGATTCTAGGCGCGATCAGGATAGGATCAAGGATAAAAAATATGAAGCCCATGGAAAAGCTGAAGGCTATTTAAGGAGACTTAGACCTAAGTTTTAATATACCTTGTAATCTCTTTTGTAACCTAGTTCTTAAGAAGAAAATAAGTATTAGGGTTTTGATTGTCAAAGACTCTGTAGGATTTGTAAGTCCCCCTTTGTATCGGTTTGATACATTGTGGTAGGCATAGGTATAATACATGTTCAGAATCCATTAGTTAATGGAATGTATATTGTTCTTGGATGAAGATTTTAAGCAAATTCAAGTTGGCGTGTTGGTCAATAATGCTTGACAAAATTTTATATTGATAGAGACAAGATGAAGATATCATATGTTTGTGATAAAGTGAGATACAGAGGGGGTTCTCGTATCAAATATGGAGGTCTTTGTAATACCTCAAAATTTGCCCTCATATTATTCCCTTTATTCGCATATCATTGTGCATTCATCTGCGTTTCTCACTAATCATAAACAGCATGCTATGGTATTTCATTGTCTTCATAAGGCATGAGATCAGTGTCTCCTAAAGGATCAGCCTATTCCACTAGTTTGGGTTTTTCTACCTCCATGGATCTGGTTGTAGGGATCACACAATTAGGGTCTGGTATTCATATCTATCAGATGAATTCGAGGAATCCCATCATTGCTTGCAGAGTTAATCAGGGTTTCACGGCAGGACTGTTGGTTGGTGGTACAAGAGATCAAGGTACAGTTCCTTATGGTGATCAGGGTATTGTGGTTGCAGTATGAGTGAGGTTGGGATTTGGAGGTTGGATTTAGATTTTCTAGTTGGCCTAAAGTTGTTTATGCGAGTCATGGGGATTTCTACAGTCTTTCCTTTATTCACATTTTTGCACCGTATACCTTGTGGTAGTTCATTGCCCGCTTTAAGCATAAGTCGAGCCTAAAATTCCACTCTACATATTTCTTAAGATCCATTGGTCTAGTCTAACTTCCAAGTGTCCATATCCATTTGAATTTTATACCCATTTGTCCAATTTTTTAAGTCCCATTCATTTTCGATCAATCATTCAAATAAATTTATAAACCTCTCTCAAAAGTTCAAGGGTCCATACCGATTAATTATATTGTTACCATCATTTTTTAACTCTATTAAATTATTCCTTTGGGCCTCATATTTGTCAAAACAAAATAAAGTAAAGGTCAAGACCCATTACTATAATAACATGCTGTCAGTTATTTTTGGTTGTTAAGTCCCTTGTAAAGAAAAATATAGAAATAGCAAGCAAATAAAGTTTCTATTATTTCAAATTTGGTTAATTACATAACTTTCAAATGATAGCAGTCTTGGTAATAATTCATGTTACAAAATTCTATAGAAAATTAGAAAGAAGGAGAGTGCAGTAACAAAAAAATTGAGAAAAAATTTATAGCAACTGATTTCATGATTCCCTTTTCACGCCATCACCAAAAAAAAAGGGCTCCTTTGTCCATTGTTCAACTTTCCGCATCACTCTTCACACTCCATCACCATGGTTTCGACACTTTTTCAACTATCAACATCAATTTTCCGAAACAGCTTAAACAAAGTTCCTGCAAGATTCACGACATCGCAATTCAATTAACCCAATTATTCAAATTCATAGCAAGAATAGAAGAAGAACGGAGAAAAGTCTTTGAAATCGAAGTCATGAAACTTACCCAAAAGGGCTTCAATTCGCCACTGTGATGAGGATTCGAGGAGATCCATAATTGAAAAATGAGAAAGAAGCTCTTCGTCGATCTGCACTCATTACTGACCCCGAGCCTTTTTCAACACAAACTCCATTCACCTTTCGAGAATAAGGCAGAACTTCTGAATCATTGCATCGAATCAACCACCATCATCAATCTTTGTCAGCCATCACGAAAATCTCTTCAAAGCACCAGTGATGCATCGCATCCTTATCGCCGTTGTGATTACCTGCTGCATTCAAATTGAGGCAAAAGTTCAGATGATTCACACACGAGAAAGAGGATTGAATCTAACAGTAAGACAAAAGTTCGAAGATTCACAAACTCACCCTATCAACAACAATTCAGAACCAAGCCTAGTTCATCAATCTCTCAATTTCAATCATATCCCAGCATTGCTTTCATCGTAACATTCATTCACAATGTTAATTCGACTTCTCCATCATCTTTCAACAACAACCTATATTAACCCGAAAAAAACAAAGACAACAGAGAAAATTCAGAAGTATATAATCAAGAAAAAGAATACTTTTAGTTAATTCAAAAAATCACAGAAAACCGAATTCGGTTACACTCCAACAATCTCACAACAGAAAATAACTAACAACTAACTCATAACCAAATCTAACAGAATTCGTAACAGAAAGGAACTAATTGGAATACCTCAGAAAGCTCTAGAACACAGTTTCTGAATCTCTATAAAGCAGAACCTCATCTCCTTCAATTTGTTTTCCCTCAACCATTTTTCTTTTCAGAACCCCTCTTCAACCCTTCTTCTTCACAATCTCTTCACCAGTCCAATTTCTTCACCACATTCTTCAACTTGAACCCTTCACACAACTTCTCCGATCCATACCATCCTTCTCTCCTCTCATTCAATCCCTTTGTTCATAACTTCTCCATCTTCCTTGTTTCCTCTCCCACACCATAACCTCAGCTTTTTTTTTTCAATCGCAACCATCACCTTCAGCATTCATCAATATAATCCATCGAACTTCAATGCCATAACCATTCCTTCGTCACTCCTTCATATCACCTAAAAATGGAGTTTCGAACCATGATCTGCAAGATATGTCAAGATCAGTGACGAAATATCAGACCGACGAACATAATCAGAAGCAACAATGATGAATGGAGAGAGCCAAAGAAGATATACCTGAAGATTGCACTTCTGTTGCCAATCAGACGAATACGATAACTCTGTTCCAAACTTCTTCAGGCCATCGCCTTCAACGGCTCATCTTCATCGCCGTCACGAGACGTCTTGAAGATTCAATTCGCATCGTCATATCTTTCGCACTTTCGGCAAACAATTCGCGGGCTGGGATTCGGATTCGACAAAGCCACCGCATTCGTGGATCGTGAACGGAAGCAGAATTCTTGCTCCGACCCCTTCAGCAAGTGTTCATCATACGAATCTCGCACCGACTCCTTCTTTGATTCGCAAGGTACACAACCATTCTGAACTCTATTATAGTTGAGGCCTCCATTTTCGTATGACTCTTGAGGCGCGGCGGTAAACGTGATTCGTTTCCGTAAATTCATGTTCGGAGTCTATCGATCCCGCCGTTAGGTTGAACTTCTAAGGAATCTAAGTGCGGATTTGTGGTTATGGGTAAGATAAGAAGGGGGTTATGTTGAAAAGCTGAGGTTTGAGGGAGGTTATGGATGAGAAACGGCGTGGGGGAAGAAGGAGAATAAAGAAGAAGAAAGAGAGGCTAAGGGTTTGTGCAGGGACGGCGGCGGCAAGGGAGAAGATGGGAAGAAGAATTAGGGTTGTTGTATATTTAGGTTTTAGTTCAATTCATTTTTTAATTAAACTTTCTAATTATATTATAGTTTAATTCAGATTTAATTAATTTTGTAATAAGATTATTAGTTAATTCAGTTTTTTAGGATTAGTAGTCAATTCATGTTTTTATTAGATTAAGATTCATTTCTTTTTCTTTAATTAAGAATTTTACAAAAGAAATATTATAAGGTTAGTTTAATTCCTTTTTCTTAAATTAAGAGTTGAAATTGATATAATCATGAGATTAGTTAATTCATTAGCTTAAATTAAAACCTTTAGAAAATGTTAATTTAAGTTTAGTTTAATGTTTTCATAAATTAGAATATTAAATTGATATAATCAAACTTTAGTTTAATTTTTTCTTAAGTTAAGATTTTAGAAGATTTTTAGAATTTTATTCATTTTCCTAAGTTAGGGATTCATAAAAGAAATGTATAATAAACTTTAGTTTAATTCATTTTCTTTAAATTAAGGTTTTAGAGAAAATTATTTTTATAAGTTTAGTTTAATATTTTCTTAAATTAAGACTTTTTTTAGAAAATATTAGTTTAGGTATAGTTTAACTCATTTTCTTAAATTCAGATTTTAGGAAAAAATATTATAATAAGATTAATTTAACCTTAGTGTAAGTAATATAATATAATAGAGATTATTAATCTTGATACAAATCCCATATGGGCCTTACGTTTCTATTTACACCCCCATCTTTAAGCCCACAGAAAAAATGAACTAACAATCTGCTTATTACACCTCCCCCATAATCCTGCGTAGTGGGCCTAAGACCCCTTTACTACTCACACCCCTATTCTTAAGCCCAGTAAAAACAGAACTAAATAAATTCCTTTGTGAACCCCCCTTTTAGATTTGATTTTTAGTTTAATTATAGTTTCAAATTAAATTTAATAAAAATAGGTAAATGCTTAAGAAAATTCCCAAAAAAATTAAAGTAGCTTAATAAGTCATTTTAGAAATTTGTGATATTTTTATTTTCTGAATTTTTGATTATTTTTGAATTAATTCTGAATTATTCTTTTAATTAGCTTTATTGAATTTCTTTTAATTATGCTGGATTTTGTTCATTTTATTTAAGTAGCTTCCAACAACTTTTTTGAGCCATTCTTTTTTCTGTAATTAGGGGATTCATAATAGTTCTTAGGATATTTTTAGTGGATTTTTTAGGAGCTTTTATCTTAGGTTTTAATGGTATAATCCTTAGGAATTAGTATTTAATTCTTGGCTGGAAATAATTAATTGTTAGGCATAGAAAAAATAAGATTTTTTAGAATCCCTCTTAGCACAATATTTTAGATAGTGTTAGGGCCCTATAGTTTAATTTTCACAATTTTTCTAGAAGTTTTAGTATTTTTTTTAGAATATTAGTTTTAGGCCTAGTTATGCATAATTCCCATTAGTTTAGACCATTAAAAGAAAATAAAGTTCAATATAAAAATAATAGTGTAGTTTAAGTTTAGTCATAGAATTTAATTTAGACTTAGGCTAGTTCAATTAAATTTTTAGAATGAGTATTAGGCTTAGCTTAGTTTAGAACTTAGGCTTAAAGTTCATTTCATGTATAAGTAGAATAAATAAAAATATACTATTTTTTAATTCATGTCATTGAATGCCTTTTAGAATTTTATTCCTTATGGTTAATTTTATTATTTTTGTTTCATTTGGTTTTTACAACTTGTATAGGTTTCCCCCATTTGTTCTTAGAATCAACTTAACTTCATTAAGAAGTAAGTTGAGTTCTAATAGTTTTGAGTTTCCATTGAGAGTAGAAAACCTCACTAACCATTAGGACCACTTTGTAAATACATAACAAAATTAGGATTGAGTTTTAGTCCCTTAGTTTTTACCTTTTCCAAATTGAGTCATTCTTTCTCCCTTCAAAAGAAAAGTAATAAAACACTTAATAAAAACCGAACAATCTTGTACGACACGAGACTTTGTTGCGGAGTGTTTATACGCGTCCTGTTTCGGGGCGAGGTGTAAATGCTTCCCGCGATGGATAGATCTTAGTACGAGACCGTTCACAAACAAATTCAAAACACTTCTCATAAAATACAAAAAAACAAATAATAAGCGACTATCCTGCGGGAACTTCTCTTCTCATCTCATTCACTCACAACGCGAACTCGCGACGACTTGTCACACATGCAAGACGGTAAACGCACTCGTACCAGACGAGCCTGCAACACCTGAGCATAGACATACGCAGTTCCAGCTGTAAAAACACAAACAAATAGTTCCCGCCTAGGTTAGGCGAACTACGTCGACTCTGATCCTCATTATCCTGATGAGGTACGTAGGCAGCGGGGTAGGGCCCGTTCGAGCACATTCTTTATTTTCCCTACATTTCCCTCTTTCATTCCATTTTCTTTTCCGATTCCCTTTCTCATTTCATTTCCATTCCAGTTAGCGGTTTTATTCAGCAGCAGTTATTTTTTCACACCCTTTGAAACAAAACAAGCAAGCGTGGATCCCGTCGGGTACGACGGATGATCTGGGGTGCTAATACCTTCCCAGGTCGTAACCGACTCCCGAACTCAGATCTTTGGTTCGCAAGGCCTCGTCCTTTTCCTTCTTCCTCAGGTTTGTGCAACATTACCTTTCCCATTCATTCGGGATAAAAATGTCTGGCTGGCGACTCTACCTTTCCGCGCCACTTTCGCGTTTGTACTAGGATGAAAATCCCGGGAGCGACAGCTGGCGACTCTGCTGGGGATAACCTGATTCTTCCGGTTTCCCTTGTAGAGTCAATCCTAGCGCCTGTTTGGTTTTGCTTCTTTGGGTGTTTGTTTGCTGTTGTGTGCTTTAGTTTAGCTTTACTGTTTTCATTTACAGTTTTTACTTTACAGCTTTACTTTATCGCATTTATTTACCGCTTTTAGCATTTATTTTCCATGCATCATATTATACTGGACTGTCTGGCTGTGCTGGTTTTCATTTTTTCTGTGGGATGGGAGTTACTGTGAGATAAGTCAACTACCCGGCTTGAGTGCACCATAGGATTAGCGTGGACATGTTGTGCTCGCATGGTTACATGATGAGTGGTGATGTGTTCCACACCCAGGTTGCGACTGTCTTGGGACTATTCTGTGTGGGGGTTCTTCCCCACTTCAGGGTACAACCTTGATAGTTATGTGCAGCTGGGGACCGATCATTGAGAACCTTAATGGAAACAACCCTCTCCAGTGATGACAGTGGCAGACCACATTTGTTGGCAAACCCACTCGCATCCGATGGTCCATTGGGAACTCGCATAGGATGGCCTGGTTCTCTCATAGGAATTCAGTTAAAGCGAACTATTCGTATGACGATAGTATTGTACCCTTCGGGATGAATGTACTATTGTTTCTCGATTCAGTGCTTGAAGCTGGAGACTTGTGAGGGATGCTTGTTTTTCCGGAATTCAGCTGAGGCCTCCCTGAGTAGTACATAATGCCAAACCGATTCCCTGATTTGGTCATGAGCCATTTCTCGGAAATGGTGAAAGTATTATTGCTATTCGGCTTTGAGAGTCCGTGATGTTGACCCGTAGTAGCACACCCGTGAGATTTGGGAAGGGGTTTACAGGTTTGTAGGAACCCTGATACCTTCAGCATACCCACTTTGCCTTTGGTTCAGTTTTGTGATCTGGATTTCTGTTCTTAAGTTATGGATCCCGGATCAGAGGGATGATTATTGTGATATCTGGATTTTGAGACCTAGCACCGACACCTGACTATATGATTGGCACATCACAGACACTTCACTGATCACATGCCTTGTCTTGCATAAACATCATATCATCATTAATCATTTGTGTTTCTTTTATTCTCAGGGTCTACTTTTATTCCCGGTTCCTGGCCATATTATTGCTTCAGAATGGAAGACGTCAAAAAGAGAACTGTGCACTACAAATTCTTCGATACTAAGATGGACCTGATCAACCAAATGGTGTCTCTGATTACCCCGGGTCATTTGAGTTACTTCAAGGAAAAGTATGGTGATATTCTGGATTTGGTATTCAACTTGGATTGTTCTCAGAGAAGCGCCATTCACACTTTGTTGCAGTATTATGATCCACGGCTTAGGTGTTTCACATTTCATGACTTTCAGTTGGGTCCTTTGTTGGAAGAATATGCTGAGATTATAGGAGTTTCAATCAAGGATCAGCTTCCTTTTAACTCGGAAATGACAAGACCAACTCACGATGATATTGCTAAGGCTCTTTATTTGAGCCCGTCAGAGGTGTCTTCTAATCTGGTTTCCACCAAAGCAGGAGTACTTGGTTTTCCCTTAGAGTTTCTGGTCAAGAGAGCTGAAGAACGTGCCGTGGAGAAGCAGTGGGATTCAGTTTGTGCTATCTTGGCGTTATCTGTGTATGGGATAGTTTTATTTGCTGACATGGACAAGTTTGTGGACATGAATGCCATTCATTTGTTTGTGTTGAAGAATCCGGTGCCCACTCTCTTGGGTGATCTGTATTATTCTGTGCATTACAAGAATGAGAGGAAGCGAGGAGGTCTTGTTAGATGTTGTGCTCCTTTATTCTACAAGTGGGTTATGAGACACTTGCCTACTACTGAGAGTTTTACGGATCCTAATTCTACTTGGGCTCAGAAGCTGAGTACTTTGTCTGCTGGAAATATCAGGTGGTTTACTTTGAGGTTGAAAGGAAGGAATTTCATTACCAGTTGTGGTAATTATCCTAATGTGCCTTTGTTAGGAGTATCAGGATGTATTAACTACAATCCCATCCTCTTAAGAAGACAGTTAGGGTATGCGCTCAAGGAGGTTCCTGATGAGTCTGAATTATTTCGAACCTTCTATTTTCCGGTGAAAGACAATCTTCCTTTGGTTCAAAAAGCTGCAGGGTCCTGGAAGATGATCAAGAGGAAGGGTATAGCATGTCTGGGCAAGAGCAACAATCGAATGTTTCCTGAATTTGAAGCCTGGATAAAGAAGGAGGTTCAAGCGACTCTAGTTCCTTTTTCTGTGCCAACTCCACCACCTGCTACGGTACCTTTGGAGGAATATCAGAAGTTAGAGGCTTTGGTTAAGCAACTGAGGGTTGAAAATCAAGAGGCTATTAATTCTTGTCAAAAGTTGATGATCCAGAACCGTCAATTGAAAGATAGAGCTGTGCAAGCCGAAGAAATAGTTTGTCTCAAGCAGAAGGACTTTGAGGATAGAGAGCTCTACTTTCGAAAGAAAGGTTTAGCTGAGACTCATAAGACGGCCCAACGCCGAAGAGAGAAGAAGGATCTTAGTGAAGCTAATGAAGCTGTTACTTTGTGGCAGGAGAAATGGGACGAAAATCTGAAGAAACAAAAGGAGTTAGACGCCAAGCATAAACAGGAAGTCAAAAGCCTTCAGGATTCTTTAGATGGGCAAAAAGAACTCCTCAGGAAGGCTTATTATCAAGAGGAGGATCGTATCCGGCGCGTAACAGAAAGTCAGCAGGCACTGAAGGAAGCTCAAAAGGAGATTGAAGACTTGAAGTTGAAAGCTGATGTGAAAAGGTCGAAAGCCGAGTCAAGTCAAAGCAAGGAGAATGAAGCAACATTTCTACAGCAGATCGAGGAGTTACACGCTTCTTATGATACGAGGGACCTCCTCATTCAGAAGCTCATCCAGGAGCCCAGTCATCCAGATGTGGTTCAGCTGTTCCAGAGCGTCCAACGCCTTAGCTGGAGATTGAAAGATATAGAGTTCCCTAGGGTTTAATTTCATGTTGTTGTACTTGGATTACCCACAGGCTTGTTGTGGGATTCCTTATATGTGATGTACTTTTGTTGTTATTTTGATTGGTACCCTTCAGGGACGTTGTATTTTCAAACTCCAATTTATATGATTGATTTGTTCCAGATTTCTTGTTCGTTATTTGCACCGACACGGGGTAATGAGCATCAATTCTTCACATCCGTCATTATGTCTGAATATTACTTGGGTCTTTTTCCCAATTCTTATCTTCTTAATGCCAGGACCGGACACAGTAAAATACTCGGGAATAAAAGGAACACATTGCATTGCATACACATCATTTGCATTTTGTCTTTGTCTTTGCAGGTTTTTCTTCGGGATGTTTAATTTATCTGTGTTCAACAGGCAAAGATTGCGAGAGCCGCCAAGACCCGGTACCTTCGACAAAATATTCCTCATCGGTACGCGACCCGCAGTAATCAAAGAACAACAATGGACGCCATGCAAACAGAACTCAATGAAGTCCGTACCAAGATGGCAGAATTTATGACTCTGATGCAGGGGATGGCCCAGGGGCAGCAGGAGCTGAGAAATGCAATTCAAGGGTTAACTCCTCCTAACACTAATGCTCAGGCAACCACTTCCGGCGGACTAGGGGGTCCTCCCAACACTAACAACGGCTCAGGTGGACCTCATGTTCCAGATCCAGCTATGGCTACGTATGTTCCTGTGCACGACAGGCAGGAAGACCAATTCCAGTACTTCAACAACGATATGGGTTTCGGCGGTGATGGAAATCTCAATGACTTCTTGGTGCTTGCAGAGAAGGTCAAGGCTTTAGATTGCAAAGACACTTTGGGGATTGACGTGTCAGATATGGGTTTAGTACCTGGGGTGGTCATTCCACACAAGTTCAGACCACCTGCATTTGATAAATACAACGGCAGCTCTTGCCTGAAAACTCACCTACAGGCCTTCTACAGGAAGATTGCGGCTCACACGCGAGACGAGAAACTATGGATGTACTATTTCCAGGATAGCCTCTCAAGAGGGTCCTTGGAGTGGTACATGAAGTTGGAAAGGAGCTCTATTAGAAGTTGGAAGGATTTGGGAGAGGCCTTCCTCAGACAATATCAATACAACATTGACATGGCACCTAGCCGTACTCAGCTTCAAAGTTTGACACAGAGGAGCTCAGAGAGCTTCAAAGACTATGCACAGAGGTGGCGTGAGGTGGCCGCCCGAGTGCAACCACCTTTATTGGAAAGAGAGATGGTCGATCTTTTCCTGAATACCCTCCCAGGGCATTTCATGGAAAGGTTGGCTGGTTGTTCCTCAAGTGGTTTCTCGGACATCATCCTGACTGGAGAAAGAATTGAAAGCTGGCTCAAACAAGGGAAAATTCAGAATGGAAACGCTTCAGTGTCTGGTATCAAGAAACCCTTTGTGAAAAGGAGGGAAGGAGAAACAGGAGCAGTATACGCACAGAGAGGAATGATGCACCAAGGATATTATCAGCAAGTGGCCCCCGTCACTATTTCAACTCCTCCAGTTCAACAGCGAGTCCAGCCTCCACAGCCGCAACGCTCACAGGGGTATCAGCCAAGACCCCCGCGTCCGTACTACTCCCAGAGGATGAGGGATAGACATATTGAAGCTCCACCAATGTCTTACTCCCAACTTTTGAAGAATCTCCTGCAGCTTCAAATGATTCAGCTCCGGACCTTGCAACCTCCGAAGCCAGGCCAAATTCCTGAAGGTTATGACTCAAACGCTAGATGCAAATTTCATTCTGGAGCTCCCGGCCATAGTACTGAGAATTGTAAAGCATTGAAGCATGTTGTTCAGGACTTGTTGGATTCTAAAGCGATAAATTTCGCTCCCTCTCCTAATGTGCTGGAAAATCCCATGCCTCCTCACAGGGGCACGGTTGGTGCAATTGGTGAAGGGGAGAAATTGAATTTAGTGGATGATGTAGACGACTTGCAGACTTCATTGGTTGCTATCAAGGTTTGCTTGTTGAAGAAAGGCATTTTCCCTGGATGCGAGGATGATTGTTCAGAGTGTACTGAAGCTACCAATGGTTGTAAACGATTGAAGGCCGGAATTCAAGGTGTGATTGATGAAAGAGTGCTGCAATTTGACAAGATTGTGAAAGAAAGTGAAGTATCTACAATAACTATCTTTTATGATCCATCCCAAGTTCCTTCGCGTGCTAGAGCGGCACCAATAACCATTACTACTGCTGGACCCATAATGTACCAAAGTGACAGAGCAGTTCCTTGGAATTATGGTGGCGAAGTGTATTGCAACGGCCAGAAGCAAGAGTTGGCCACGACTAGTATGACCCCAGCTCAAGTAGAAAATGTTGGAGTAGGGGGTTTTACTCGAAGTGGAAGATTGTTCGCGCCGGAAACACTGAGAAGCAATGTGATACCACCCAGGGATACTGCCGAAGCCCAAGCTAGAGCCAGGGGGAAACAACCAGTAGTTGCCAATGATCCAACTCCATCAACTGATCCAGATCTCACCTTTGATAAAGAAGCCGAAGAATTCCTGAGGATCATCAAGAAGAGTGACTATAAGATTGTAGACCATTTGCAGCAGACGCCGTCAAAGATCTCCATTTTATCATTACTCATGTGTTCGGACTCTCACAGGAAGGCCCTTTTAAATATTCTGAACAAGGCATACGTGCCTCAGGATATTTCTGTAAACCAGTTAGAAACGGTGGTGTCCAGCGTTAATGCCAGTCATGGATTGGGTTTCACAGATTTGGATTTGACTTCTGATGGGCGTGCTCATAATCGAGCATTGCATATCTCTCTAGAATGTAAGGGTGCAGTACTCTCCCATGTGCTGGTGGATACTGGATCATCTCTGAACGTCTTGCCTAAGAAGGCATTGATGAAGCTGGACTATGATGGAGTGGTGCTAAAGCCCAGTGATCTAGTAGTTCGGGCATTCGACGGGTCAAGGAGATCGATATTTGGAGAGGTGGAATTACCCATCAAGGTAGGTCCACAGATCTTCAACACCACGTTTTACGTGATGGATATCCAGCCGGCATATAGTTGTTTACTTGGAAGACCCTGGATACATTCGGCAGGAGCGGTATCTTCTACACTCCATCAGAAATTAAAGTTCGTTTGGGAAGGTCAAGTTGTGACGGTCAGCGGGGAAGAAGATATCTTCGTCAGTCATCTAGCCTCATTCAAATATGTGGAGATGGATGGCGAAATAGTCGAAACCCCATGTCAAGCTTTTGAGCCTTTGAAGTCCGAGCAAGCGTCCGCCGTAGCAACTTCTCCTGCAGTACCGAAGAAAGGGGTTTCCATAGCCTCTTATAAACAAGCGCTTGAATTAGTAGAATCTGGAGTGCGAGAAGGCTGGGGCAGCCCAGTCGAATTGCCAGAGAAGAAAGACATGTTCGGGATTGGCTATCACCCTGGAGGATCCTCGTCTGAAACAAGTGTAAAAGGTTGTCAGAGCCCGGTCACTTTCACAAGCGCAGGAATGATAGACTACGGAAACATCAGTGCAGTACAGGATGACATTGTCGATAGTGATTGTGACTTAGATGAATGGATCAGGCCTGCCGCTCCAGGAACTCAGCTTAGCAACTGGACATCGGAAAGGCTCATCTCGGTCACCTCTTTTGAAGAGTAATGATGTTTTGTTTCTATTTTTCCTGTACTGAAGCACTATGTCTGGCCCGAGGCATAGTGGCTCTTTGTAAGGGTTCATTTGTTCATCAACACAATCATAAAAAAAATTGACGTTTCATATTCATTCATGTTGTTCTCTGTCTTTCGTTTTTACTTTTGTTTTTCAAAAAAAGAAAGAAAAGTTTTTTAAAATGGCAATGTTTCTCATTTTATCAAGTTGTTGCTAAAGCCTTGCATGAATCATCATTCATGCAGGTGCTTGTCACCGGATCTTATCAATGACGACCCTGTTATGGCTGAGTATAACTTCGACAATCCAATTTATCAAGCCGATGAGGAAGGTGAAGAGGATTGCGATTTACCCGAAGAGTTGGCCAGACTGCTTAAACAGGAGGAGAAGATGATTCAGCCGCACGAGGAAGATGTTGAAGTGATAAACCTGGGTACTGAAGAGGACAAGAAAGAAGTCAAGATCGGAGCTGCATTAGAAGAATCTGTCAAGACTCGTTTGATGGCTATGCTTCGAGAATACGTTGACGTCTTCGCATGGTCCTACCAAGATATGCCTGGTTTAGACACTGACATTGTGGTACACAAGCTACCTCTTCGAGCAGATTGTCCTCCGGTGAAGCAGAAGTTTAGGCGCACGCGTCCAGACATGGCAATTAAAATAAAAGAAGAAGTGCAAAAACAGTTTGATGCTGGCTTCTTGGCCGTGACCAGTTATCCTCCGTGGGTTGCTAACATCGTGCCGGTTCCCAAAAAAGATGGCAAAGTCAGAATGTGTGTGGATTACAGGGATTTGAATAGGGCTAGCCCCAAAGATGACTTCCCTCTACCTCACATAGATGTACTTGTCGATAATACTGCTCAGTTTTCCGTGTTCTCCTTCATGGACGGATTCTCAGGCTATAATCAAATCAAGATGGCTCCCGAGGATATGGAAAAGACAACTTTCATCACTCCTTGGGGCACCTTTTGTTATAAGGTCATTCCATTTGGTTTAAAGAATGCAGGAGCTACCTATCAAAGGGCAATGGTGACGTTGTTTCACGACATGATCCATCATGAAATTGAGGTCTATGTTGATGACATGATAGCAAAGTCCCAGACAGAGGAAGAGCACTTGGTCAACCTAGCAAAATTGTTTGATAGGCTTCGAAAGTTCAGACTGAGGTTAAATCCGAATAAGTGTACCTTTGGGGTTCGTTCCGGCAAGTTACTCGGTTTCATCGTTAGTGAACGAGGAATTGAGGTTGATCCAGCCAAGGTGAAAGCAATCCAAGAAATGCCTGAGCCGAAGACTGAAAAGCAAGTGTGTGGCTTCTTAGGGAGACTAAACTACATTGCACGGTTTATTTCTCACCTAACGGCCACGTGCGAGCCCATCTTCAAGCTTCTGAGGAAGAATCAGGCCATTAAATGGAATGAAGACTGTCAGCAGGCCTTCGACCGAATCAAAGAATACTTGTTGGAACCACCAATTCTTATGCCTCTAGTGCCAGGGAGACCTCTGATCATGTATCTTACTGTGCTCGAAGGATCGATGGGATGTGTGCTGGGTCAGCAGGACGAGTCTGGTCGAAAAGAGCATGCCATTTATTACCTTAGCAAAAAGTTTACCGATTGTGAGACACGATACTCACTACTCGAGAAAACTTGCTGCGCTTTGGCATGGGCTGCTCGCCGACTAAGACAGTACATGCTGACTCACACTACTCTCTTAATTTCCAAGATGGATCCTGTGAAATACATATTTGAGAAGCCGGCTTTGACAGGAAGAGTGGCCCGTTGGCAGATGATACTCACGGAGTATGACATACAATACACTTCACAAAAAGCTATCAAGGGGAGTGTGTTGTCAGAATACTTGGCCCAGCAGCCGATCAACGATTATCAACCCATGAGGTTTGAGTTTCCGGATGAGGACATCATGTTCCTCAAGTCTAAGGACTACGAAGAACCACTTCCGGAGGAGGGGCCTGACCCCGAATCCAAATGGAGGTTGATGTTTGACGGAGCTGTAAACATGAATGGGAGTGGAATAGGTGCTGTAATTATCTCGCCAGAAGGAGTTCACACACCTCTCGCCGCGCGGTTGACCTTCGAGTGCACTAACAACGAGGCAGAGTATGAAGCTTGCATCATGGGGATCGAAGAGGCAATAGACTTGCGAGTCAAGAACCTTGAGATCTTCGGAGATTCTGCTTTGGTGGTGAATCAAGTCAATGGCAAATGGCTAGTTCATCAAGCTCGTTTGATTCCTTACCGAGATTATGTCAGGAGGCTGTTAACCTTCTTTACCAAAGTAAAGCTGAGCTATGTTCCAAGAGACGAAAACCAGTTCGCCGATGCTCTCGCAACTTTGTCATCCATGATTAAAGTTTGTCGAGAAAATTTCGTGCCTCGAATTTCGATCTCCCGGCTTGAAAGACCCGCTTATATCTTTGCAGTTGGTGATGGTGAAGATAACAAGCCTTGGTACCACGACATCAAACAATTCCTGAAGGCTCAAGAATACCCGGCTGGGGCATCCAGTAAGGATAAGAAGACTCTTAGAAGAATGGCAGGAGGTTTCTTCTTGAATCAAGATGGTGTGTTGTACAAACGGAACTTCGACATGGTGCTGCTCAGATGTGTGGACAGGCACGAGGCAGACATGTTAATGCAGGAGGTTCACGAAGGCTCCTTTGGTACCCATGCTGGAGGTCATGCCATGGCCAAGAAATTATTGAGATCGGGATACTATTGGATTACCATGGAATCTGATTGTTGTAAATATTCCCGCAAATGCCATAAGTGTCAAATTTATGCCGACAAGGTCCATGTGCCTCCGAATCCGTTGAGTGTCATGTCTTCACCATGGCCGTTCGCTATGTGGGGCATCGATATGATTGGCAAGATTGAGCCAACAGCTTCTAATGGGCATCGCTTCATCCTAGTTGCTATTGATTATTTCACGAAGTGGGTTGAAGCAGCTTCCTACACCAATGTCACTAAACAAGTGGTCGCTCGATTTATTAAGCGGGACATTATCTGCCGGTATGGAGTCCCTGAAAGGATCATTACTGATAATGGTTCTAATCTCAACAACAAGATGATGGCCGACTTGTGTCGAGACTTCAAAATAGAACACCACAACTCTTCTCCATATCGTCCAAAGATGAATGGCGCCGTCGAGGCGGCCAATAAAAACATCAAGAAGATTGTTCAGAAGATGGTTGTGACGTACAAAGACTGGAACAAGATGTTACCATTCGCGTTGCATGGGTACAGAACCTCAGTACGCACTTCAACTGGGGCAACTCCATTCTCATTGGTGTATGGTATGGAGGCAGTCTTACCGATCGAAGTGGAAATCCCCTCCTTGAGGTTGATGATGGACATCAAGCTAGATGAAGCTGAATGGCTCCGATCCAGATATAATCAACTGAGCCTCATTGAAGAGAAGCGTCTAGCAGCTGTATGCCATGGACAGTTGTATCAGCGACGAATGAAGCAAGCTTTTGACAAGAAGGTGCGACCACAGAGGTACATGCCAGGAGATTTAGTGCTGAAAAGGATTCTTCCTCCTCTCAACGATCACAGGGGCAAGTGGACACCCAACTATGAAGGACCGTTCGTGGTTAAAAAGGTTTTCTCAGGCGGAGCCTTGATGCTGACAACCATGGACGGAGAAGACTTTCCATCCCCTGTCAACGCAGACGCAGTAAGAAAATACTTCGTGTAAAAAGGACCCGCTGGATAAAAACAGAATAAAGATCCAGGCAAAAATGGGCATCCCGGCGAGCCAAAAACAGAATAAAAGGCTCGGGCAAAAGTTAGGGAAATATTGAAAAAAATGTACACCCGCTGAGTTGAAAAGCCACATCGGACAACTCAGGAAAAAAAGGGTATCCCGGTGGATTGAAAACCTGAAAGGGCGATCCACTCAAAAGACGGATTAACACGAACGACTGCGATCTGCGAGATCCATGACCTACCTACAGTGGAGGCTATCCTAAGGGTTGAAGATCAGTTCACTTACTTTTTCTCAAGAGGCAGAGCGAGCGGAACGTCTTGAAGACATACGAGTCATAACTGGGTTGAGACTTGATGAGATTCACTTCTCACATTGCCAATAGGGTAGTTTATTTTTCTTTTAGTTGTTCCCTCATTCCAGGGAACTGCTTCCTTTGTATTGCCTATTCAGGGCCACCTTTCCAAATCAATAAAAGTTCAACTTCAGTCAATTGACTATTTTGCTTCTTTGTTTTTACTTTTTCATCTAGCATTGATTGATTGTGAAAACGTCTAACTTGCATTGTGTTATGAACATTTGAATGCTTTTCTAATTCGTGCAGGAGAATAGAAACATTTAATATAACTCAGAAAGGGTGTTGAGATAC
This sequence comes from Lathyrus aphaca, assembly GCA_963966055.1. NCBI lineage: Eukaryota > Viridiplantae > Streptophyta > Magnoliopsida > Fabales > Fabaceae > Lathyrus > Lathyrus aphaca. Next base: position 86,918,165 of record OZ014523.1, read on the forward strand.
CTAGACAATGATCTATGCTATGAGCCTGGGGAAAGCAAGTCCCAAACTAATTCTCTATGTTGCAGGTACTATCGATTGTGTTCATGCAGGTACAGGTACTGGTGTTGCTAACAGAGCTAAAGATCATTATCCAGGATGGGCTTTCCATTTTGTTTGAGCAGAAACAAGTATCTTCCAGGGTGTTTCCAATCATCCCCAGCCATGTGCAAGTTGAAATTTCACCCAGCCAAATAGCAGAAAGTGGATGTCGTCCCCAAGCAGAGGTCTCCTTTCAGACAGGGGCAATTCTTAACAGTACAAGGAGTTCTTTTCTCCCCAGCAGTTGCTTCCTCAGCAGCGTCATGCCTTTGGGTCCCAGCCAAGCCAAGGAAGTCCTCGCTTCCCCATCAGAGTTCAAGAAGGGTTCGCCTCCAGCAGGGTCTTGGCGCTCCAATCTCAAAGTCCAATTTATTTTTGGCAGTGGCGGCTATTCAGAGCCAGTGAATTATTAACAACTTTCCCCGCAGAGTTGTTTCCTCCTCATCAGGATGAACCAGATCAATGCAGTGATCATCGTTTCTCCCCAGCCAAGTTATATGGGATACCTGCAGTCTCCTTATCAGGAGATCTCTTTGCATTGTCATTCGCATAATCATCATTGCGTCTGCATCCTCCAAAGCGTAGCATTTCCATCATCATGGAGCATTACGCCACAAATTCAAACATATGCATGCCAGCATGGGCCAGTTTTGAGGTATATTACATGAGACCTGTTATGTCTACCATCAGATTGAAATGTTCCCCACAGAATACAACTTCATCTTCCAGGGTGGTTGCGTCCACTAAGTCTTGTTGTGATCCCCAGTTGAGTTTTGTTTCAGTACAACAAACTCATTTTCTCCGCGTCTCCGTTTCAGTACAACGGTCGCGTCTTGGGCTCTCGTTTAAGTACAACGATCCCATTCCATTCGAGTCTCCATTTAAGTACAATGGTCTCGTCTTTGAGTCTTGTTTCAGTACAACAGTCTCATTTTTTTCGCGTCTCCGTTTCAGTACAACGGTCACGTCCTGGGCTCTCGTTTGTGTACAATGATCCCATTCCATTCGAGTCTCCATTTAAGTACAATGGTCTCGTATTTGAGTCTTGTTTCCGTACAACAGTCTCATTTTTTCGCGTTTCCGTTTCAGTACAACGGTCGCGTCTCAGGTTATCATTTAAGTACAATGATCCTGTTCGTCTTGGGCTCTCGTTTAAGTACAACGATCCCATTCTTTTCGAGGCTCCATTTAAGTACAATGGTCTCGTATTTGAGTTTTGTTTCCATGCAACAATCTCATTTCCCCATGTCTCCGTTTCAGTACAACGGTCGCGTTTAGGGTTATCATTTAAGTACAATGATCCCGTTCTATCTTGTCCTATTTTCTTTTTGTGCTCGGTTATTGGTCGAGGCTGGTATACCTTTGCGTCTCCATTCGAGGATGGTTTCACGTTGGATCCGAGGATCCCTTGTGAGTTGTTATTCGAGGATGGCATTCTTCCCAGCATATTTTCACCTGGTTCTATTTTCGCTACCTATTCAGAGGTCAAAATCAGAAAATACGTAAATAAATAAATGGGTAGATAGCATTTCCATTACCCTCAGTGTGCAAAATTTCAGGTCTTATTCGAGTATTCAATCACTCCATACCTTGAACGTCTAAAAGCCGTTGCAATTATTCGTTCAGGTTTGCAGATGATTGAATAGGGGCAGCTGTAATACCTCAAAATTTGCCCTCATATTATTCCCTTTATTGGCATATCATTGTGCATTCATCTGCGTTTCTCACTAATCATAAACAGCATGCTATGGTATTTCATTGTCTTCATAAGGCATGAGATCAGTGTCTCCTAAAGGATCAGCCTATTCCACTAGTTTGGGTTTTTCTACCTCCATGGATCTGGTTGTAGGGATCACGCAATTTGGGTCTGGTATTCATATCTATCAGATGAATTCGAGGAATCCCATCATTGCTTGCAGAGTTAATCAGGGTTTCACGGCAGGACTGTTGGTTGGTGGTACAAGAGATCAAGGTACAGTTCCTTATGGTGATCAGGGTATTGTGGTTGCAGTATGAGTGAGGTTGGGATTTGGAGGTTGGATTTAGATTTTCTAGTTGGCCTAAAGTTGTTTATGCGAGTCATGGGGATTTCTACAGTCTTTCCTTTATTCACATTTTTGCACCGTATACCTTGTGGTAGTTCATTGCCCGCTTTAAGCATAAGTCGAGCCTAAAATTCCACTCTACATATTTCTTAAGATCCATTGGTCTAGTCTAACTTCCAAGTGTCCATATCCATTTGAATTTTATACCCATTTGTCCAATTTTTTAAGTCCCATTCATTTTCGATCAATCATTCAAATAAATTTATAAACCTCTCTCAAAAGTTCAAGGGTCCATACCGATTAATTATATTGTTACCATCATTTTTTAACTCTATTAAATTATTCCTTTGGGCCTCATATTTGTCAAAACAAAATTAAGTAAAGGTCAAGACCCATTACTATAATAACATGCTGTCAGTTATTTTTGGTTGTTAAGTCCCTTGTAAAGAAAAATATAGAAATAGCAAGCAAATAAAGTTTCTATTATTTCAAATTTGGTTAATTACATAACTTTCAAATGATAGCAGTCTTGGTAATAATTCATGTTACAAAATTCTATAGAAAATTAGAAAGAAGGAGAGTGCAGTAACAAAAAAAATTGAGAAAAAATTTATAGCAACTGATTTCATGATTCCCTTTTCACGCCATCACCAAAAAAAAAAAAAGGGCTCCTTTGTCCATTGTTCAACTTTCCGCATCACTCTTCACACTCCATCACCATGGTTTCGACACTTTTTCAACTATCAACATCAATTTTCCGAAACAGCTTAAACAAAGTTCCTGCAAGATTCACGACATCGCAATTCAATTAACCCAATTATTCAAATTCACAGCAAGAATAGAAGAAGAACAGATAAAAGTCTTTGAAATCGAAGTCATGAAACTTACCCAAAAGGGCTTCAATTCGCCACTGTGATGAGGATTCGAGGAGATCCATAATTGAAAAATGAGAAAGAAGCTCTTCGTCGATCTGCACTCATTACTGACCCCGAGCCTTTTTCAACACAAACTCCATTCACCTTTCGAGAATAAGGCAGAACTTCTGAATCATTGCATCGAATCAACCACCATCATCAATCTTTGTCAGCCATCACGAAAATCTCTTCAAAGCACCAGTGATGCATCGCATCCTTATCGCCGTTGTGATTACCTGCTGCATTCAAATTGAGGCAAAAGTTCAGATGATTCACACACGATAAAGAGGATTGAATCTAACAGTAAGACAAAAGTTCGAAGATTCACAAACTCACCCTATCAACAACAATTCAGAACCAAGCCTAGTTCATCAATCTCTCAATTTCAATCATATCCCAACATTGCTTTCATCGTAACATTCATTCACAATGTTAATTCGACTTCTCCATCATCTTTCAACAACAACCTATATTAACCCGAAAAAAACAAAGACAACAGAGAAAATTCAGAAGTATATAATCAAGAAAAAGAATACTTTTAGTTAATTCAAAAAATCACAGAAAACCGAATTCGATTACACTCCAACAATCTCACAACAGAAAATAACTAACAACTAACTCATAACCAAATCTAACAGAATTCGTAACAGAAAGGAACTAATTGGAATACCTCAGAAAGCTCTAGAACACAGTTTCTGAATCTCTATAAAGCAGAACCTCATCTCCTTCAATTTGTTTTCCCTCAACCATTTTTCTTTTCAGAACCCCTCTTCAACCCTTCTTCTTCACAATCTCTTCACCAGTCCAATTTCTTCACCACATTCTTCAACTTGAACCCTTCACACAACTTCTCCGATCCATACCATCCTTCTCTCCTCTCATTCAATCCCTTTGTTCATAACTTCTCCATCTTCCTTGTTTCCTCTCCCACACCATAACCTCAGCTTTTTTTTTTCAATCGCAACCATCACCTTCAGCATTCATCAATATAATCCATCGAACTTCAATGCCATAACCATTCCTTCGTCACTCCTTCATATCACCTAAAAATGGAGTTTCGAACCATGATCTGCAAGATATGTCAAGATCAGTGACGAAATATCAGACCGACGAACATAATCAGAAGCAACAATGATGAATGGAGCGAGCCAAAGAAGATATACCTGAAGATTGCACTTCTGTTGCCAATCAGACGAATACGATAACTCTGTTCCAAACTTCTTCAGGCCATCGCCTTCAACGACTCATCTTCATTGCCGTCACGAGACGTCTTGACGATTCAATTCGCATCGTCATATCTTTCGCACTTTCGGAAAACAATTCGCGGGCTGGGATTCAGATTCGACAAAGCCACCGCATTCGTGGATCGTGAACGGAAGCAGAATTCTTGCTCCGACCCCTTCAACAAGTGTTCATCGTACGAATCTCGCACCGACTCCTTCTTTGATTCGCAAGGTACACAACCATTCTGAACTCTATTATAGTAGAGGCCTCCATTTTCGTATGACTCTTGAGGCGCGGCGGTAAACGTGATTCGTTTCCGTAAATTCATGTTCGGAGTCTATCGATCCCGCCGTTAGGTTGAACTTCTAAGGAATCTAAGTGCGGATTTGTGGTTATGGGTAAGATAAGAAGGGGGTTATGTTGAAAAGCTGAGGTTTGAGGGAGGTTATGGATGAGAAACGGCGTGGGGGAAGAAGGAGAATAAAGAAGAAGAAAGAGAGGCTAAGGGTTTGTGCAGGGACGGCGGCGGCAAGGGAGAAGATGGGAAGAGGAATTAGGGTTGTTGTATATTTAGGTTTTAGTTCAATTCATTTTTTAATTAAACTTTGTAATTATATTATAGTTTAATTCAGATTTAATTAATTTTGTAATAAGATTATTAGTTAATTCAGTTTTTTAGGATTAGTAGTTAATTCATGTTTTTATTAGATTAAGATTCATTTCTTTTTCTTTAATTAAGAATTTTACAAAAGAAATATTATAAGGTTAATTTAATTCTTTTTTCTTAAATTAAGAGTTGAAATTGATATAATCATGAGATTAGTTAATTCATTAGCTTAAATTAAAACCTTTAGAAAATGTTAATTTAAGTTTAGTTTAATGTTTTCATAAATTAGAATATTAAATTGATATAATCAAACTTTAGTTTAATTTTTTCTTAAGTTAAGATTTTAGAAGATTTTTATAATTTTATTCATTTTCCTAAGTTAGGGATTCATAAAAGAAATGTATAATAAACTTTAGTTTAATTCATTTTCTTTAAATTAAGGTTTTAGAGAAAATTATTTTTATAAGTTTAGTTTAATATTTTCTTAAATTAAGACTTTTTTTAGAAAATATTAGTTTAGGTATAGTTTAACTCATTTTCTTAAATTCAGATTTTAGGAAAAAATATTATAATAAGATTAATTTAACCTTAGTGTAAGTAATATAATATAATAGAGTTTATTAATCTTGATACAAATCCCATATGGGCCTTACGTTTCTATTTACACCCCCATCTTTAAGCCCACAGAAAAAATGAACTAACAATCTGCTTATTACACCTCCCCCATAATCCTGCGTAGTGGGCCTAAGACCCCTTTACTACTCACACCCCTATTCTTAAGCCCAGTAAAATCAGAACTAAATAAATTCCTTTGTGAACCCCCCTTTTAGATTTGATTTTTAGTTTAATTATAGTTTCAAATTAAATTTAATAAAAATAGGTAAATGCTTAAGAAAATTCCCAAAAAATTAAAGTAGCTTAATAAGTCATTTTAGAAATTTGTGATATTTTTATTTTCTGAATTTTTGATTATTTTTGAATTAATTCTGAATTATTCTTTTAATTAGCTTTATTGAATTTCTTTTAATTATGCTGGATTTTGTTCATTTTATTTAAGTAGCTTCCAGCAACTTTTTTGAGCCATTCTTTTTTCTGTAATTAGGGGACTCATAATAGTTCTTAGGATATTTTTAGTGGATTTTTTAGGAGCTTTTATCTTAGGTTTTAATGGTATAATCCTTAGGAATTAGTATTTAATTCTTGGCTGGAAATAATTAATTGTTAGGCATAGAAAAAATAAGATTTTTTAGAATCCCTCTTAGCACAATATTTTAGATAGTGTTAGGGCCCTATAGTTTAATTTTCACAATTTTTCTAGAAGTTTTAGTATTTTTTTTAGAATATTAGTTTTAGGCCTAGTTATGCATAATTCCCATTAGTTTAGACCATTAAAAGAAAATAAAGTTCAATATAAAAATAATAGTGTAGTTTAAGTTTAGTCATAGAATTTAATTTAGACTTAGGCTAGTTCAATTAAATTTTTAGAATGAGTATTAGGCTTAGCTTAGTTTAGAACTTAGGCTTAAAGTTCATTTCATGTATAAGTAGAATAAATAAAAATATACTATTTTTTAATTCATGTCATTGAATGCCTTTTAGAATTTTATTCCTTATGGTTAATTTCATTATTTTTGTTTCATTTGGTTTTTACAACTTGTATAGGTTTCCCCTATTTGTTCTTAGAATCAACTTAACTTCATTAAGAAGTAAGTTGAGTTCTAATAGTTTTGAGTTTCCATTAAGAGTAGAAAACCTCACTAACCATTATGACCACTTTGTAAATACATAACAAAATTAGGATTGAGTTTTAGTCCCTTAGTTTTTACCTTTTCCAACTTGAGTCATTCTTTCTCCCTTCAAAAGAAAAGTAATAAAACACTTAATAAAAACCGAACAATCTTGTACGACACGAGACTTTGTTGCGGAGTGTTTATACGCGTCCTGTTTCGGGGCGAGGTGTAAATGCTTCCCGCGATGGATAGGTCTTAGTACGAGACCGTTCACAAACAAATTCAAAACACTTCTCATAAAATACAAAAAAACAAATAATAAGCGACTATCCTGCGGGAACTTCTCTTCTCATCTCATTCACTCACAACGCGAACTCGCGACGACTTGTCACACATGCAAGACGGTAAACGCACTCGTACCAGACGAGCCTGCAACACCTGAGCATAGACATACGCAGTTCCAGCTGTAAAAAACACAAACAAATAGTTCCCGCCTAGGTTAGGCGAACTACGTCGACTCTGATCCTCATTATCCCGATGAGGTACGTAGGCAGCGGGGTAGGGCCCGTTCGAGCACATTCTTTATTTTCCCTACATTTCCCTCTTTCATTCCATTTTCTTTTCCAATTCCCTTTCTCATTTCATTTCCATTCCAGTTAGCGGTTTTATTCAGCAGCAGTTATTTTTTCACACCCTTTGAAACAAAACAAGCAAGCGTGGATCCTGTCGGGTACGACGGACGATCTGGGGTGCTAATACCTTCCCAGGTCGTAACCGACTCCCGAACTCAGATCTTTGGTTCGCAAGGCCTCGTCCTTTTCCTTCTTCCTCAGGTTTGTGCAACATTACCTTTCCCATTCATTCGGGATAAAAATGTCTGGCTGGCGACTCTACCTTTCCGTGCCACTTTCGCGTTTGTACTAGGATGAAAATCCCGGGAGCGACAGTCTTTGATAAAGACATTCATTGGGTAATGATTAGGAGATAAAGTTGGAATGAGGGAGTTTATCTTTATGATAATACTACAAATAGTGAAGTCTTCTTCCTGGATTGGTATCCTCCAGATTAGTTGAATTGCACCGAACTGAGTTAACATATTCAACGTTATTTTATCTTTCTAGAGATTTACTTATTTTGTGTTGATTAATGGTTAAAATATCAAACTGGATGTCAAGATATCAGTCATGTTCATACATTGATATTTTTGAACATCAGTCCTTGTGTCTGAACCTTGTTTAATTGTTAGCAGAGATCAATGTCTCAACAAGTAGTTTTGACATATGTGATCTATGTACAAGAATTTCAATTGGTATCAAAGCAGACATATTGTATGTATTTGGATGAGATCCTTGGGAGATACTTTATGGTGTTAAACAAGAAGAGGTTCTTTGATCATTCATTATGTCATACTTGAAGGGTATTGATGGATGGGAGGAATGTTCTAGTTTGTAAGGAAGAACCATTGAATGTTGCTCATGATTTCTAAGGAGTATCTACAACAACACCTAGAGGAGTGTCTAGTTCTCATGTGAGGTAAGATGATATGACATCTTATTTAGGTCAAGTTGAAGTTGTTATTGGTTGGTTCCGCTGCATATGTCTTTGAAGGAAGAACTCAAGGAGTATGTGATTCTGGAGTTTCGAATGAAGAAGGACAATATCATATTTTTCCTATCTCTGATCTGGATGATATCAACCTTTATGAAGACTCTAAATTGTTCCAAATTCAGGAGCAATGGAATGGATAGAGTATTGGTTGATACATACTTGATACTTGGATGCTTGGGATCATCATGTATCAAAAGAGGAGATTATGGTTATCAAGTTCATGCTCTGAGAATTTGGTAATTTATGTTGTCTAAGTTTTCAAAGACACTTGAGATGATTCTCAAGTCCACTCAAGGCGGTTTATGTCATGGTTCTGGAGTCTTCTAGTTATTCTTTGGACTATGAGGTGTTTCTAAGAAGCACGAGAGTAAAGATATTGGAGGTGATTTATTTTCACCGTCCACAAAAATTCAAGGAAGAACTCATACTTCTTAACCCTAAGGATAAGTTCACACAGTTGAGGTTATTAGGTTTCGTTCAGAGAGAATCTTAAGAGCTCGAGTCAAGGGTGACAACCTTGATATCTCAATACCTTGCAAAAGAAGAAGCTGGCATGAAGAGGAATATCTTGATGATGTTCAGAAGATGGTAATATCAAATATGGTTATTGGACAAGAATTTAAGATCAATTGTTATTTGTAGAGTTATACAGATATTTAATTGGTTATCCTTGTGATTCAAGATTGGTGATGTTCTGTCAGATGTTGGAATATTTCTTCATCAGAGGTGTGCAGAATCATGGGAGGAGTACTGCATATGCTCAAAATCCTCTTAGGTGTTGACCTAAGATTTTTGGCATAGCCTGTTATTGGCTTAGCATCTGATTCCTGGAAAGTTTTACGGGAGAAGAACTTGTCCATATTTTAATACTATTGTAGATGGAGATGAAGACTATGAAGACATCATAATCTTGATGACTACTTGGATTTGTTTGTTTATGATCAAGGTACTTTGGGGCATTCTATGATGCTCATCATGGAGTTCAATGATAGGTGGCAATATCAGCAACTTCGTGAAGATGACTTTACTCAAGGAAAAGTGGCATTCCTTTGGTACAACTATGAGGTGCAGTCTCTGACTATTCCTTCTGAAGATTCGGACAATGGTAGGTTTGAAGGATTTGGAGAAATATGGTAGGTATTCATCATGGTGTGAGCTTGTATGGAGTAACTACAAAATCAACAAAATGGAGGTTGTCTACTCAAACTTGGTAGGTGAATCAAGTCTATGAGAGCATGGAACTATTGTTATATTAAGGGAGGAGGTTTTGTCAAGTGGCAAAAGAAAAGATAAGTTCAACAACTAGATTTAGTATCAGAATGTTCTGACATCTAATTCAATATCAGAATCTCAGTTGGTGGAGTGGAACATCAGGTTAAGATAGGGTGATCTACAGGAATGATAATATTGATTCTTTAAAAAGGTCTGTCTTATAGCAGTTTACGGGAGTTGCAGGTAGAAGAAGATGTTAAATGTCCTAAACTTAGTGGAGCTAAGGTGACTTGTTATTGAACAAGAGGATCATGTGACTTGAAGATCAAGTTTCATTGGTGGATCAAGATATCTTATGAGAATTCTGAAAAACTTTGAGGTGATCAAACTGTGGCATTTGGTTATTCTTGAAGATTGTCTTGGATCAAATTACTCTTGGGAAAAAGGAAGATTAGTTGAAGACTCAAGGAGGTGGTTATTTTGTGCATAATCAGGAGCTAGTGGTAGAAGTTCTATGCTTATGGAATAATGCTTTCTTGATGGTGGATGAGAGTTTATTTATCTCTTTATTATATTCTTATTCAATGCTCCTAGTGTTTGACAGAATTTCGGTAAAACCTAACAGTGAAGAAAAACTGCATAAGTCAAAGATGTCGAAGAGGATGTCCTATCACGTTAATAGGACATCCTGAGCTATTACTTTAGCAAATTTGATTCAATCACAAATATTTTTAGGATTTGTTTCACTCCTAAATGAATGGATCAAGGAGCAAAGATAGAAGGCCTAAGTAACAACATAAGACTATAAATATGAAGACTTAGACCTAGGGTTAATTATATCTTATGTAACAATTGTAACCTAGTTCTCTTTTGTAAAATAAGGGTTTAGGTTTTGAGAGTCATTGGCTCTTAGGGTTTAGTTCCAATATGCGGTATGGATGTAGAGAGGACGGCATAGGTGCATGTACACTACCAGAAGCCTTTAGGTAATGGTTGTTGTATTGTTCTTGGACAAAGCTTTTAAGCATGTCCAAGATAACTTGTAGGTCAAGAAACCGTGACAGGTTATGCGATGGCAGAAGACAGATGCAACGCAGGTTATGAATGATGTGAGTAGGTTCTCTCATCAGAGTTATAAACAACTAGAGTTTAGCTTTGGTAAAGATATTTATTAGGGTAATGTTTAGGAGCTAAAGTTGTAAACTGGGGAGTTTTACTTTGTGACAATACTACAATTTAATGGAGTCTTCATCCTAGATTGGTATCCCTCAGATGTAGGTTTCTTAGCACCGAAATAGGTCAACAATTATTGTATTCTTTATATTCTGCAGATTTACAATTTTTCTATATACATGTTCTTGACTAATATGTCTCAACATGTTGTCTCAACATCTGTTGGTATTTGTGCCGCACTACTTCAAAACATCAGCTGTGTAATTCGCTTGTTTACTAAAGTGCATTAATCATTGTCTTAAAATTAAGATAGGACATTAGAGTATCTGCATAACCATAATTTCAATTGGTATCAGAGCAGGCATCCTGATCTATTTTCTGGATGATATCCATGGCGTACTTTCTGGTGATTAAACATGAGGAGTTATTTTCTGAAGGGTTATGCAACAACAAATAGGAGGAGTGGCTAGTTCTTTTGGATGGTGTCTTGAAACAAGTCTTGACATATTGTCTAGAGCAAGTTGAAGTTGTTCTTTAGTGATTCTGTTGCATATATTTTGATTGAAGAATTCTAATAGTTTGAGATACTGGAGTATTGATTGAAGAAAGCTTGTAGATGCCTTACTTGGCTCTGCTCTTGTAGATGTCATTCAGTTGGAAGACACATATAATTCCAAAGTCGGGAGTAGAGGAATATTATTATAATGATTAAGTCTTCTGTGACTTGGTACGTGATTGAGTGGCGTCATTATGTATGCTGAAGTCGGACTAGATAGAAGAGGTAAGATAAATTGTCAAACTCATGCTCTAGGGGTTTGATGATTTCTTATTGGCTAAGTTGTTGAATACATTTGATATGATGATCAAGTCCAATCAAGAATATTCAGCCGTATTCTGGAGTCTGCTAGTTATTCTTCAGAATGGGAGGTGCTTTTTTGGAAGCATGGAAGTGAAGACAGTGGAAGTGATTTATCTTCACCGTCCACAAACAGTATGTAAGGAAGAAATCATACTTCTTAACCCTAAGGATGAGGTTACACAGTTAAGGTGATTAAGATTCATTCAGAGAGAATCTTAAAAGCTTGAGTCAAGGGGGAAGCCTTGATATATTAACAACTTGCACAACAATAGAATAAGACAACATGAAGAGTAATATATATGTGATATTCAGAATATGCTGGAATCAAACAACAGTTATCACAACAAAGATTAAAGATCAATTGCTTAGTGCATATTTGATCATCCTTGTGATTCAAGATTTAAGACATTATATCAAATGTTCTAACATCTCTTCATCAGAGGTTTGAAGAATCATGGGAAGGTTTCTACATTTGCTCAGAAGGCTCCTAGGCTTTTGACCTAGAATTATTGGCTTCACATATTTTCCTGGAAAGTATTGAGACTTGTCCAAATAGTGATGCATTGTTTTTTAAAGATGGAGATAGATAACTATAAAGACATCATAATATTGATCACTGCTTGGATTGGTTTATTTCTGATCTAGGTACTTTAGGGCATTCCAGAATGCTCATCATGGAGTTCAGATAGGTGGCATATTAACAATTTCATGAAGATAAATCTACTCAAGGAAAGGTGGAATCCTTGGTACTACTATGGGGGTTAGCTCTTAAATAGTCATTCTAAAGATTCAACAGTGGTAGGTTTGAAGTCTTTGGAGAAGCACTGGTAGATATTAATCAATGTGTGATATTGTTTAGAATAACTGCAAAATCAACAAAATGAAGGTTGTCTACTTAAACTTGGTTAGTGAATCAAGTCTATGAGAGCATGTGACTCTTGTTCTATAAAAGGAGGAAGTTCTTTCAAGTGCCAGAAGAAGGAGCTGATTTCAACAGCTAGATGTCGAATCACAATGTTCTGACATCTAGTTTCAACATCAGAATCTCAGTTGGTGGAGTGGCACATCAACTCAAGATAGGGTGATCTACATGAATTAATAGGGATGCTTAAAAAAGATTGTTCTCATGGTAGTTTGCGAGAGCTATAGGAAGGAGAAGATGTTACATTATCCATGGCTTAAGAAGTCTAAGTGTGTATTTCTATTGAGAAAGTGGATACATGTAACTTGAAGATCAAGTTCAGTTGGTAGATCAGGATATATTTGTGAGAGTTCTGACATATGTGAAGAAGACAATATGTGACAATTGGCTTTTTCATATAAAGATTCATGAAGGAGGTGATCAAACAGTGGCAATTGGTTGATCTCTAAAGTGGATTCAAAGAATCAAGATAATTAGTAGGTGGCAACTACTTAGTCTTGAGGATTGTCTTGGAACAAGTTACTCTTGTGCAAAAAGGTGATAAGTTGAAGATTCAAGGATATGTTTGTGGTTGAGAGTTTATTTCTCTCTTTCTGGAGTTCGTATTCAAGCTAGTGGCACAGGGTTGATTGAAAGTTCTTCAGTTCTTTGGATTACTATGCTATAGTAAGTCCAGTTGGTGGAGCATATCAAGAATTTTGTCTTGGTGTGTGGAAGATGTTCTAACTTAGTTTTAGAACATTATCTGGGTTTGATATCCTTGGTTAAGGATGATTGTGATCTGGTTTTGGGAGCTTATTACCTACATAATTGCCTAAGGAGCGCCTACATAGTCATATGGGAGAATGATGAAGTAGAAGGTCTGCCTTGGATGGAGAATGTAGAGAATACTGAAGTAGATCAGGTATTGATTTCTTAGAAGTCTGCATGTGGATAATCAATAATTGGTCAGGAGTATTCCAGATTATCATACGGGTGAATGATAGGAATGACTGTATTTGAAGGAGTTGGGTGATTTTCTATTTTTTAAAATCTTGTGGAAGGACTTTGTCTAGTAAGTCATGCTTTTCTATAGCAAGTGTCCAATATCTAACACTGATGGAAGGAAAACAAACTGATTTTGATGCTGTTCCAACAGTTTGTTACTATGAGGATGGGGATCCTTATGTGTCTCATGGATAACATGATGGTTTTCATATGCGAGTGACTGCTATTTCTTGTCAAAAGGAATAGTGGTGCCAAAATGAATGCGTTTTAGCAAGTGGGTGACATAGAGTGTTGCTCTTGAAGACATTGAAGATGCGTCTTATGTTTTTCATTCATTCCTATGCAGGTGCTCAGGGAGAGCACAAATTGTCTTAGATAGGGGGATTTGTATTGTGATCTAAGGATCTTCAACACCAAGCTTGTGGTGAGTAACAAGCAGTTTTTCCATCCAGGAGGGACGAAGATGTCAAATGTCATGTCTTGACATTGTATTGTTGAAATTTAGGGGAGACTTGACAATATAGAATATATGATTCTTGGTGGATTCCTAAAGAATCATTGACCAGTCTGGAAGAAGTTATTTTTCTCTGCAAAATCCTATGAAGATACTCTGAATATGTTAATTCAGCAGAAGGACCAGTAAAGCAAAGATATTCTCTGGCATGATGTCAGGACATTGTCTTGGAACATGTTTACATGTAACTGGTTTTCCTTGGACGATGCTCTTAAAAGAAGAAACAGTCAACAGTTTTGGCCGATGCGCTATTAGTGTGTAATACCTCAAAATTTGCCCTCCTATTTATCCCCTTTACCGGTGTATCGTTTCGCGTTCATCTGCATTTCTCACCAGGTCATTAACATCATAGTAGTTCATTTCATTGTTTCATAAGGCATGTGATCAGGGCTCAAGGAAATTAGGGTTTTGTACCTTATACTTATCTGGCAAGGATTGAAATAACAAAGAATATTCACTGGACTATGATTCCACTCCAAATGCGGCTACTCAGTTGTGTCTCAATTCAGATGGGAGTTTAATTTAATTTTGGTCAAATTATCGAAAGATCACTGCAATTGCAAGGTTATTTTGGATCCCTGGACTATTTCTTAGACAGTGCGTATTCAAGGTTCGGGCTGCTATATGTTGTGATTCATCGGGATATCGAGCAGTATTTTGTGTGAAGTCTGGTTTGAATCTTCAGTTTACCAATGATTCATCTGGATTCGAATGGCCAAGGCATGTTTCAGACGATCCCAAAGGGATGTGACTTATCTGGAAATTTATTCAATGGTTCAAAAGTGGTCGTGTTCAGGGGCTTGTGGAAAGAATTCAAAATAGACCTAGGGTTAAAATCGAGATTTTATATCCATTCATTGCTTCCGTTCTCATTTTCATAAACCATTCTCGATTATTTCGTTTCACTTTTATTTCCATTTTCGTTTTATTCATCTTTCCACTTATTGTTGTCTATATCCAATTATCCATATAATCTTCCTTTAATAAATTCCATTCTCTTCAATATTCATAATTGTCACATTTAACACAAATCCATTCAATTTGTTTCTTCTCATCTATTTTCTCATTTTTACAATTATAGACCCATTGAAAAATCTCAAATGAAATTGTTCTAAGTCCATTTGTCATTATCTTTCTTGAATCATATCAATTTCAAGCCCATATCTAGTTCAAAAGAGGAAGCCCAATTTTATTTTGTTAATCCATTTGAATCCATATATTCCATTGGTCAAAATCCCCATGTTCAATTCAAAATCTCTTTATATCCTAGGACTTAATGAGATTTCAAAGCTTGTGCCACTAGCTTCTTGATTCTTAGCAATTAATATTATCAATACCAACCATTTTATCAGCATTTGATATCATCAATATCAGTCTTAATAGAACCATTATTAACATAAAATTAGTTAAACAATATTTTAATGGCACATTTTTTACCTAAAAAAAAATATTAATACAAAAACCAGAAAAGCATAAGAAAAAGTTTGTTACAAAACTGATAAATTTCAGTTATGAAAGAGTAGATTTCAGTTACAGTTACAAGAACAAAAAAGAAGAAGAAAACTCAGAAGAAAGGGGATCTCTCCTGACATCACTCCACAAATGACCATCATTCTCTTCATCATAACTTCCTCGATCTCGACATGCTACAAAGGGATATTTAGATTGATGTTAGGGAGGAGATAAAGTGTCGCGGTAAGAATCATCAGTTAGCAGCCGACAACTTGGGTTTATCATTCACTTCCGATCACGACAAAGTTGCAGAAGTAGCTCTAATTCACACATTCTCTCCAAGTTTTATGGGGTCAGCAGGAATGTTTGGTGTTCCGTCAAAGCCGCATCATGACCTGCCACAAGAAAACTCAACGCTGCATCAAGAAGAAAATGCAGATCCGAAGAAAAGGACATTTTCGAAGCAAGGTTGTCATCGTACCTCAAGGTTGTGTTCATCATTGACAATCAATCTTATCAAATCTTCAAAAATTGAAATCGGCAGAAAACACCTCCTCATCAAGCTTTCAACCTGCACCAATAATGATTTTCATCATTTGATTATCACAACAAGGCCTAGAATTATAGAAACATGAGAGGATGAATTCGAAAAAAATCGGAAGAGAGTGAAAATTAAAGGAAAATAAGGAGAACCAGATAAGCCTCATAAGTGATAATCGGTTACAATACAATCGCTAAGTGAAAATGAAAGAGGAAAACCATAACAGAAAGCCAAAACAGAAAAACAGTTGCAATCAATAACTAACTTCAAAACCTCTTCCATAACTGAAAAAATAACAGAATTCTGATTAAATCTACCTGAAGCTTCCAGATCTTTCTGTGAGAATCATCTATAAATCAGAACCGATTTCTACCATTTCTTCTTCTTACACAACTTTTTCAATACCCTTCACCATTCTAAACAATCCCCCTTGAATCTCTCCAATCTTCTTCCTCATAACCTTTTCTCTTCATCTTTTCCTTTAACCGAAACTCTCTCCATATCCTACAACTTCTGTTTTCACCATGAATGATTCATCAAAAAACCTGCAAGAAAGTCAAGAACTGCAACAACAATTAAGCATAGAAGAATAATGGCAATTCATTGAAGCTGTGAAGAAGAATGAGCAAGAGTGTAAACCCGCGGCTTTTAATACTGTTTTACATTAGCGACAATGTGCACTCATGGTCATCACAGAGACCGTCTCATCAATCTCCCTGAATCACCAGCATCTCCATGCTATTGTATCAATTTCATCACCAATATGAATAACCTGCAAGGAGATCGACACAAGAATGAGAATGCATCAGATTTGAATTCGACAACTCAGCCACGATTATAACGTTGCAATCACAGCAACTCACCCCCGCAGCCAACATCGCATCGATTCAACATCAAATCTGCAAACAACAGCAAGAACCTGCATTGGTTATCACAAAGCACATTTCAGAAGGAATTCGATCCAATAGAAGATTAGCCCACGAATATACGATTCCGAAACAAGTTTGAGATCGCGAAGTAGGAGGAAAATTCATGGAATCATCGAGACAGACAAGCTATTGAATATTACCTGACGGGATTTTTCTCTGGTTTTCGTCGAAGTCACGCTTGCACATCCGTTACGGTTCAAGGTACGAGCTCATCCTCCCATTGTATGAGATAGTTGCTGCATTGTTGTTTTGCTCTCGACTTCAATCCATGTTTTCTTTCGATTAAGAGAGTGAGTGTGTGGCCGGATCGAGTGATTAGAGAGTGTGGATGATGATGTTATGAGTTCGGAGTGAAGAAGATGTTTGTGAAGTCGAAGCTATGGCGGCGAAGGCCATGATTTCCAGGCGTTGTTGTCGCGATATTTGGGTTTGTGTTTTGTTGAATTTGTGAGAGAGGGAGCAGGGAAGAAGGAGGCGAGGCCGAGGTGATGAAGAAGGGACTGAGGATGGGTGGTGGCTGAAGCTCATGAGGGATGGAGAAGCCGCGTTAGCGGCGGCGGCAACGTAAAGGGGATGAAGAGGAAGGTAGGGCGGTGACGGCAAGAAGAAAAAGGGAAAGGGAATTAGGGTTCTTCACCCTTATTTATTCTTTTTTTTTTATATTTTTGTTATTAGTGATAATTTTTATTAATAAATCATAAAAGAATTATCAAAGATTTTATGTATAATTAATCTGAAATTAATTCTAATCAAGGTGTTTAATTTCCTCTAATTATCCTCATAATAGCATCTTTAAACTCCTCTTTATCCAATTTGGGCCTGGTATTTCGCTATGCACACCCCTCCTTAGACCCATCAAAGAAAAACAACCATAAAAGACACTTCATGCACCCCCCATAGGGAACCTGCGCATGGGCCTAGCCCTTTTGCTGTTAACACCACCCTATTTCTAAGCCCATTAAGAAAAGAACTAATAAAAACACTCTTCTTACCCCCCTTTCTATTTCCTTTTAGAATTTTATTTTAGTTTTGTATAGTTTCCAAATAAATCTTAAAAAAATAGTAAAATCCATTGGAAAATTCTATGAAAATTCAAGTAGGTCTATAATTCAATTTAGAAATTTTTGGTATTCTTGTTTCCTGATTTTTGGCTATTTTTGATTTAATTTCGAATTTTTCTTGCAATTAGTTTTTATTGAATCTCTTTAGCTATACATGAATTTTGTTCATTTAATATCCCCCTCTTCCAGTAGAATTTTTGAGCCATTCTTTTTTTTATGTTTAGATGACTAATGTTAGTACTTAGGATAATTTTTGTAGATTTTTTAGACTACTTTATCTTAAGTTTTAGAGGTTAATTTCTTAGAAATTAGGGATTAATTTGTAGCTGGAAATAATCAATTTTTAGGCCTAGTTAAATTCTGAATTTTTAGGATTCCTTTTGACACAATGTTATATGTAGTTTTAGGACCCTATAGATTTGATTCCATAATTTTTCCAGGACCTTTACTATTTTTTAGAATATTAGTTCTTAGGTTTAGTTATGTGATATTTCCCATGGTTTAGGTTATGAAAATAAAGTTCAATAAAAAAATAGTCTAGATTAGATTTAGTGTAAGAATTTAATATAGACTTAGGCTAGCTTAGATATTGATTTCTTAGAAGAAAAGTATTATGTTTGACTTTGATTTAGAATGTAGGTTAAAGTTCCATTGTAATTAGGATTAGAATAAATAAAATATGACTATTTTTAATTCACGCCTTTAATTGCATTTTTTAGAATTTTATTTCTTATGTCCATTTTTAATGCTTTGCCTTTATTTGATTTTTTTTTTTTTAAACTTGTATAGGCTTCCCCATTGTTCTTAGAATCAACTTAACTTCATTAGGAAGTAAGTTGAATTCTAGTAGTTTCTAGTTTTTTCCATTAGGATTAGAATACTTCACAAACCATAGGATCCCTTGTAAATAAATCAATAAAAATTAGGATTGAGTCTTAGTCCCTTAGATTTTGTCATTTTTTCAACTTGAGTCTTTCTTTCTCATCTCATAAAGAAAAGCAATAAAACACTTAATAAAAATCGAACTTTCTTGTACGACACGAGACTTTGTTGCGGAGTGTTTATACGCGTCCTGTTTCGGGGCGAGGTGTAAATACTCACCGCGATGGATAGGTCTTAGTACAAGGCAGTTCACAAACAAAATTCAAAACACTTTCTTTTAAAAGACAAAAACAAATAACAAGCGACTATCCTGCGGGAACTTCTCTTCTCATCTCATTCACTCACAACGCAAACTCGCGACGACTTGTCTCGCATGCAAGACGGTAAACGCACTCGTACCAGACGAGCCTGCAACACCTGAGCATAGACATACGCAGTTCCAGCATAAAAAACACAAACAAATAGTTCCCGCCTTAGTTAGGCGAACTACGTCGACTCTGATCCTCATTATCCCGATGAGGTACGTAGGCAGCGGGGTAGGGCCCGTTCGAGCACATTCTTTATTTTCCCTACATTTCCCCCCTTTATTCTCTTTTCCAGTTCCTTTCTCATTTCTC
This sequence comes from Lathyrus aphaca, assembly GCA_963966055.1. Classification (NCBI taxonomy): domain Eukaryota; kingdom Viridiplantae; phylum Streptophyta; class Magnoliopsida; order Fabales; family Fabaceae; genus Lathyrus; species Lathyrus aphaca. The sequence continues at coordinate 86,937,520 of OZ014523.1, forward strand.
ATTCCAGTTCCAGTAGCAGTTTTATTCAGCAGCATTCTTTATTTCTCACCCTTTGAAACAAGCAAGCAAACGTGGATCCCGTCGGGTACGACGGACGATCTGGGGTGCTAATACCTTCCTAGGTCGTAACCGACTCCCGAATTCAGATCTTTGGTTCGCAGGACCTTGTCATTTCCTTCTTCCTCAGGTTTGTGCAACATTACCTTTCCCATTCATTCGGGATAAAAATGTATGGCTGGCGACTCTACCTTTTCCGCGCCACTTTCGCGTTTGTACTAGGATGAAAATCCCGGGAGCGACAGCTGGCGACTCTGCTGGGGTGCAAACCTGATTCTTCTGGTTTTCCCTTGTAGAGTCAATCCTAGCGCCTGTTTGGTTTTGCTTCTTTGGGTGTTTGTTTGCTGTTGTGTGCTTTAGTTTAGCTTTACTGTTTACAGCTTTTATTTACAGCTTTACTTTACCGCATTTATTTACCGCTTTCAGTATTTTATTTTCCATGCATCATATTATACTGGACTGTCTGGCTGTGCTGGTTTTCATTTTTTCTGTGGGTTGGGAGTTACTGTGAGATAAGCCAACTACCCGGCTTGAGTGCACTATAGGATTAGCGTGGACAGACATTGTACTCTTATGGTATCTCACCATGATGGGTGGCGATGTGTTCCACACCCAGACTGCGACCGTCTTGGAACTATCTTGTGTAGGGATTACCTCACTTCAGGGTACGACCTTGATAGTTATGTGCATCTGGTGACCGATCTTCGAGGACCTTAATGGGAACACCCCTCTCCAGTGATGACAGTGGCAGACCACATTTGTTGGCAAACCCACTCGCATCCGAGGGTCCATTGGGAACTCACATAGGATGGCCTGGTTCTCTCATAGGAATTCAGTTAAAGCAAACTGTTCGTATGACGATAGTATTGTACCCTTAGGGATGAATGTACTATTGTTTCTCAATTCAGTGCTTGAAGCTGGAGACTTGTGAGGGATGCTTGTTTTTCCGGACTCAACTGAGACCTCCCTGAGTAGTACATAATGCCAAACCGATTCCCTGATTTGGTCATGAGCCATTTCTCGGAAATGGTGAACGTATTATTGCTATTCGGCTTTGAGAGTCCGTGATGTTGACCCGAGTAGCACACCCGTGAGATTGGGAGGGGTTTACAGGTTTGCAGGAACCCTAATACCTTCAGCATATTGTTGCACCCAAAAATTTTCCCTCACAATACAAGACTTTGTGTGCTAAGAAGGTTCACAAGGTTCACAAGTTTCTCAATGCTTATGTAACCTTTCATGAGGTTCATGAAGTCTACAAGTCACTTCTTGAAGGTTCACAAGGTTCACAAGCTTCTCAACATTTACAAGACCTTTCATGAGGTTCATGAAGTCTACAAGTTACTTCTTGAAGGTTCACAAGGTTCACAAGATTCACAATGATTACAAAGCTTTCCTGAGGTTCATGAGGTCTACAAAGCCACTTCATGAGGTTCACAAGGTTCACAAGCTTCACAATACCTCCCATGAGGTTCACAAGACATTTTATGATGGTTCACAAGGTTCACAAAGTGCACAATTGGTCAAAGGAGTTGACAATTCCCTCAGACAATGCACCTCCTAAGCAGTGCATCCAAAACTAGGGTTTTGACTTTAATCAGGCTATATGGACTTCCAAGACTTCAAGTGAGCTTCATAACATCTTATATGTATATAATAACCCCCATGACAAGTTTCAAGACTTTTCTCAAAAGTTTGCTCAGTCAGATGATCAGATAAGTCAAAATCAATCAATGCAGTTAAAAAGTCAAACTGAGGTCAACTGTGGTCAAACCAAAGTCAAACTTCATGATTTTTTGCCAACATCAATTATATGAAGTAAAATTCATCATTTGATCAAGGGTTGATCATGATTCATCAAGGAGATTCCAGATCATCAATAATCAGGAGTTTCTAAATTAGGGTTTCCTCAATAAAAGTCAACTGAACTTTGACCAGCCATAACTTTCACATACTTCATCACCAAGTCTCCATCCAAAGCTCATTTTGAAGGAAATTGAATTCTATACAACTTTGATGTTGCAAGTTAAGCCCAAAAATGCTTCATTTGGAAGATATGACCTAAGACATTATAGGTCATTTCAAAAGTCAACAAAAAGTCAACAACTTCAAAAGGGCATAACTTGAGATTGGTAAATGATATGGACCTGAAACCAATGGTTTTGTTTAGAGTACTCTTCAAGCTTTCCAAAAAGTCCAAGAACACCCTCATACCCTTAAAATTGAGGGAGATGTGCCTTTACAAAGTTGGGAAATTTTGTGATGGTTTATGTTGAAAATGGAGGTTTAAAATCACTTCTTTCCAAATGGGCTGCCCAAGTTGTGATCCAATCCATACCATATCACTATGCACGACCCAATTGACCAAAATTCAGCATTTTTATTATTTTATTTTTATTTATTATTGATTTAATTCATAAAAATCATTTTAAATAAATATAAAATATGAAAATCTATTTTTGGAGGAAGATAATGCTTCTAGAAATTCTTAATTGGTGATTAGAATTAAAGAAGAAGGAAATCATGTGATTAATCCAAGAATAGCAAGTCTTCATGATCAAATATTTGAACTTTAAACTATGATCTTTTTCAATCTTTTTGGATCCAAATCTCCACACAACCAATGAGTTTTTCTGACCTAATTCACTCACATATATATACTAAACATAACCCTAGCCTTGGGAGACGAATTCCAGCAGCCAAAAGGTAAGATCATAGTTCAAAAATTCAAGCAAAAAGTGAGATTCGGATTTTGAAATCCAGGGCTCTAGAAGGTAAACTAAGAACACAGAGAGGTTCCTTGATCATCCATGAAGCAAAACCAATGCCCATACGCATCTATATCATGCATATATGAACAATCCGAAGCTTTGTTATTCTTGAAAATTTATTTTTCGATTTCCATTATTTGATCATTATTAATGAAATTTGTGTGTTGATTTGATGTTAGTTGAAGCTTTGGAACAATTCTGGACAAATTAATTGGATTTTCGTGACCCTATACGGATTCAGCCATTACTAGGGTTTATGACCTCCATTAGGGCTTTATGATCTAGGCTATATAAATTTATTCTAGAAACATGGTTCGATTCCAAATTGTCTTGTGATCATGTTTGACTGATTAATTTATTGAAATTTTACAGTTTTGGCCATGTATGAGATCCATAGGTATTGCTGCCAAGTTGATTTTCGCAGGTATCTTGGTGGAAGATTTCGCAGCTAAAATTGTAGGTCTCAAGGAAGAAGAAGATCAGTTCCCGCGCACTCAGGAATTCAAATTATTGTTTAAAATATTATGTTTGATTGCTGTTTGGTTATCACAAGCGCTGGCTTGTCCCAGTGGAAGGATGTGCTTGTGTTTGATGAAAAGGCCAGGGTTCGAATCCTGCTTGGACCATTATTTTTGTTCTATTTTTCAGGATAAAAGGAGATTGAATATATTATAGCTTCTTGCCATTCAATAGTCAGATGGGCTCTTCCAGCCGGGTGGTAATGCGCGCATACTTGTATACATAAGGTCCTGGGTACGAATCCCACCCCAGGCCTTTTTGTTTCTCTATTTTCTGGATTTTTCAAGCAAGGCACAAAACCAATTATTCCCTTTCCTCTTTCACTTGCGTGTGTGGTAGCTTGGTGGTGATTTCTATTGCTGGCAACCAAACTGACCTGGGTTCAAACCCCAGTCAGGTAAGTTTTTCATATTCTTTTTCTTTTATTTGTTTTAAATATTCAAATGTTAAATTATAAATATGATTTTGTGTGTATATGTTTTTCTACACAATTAAAAAATAATAATAATGAAGCATGCTTAATATTTTAAAATATATAAATTCCATGAAATTATTTTTAAATTATAGGATATATGTTTATCTAATAATTTGTATATTCTAAACCCTAAAAAATATTTTTCTAACAAAAATCCTAATTTATTTTCTAAGTACCAATTAAAACCTAATTGTTTTTATTTTCTAACTTGTGATGTAATTATCATTATACATGTTTATTTAAAATAATTCTAACTTATTTGTAAATATATTTTTTAATCCAAATTATCTTTCTTTCAATATATGTTTAAGAGACAATTTAATAATTATATTTTTGTATATGTTTAAAATTTATTGTAAATATACTAATTAGTAGAAACTAAATTTTGTAAATATAATAACTAATAAAATTAATTTTTTATAAATATGATTAATTTTATGAATATAATATTTAAAACTTATTTTCTCCTTATAATGTGTAAATATTTTTTTTATAATTGTTAATATATATTCATAAATAATTAAATTCTTGTAAATGATATTATGCTTAGAAATTTTTCTTATTATATATTTAAAATTAAACTTTGTGTTCATATCATTATTTTTCTATTTATTTTTGTTATTGTTACTAACTAAACTATTATGTATTATTATATTATATTTTTATTATTCTAACCTTGTTTATTATTTCTAATTATTATTATTATTTTGTTTTTCACTAACCTTATTTTTTGATTATATTTATCACTAACCCTTATTATTTATTTTTTATTATTTATTGCTTATTTATTTATATTTTACTTATTTTTGCTATTTATCTATTTTGCTTAATATTTTGCTTATTATAATTATTATGTAAATGCTCCTGGATGTAAATTTTGTAATTGTTTAATTATTTTTGCTATGATTAGTAATTAGGGAGTGCAGATATGTATGTTATTTAAAATAAATTAGATCACTTTAATCATAAGATAATTAAATTAAACACTCACACACGTAAGTCGATTTTTAATCGCCGTCTCACATTTCTAAGGCTATCCCTCAATGTTGCCTAAATCATAAGGTCAAGTGGGGTGTATAAAGCAAGTCTCTTTAAAAAGATAAAAATCATCAAGTCCCTCATGGTTGCCTTTACGAATCAAGTCCCTTCGAATAATGATGATAGTCCCTCCTATATGCTTATTACACCCCACAGTTGCCTTCATAAAACAGAATGTCCCTCTCATGGCCCTTACATCCAAGGTAATGACTACCTACTCCCTAATAGTAGGGATAGTCTTACCAATTAAAGGATAAAGAACAAGAAAGACTTAAAACTTTAGGGTAGGTTCCTCTTATGTACTTGCTCGCTCCAAAAACTTTTCAAACTCTTCACAATTTCAAACAAATTTTCAAAAACAAGTTTTTACGCATCCGTACATGGATTATTATTAACTATTCTGAAAATTTTTCTATTCACACACTACACTTTCAAAAAAAACAATTCAAAAGTGAGCTAAGTAACTAAGAGCCCATGGATAACCATGGATGTAAAGGGTGCTAACACCTTCCCTTTACATAACCTACCCCCCGGACCCAAAAATATTCTCTTAAGGTCTTTCCTGTTCTTTTATACCCTTTCCATTTGGATAAAATAAAAGTCGGTGGCGACTCTTGCTATCCGCAACATACTTAAAGTCAGTTCTCCCACCGTGTTACAGAACTGGCGACTCTGCTGGGGATTTAATATAAAAGAGGGGTACCCTTAGGAATTAGATCACTTTAAATTGTTTGCCTTGTTTGCTTTATATTATCTTGTTGGGGTGCTCTTATGTGTGAAAGGTCCTAACCCGGATCTAGTGTACCTTAGGTAAATGGCAATAGACCAAGGAAACTGTACGACGTATATCGATACGGTTGATCTGGTGGCCATAGTTAGTGCGACTTCTTGGTTGGTGCTTATGTTCCTTAAGTCAAGTTGAGGATAATATGAGGCTGCCATATGTTGTCAATGCACTAACTAACTTTTAGAACCCTAGTTAACTCATCTTGGCCTTTAGAAAGTAGTGAGGTAACCGGCTTTGGTACAGACTGAAGTTGGTTGACACTCGATACTACGCTCATTGAGATTCTAAACTTGGAGGGTTTTGGTTGGCAAGTAAGTTGCCTACTGAATAACCACCCTTGTGAAGGATCAATGATATTGAGATCCCTTAGAACCTGATTACTTTCATAGGACAGGATGAACCAACTAACTTCAGGGGAGGGTACTTACCTTTGAACCTCATGCAAGCCTTTAAACCTAGGGCTATTGTGTGACTTGCTTGTGTGTGCCACATGTTTGTGATTGAGCATAACATCATGACATCATCATGCATCATAAGCATAGCATTTTCCCTAACCATTTCAAGGACCAAGGGATTTATCTTTGTTCTTTGTTGCAGGTCATGGCTTCTGCTCGTAGAAACACCATCAGGATCAACTTTGTGGGCATACCTGCTAAGCTTAAAGAGTTGGTTGCTCAAGTGTCTGATCATTCCCAGTTCACCAAGAGACATGGTCACCTATTGGATCTAGTCACTTCAGGGTTCAATGAAGACATGATGAGTGTTCTGTTCCAGTTCTTTGACCCTAAGCACCATTGCTTTACATTCCCTGACTACCAGCTGGTTCCAACCATGGAAGAGTTCTCTAAACTTCTGGGCATACCTGTTCTTGATCAAAGACCCTTCACAGGCCTGGAGAAAGAGCTTAAACCAGAGGTTATTGCTGCAGCTCTACATCTGAAAAAATCTGACATTGTTCTAGAAACGAGAAGCGGAGTTAAAGGTATTCTTGCTAAGGTGTTAATGGATAAAGCTCAAGTGTTCTTGAAGGCCATGAGCTATGATGCTTTTGAGGAGATCTTAGCCTTGCTGATTTATGGCTTAGTATTGTTCCCCAATCCAGATCAGTTCATAGACGTTCATGCCATCAACATATTCCTGAGTCACAATCCAGTACCTACATTGCTTGGAGATATCCTACATTATCTTCATACCCGTACTACAAGGGAAAGAGGAACTTTGATGTGCTGCATACCTTTACTATCCAGGTGGTTTATTTCTCACCTTCCTCGCTCAGTAATGAAGAATGAGCAAGGGTTCAGATGGTCCAAGAGGATCATGTCACTTTCTCACTCAGACATCCATTGGTGCTCCAGATCTATGGAGAATGTCACCATTACTGACCGTTGTAGGGAGTTTCCTAATGTGCCACTTCTAGGCATAAGAGGGGGCATCACCTACAACCCCTCTATAGCTTTACGACAGTTTGGTTACGCTCGGAGCGATGGTCCACATGACATGTTGATTCAGGGCATTGTGTTCGATTACGACAACGATCTTCAAGGTTACCGTTAGAGATTCATACGAGCTTGGGGAAAGGTAAACAGGGTTGACAGCAAGACACTGGAGCCTAAGTACACTATTCCTATGGAAGCTTATCTCAGATGGGTGCGATCTCGTGCTCAGACTCTCATGATGCCATATCCTGCCGTCCTACCAGTTACCATGGAACCTGTTGCTGAAGGAGACACAACTTATACCATCCTTCACCCAGACATGCCTACTGATATGGAAGACTTGCAGAGATCATGGATCCAACTGAAGGAGCAAAGGGATACTTTCGAGGCTCATTACAAAGAAGCCAAGAAAGAATCCTGGAACTAACAAAGCAACTTCACGAGGAACGGAACCTCAACTCATACCTCAACACAAAGAGGAAGCGTCCATGGGAGACTTAAAACCCCATCTTTTGTATTTATTTCATTTCATTCTTATTGTAAGCCCAAGGGGAAAACAAATTTATTACTAATAAAAGTTTACTTTCGTGTTTGTTTAAGCAAATTTAAATCCTGCGGTCCTTGAAAACATTGCATATGCATTCACATATCATTTCATTACATCACAGGTTTATAATTGTGCACAGGTTTCTCATCTTCTCGCTGTTTATTTCAGCAATGGCTCTTGAACAATCAGTTAAGGATCTTCAGGCACAAAATGCACAATTCCAAGAGCTGATCTTGAACCTGTCCAAGGGGCAAGATGAATTGAAAGCACTGCTGGCCAAAAAGACTAAGAAGACTAGAAGGTCTGCTGGGTTGATCAACATGGGAAGAAGGTTCAAAGGTCTCGCCAAGACCAAAGAACCAGCTGAAGACTATGAATCTGAAGAATCTGAGCAAGAGGTAGGCAGTCTCCACCATTCAATGGGGGACTCTGATTCTGAGGCTAACTACTACCATGAGCCTAATGAAGACAAATTCAAGATGCTGGTGGATAGGATGGATGCTATGGAGTTGCAGAAATCATCTGGGCTGGATTTTGAGGATTTGAGTTTGATATCTGGGGTAGTCATACCCATTGGGTTCAAGGTTCCTACTTTTGTTGTCTATGATGGGGTCTCTTGTCCCAAACTGCATCTGAGGTCTTATGTTAGAAGAATTCAACCCCACACTGCTGATAAGAAGTTGTGGATCCATTTCTTTCAAGAGAGCTTATCTGGAGCTCAGCTGGAGTGGTATTATCAGTTGGAGAGTGTCAACATCAGAGATTGGAATGATCTTGCTGAAGCTTTCTATAAGCAGTATCAATACAATGCTGACTTAGCCCCCACTCGCATGCAGCTTCAGAGCATGTCTATGGGTGCCAAAGAAAGTTTTAAGGAGTATGCTCAGAAATGGAGAGATTTAGCTGGAAGAGTTCAACCCCCTTTAACTGACAGGGAATTAGTTGATATGTTCATGTGTACGCTGAATGGTCCGTTTTACAGTCATCTCATTGGAAGCTCATCATCTGGCTTCACTGAGTTGATCATGACAGGAGAGCGGGTAGAAAATGGTATCAAGAGTGGAAAGATCCAAGTGGGCACTTCTTCATCAGGTGCTGCAAAGAAGCCTCCCACTGGGAAGAAGGAATCCAATGCTGTTTATGGTCAACCCGATCGTAACAGAAGGCATCAATCTGTTAGTGCAGTTCATATTTCAAATCCAACTCCTGCAACAACAGAGCAGCCTCAGGGCAACCAACAGAGGGCTAGAAGACAATTCACGAAGATCAACATGTCAATGGCTCAGGCATTGCAACACTTGTTGAAGGCTGAACTTATTACCCTGAGGGAGGCTCCTCAGAATCCCAATGTTACCTCTCCCAAGTACAATCCCAATGCACGATGTGCATATCATTCAAACTGTCCAGGACATGATACTAATAACTGCTGGGTCTTGAAGAACAAAATTCAAGATATGATTGATTATGGAGAGATTGAGTTTGATCCACCAGGTACTCCAAATGTGATTACAGCTCCAATGCCAAATCACGAGAAGACTGTCAATGCCATTGATGAAGATATGCATGTCTATTCAGTTATGGAGTTGACCACACCACTGTCTGTTATCAAAAAGAGGTTAGTACAAGCTGGGATCTTTCCAGGTTGTCGTGAAGATTGTTTGTATTGTACCTATAAGCCGGATAGCTGTTTCATTTTGAGAGATGGCATTCAACGTCTCATGGATAAGTATACTATAGTGTTTGAAAGAAGACCAGCATCTGTAGAAAGTATGGTGGATCATCTGACTCGGGGTAAGAAGATTGAAGAGGTTGACATGGTTGACAAAGTACCACTAAGAATCACTTCAAAGGGTCCTATTAAAATCACTCATCAGGGTCCAATCAAGATTACTGCTGAAGGTCCTGTGAAAGTTGTTGCTGAAGCCAGAGTAGCTCCTATGGTCATTACTACTCCTGGTCCTATCCCATATACGTCTGACAAAGCTGTGCCTTGGCACTATGGGTCTGATGTTTACATCCATGGTGTTAAGCAAGAGCCTGTAGCTGATGTGCCTGTTGATGTTGACAATATTGCCGGATCTAGTAAGATCACTCGTAGTGGAAGAGTCTTCTCTCCTCCAGATACTTCCAAGAATGCAGTTACTCCTGCTACTACTTCCACCACTGATGCCCAGGGCAAAGGTCCTATTATTGAGCCTGTATCTACTGATGTGCCAGCTGCTGATGATCTCTCTAAGCAGATGGAAGAAGTCTTGAAAATCATTCGCAAGAGTGATTATGACATTGTTGATCAATTGGGGCATACTCCCTCAAAGATTTCTATGTTGTCCTTGTTGCTGTGTTCTGAAGCTCATGCCAAGTCCTTGATCAAGTTTCTGAAGACTGCACATGTGCCCAGTGCAATTTCTGTTGACCAATTTGAGAACTGTGTTGCCCACCTGACCTATGACAATGGGTTAGGATTTTCTGATGCTGATTTGACCCCTGCCAAGAGGGATCATAACAGGGCCTTGCATATTTCAATTGAATGCAGGGGCACTACCCTGTCACATGTGCTGATAGACAATGGTTCCTCTTTGAATGTGTTGCCTAAGGAAGTCCTGAACAAGCTGAGTCCTGAAGATGCTGTGTTGAAACCCAGTAACATTGTGGTAAAGGCTTTTGATGGTTCTAGAAGAGTAGTGCATGGGGAAATTGATCTTCCAATCCAAGTTGGTTCCCAGGTGTTTACTGCTACATTTTATGTGATGGATATTCGTCCTTCATACTCTTGTCTGCTTGGTCGTCCCTGGATCCATGGGGCAGGTGCTGTAACCTCTACATTGCATTAGAAGCTGAGATATCCGGTGAATGGAAAGGTTGTTACTGTCTATGGAGAAGAAGAATACTTTGTCAGCCATGTCAACACTTTCAAGTATTTGGAAATGGAAGGTGAATACATTGAAACTCCGTGTCAGACATTTGAAGTGGTTCCTTGGGTTGTTAATAATTATGTAGCTCCTCCTGTTGAGAAGAAAGTTCCTGTGATCACCAGAAAGCCTCCAACAATGGCAATGGCTTCCCTCAATGATGCTAGAGCTGTGGTGGATGAAGGTGGTTGTACTATTTGGGGTCAGCTTCCTGATATTCCTTACAAGTCTGACAAGTTTGGTTTGGGTTTCACTGCAGAGTCCCAGAAGGCTGTTCGTCGTGTTCGTGCTGCCCGTATCACTAATCAAGGGGTTGTGAAAGACCAGATTAATGTTGTGGAAGATCAAGATGAAGACTACAACTTGGGTGCATGGATTTTTCCTACTGGGGGTGCTGGACTCAATAATTGGAAAGCTGAAGATGTTATCCCTATCTCCTTTAGTCAGGAGTAAATACTATTACTGTGTTGTGTTTTTTACATTTGTAATTTCTGAACAATAAAACTTTCAAGCCATATGTGCCTTACCCGGGGCACAATGGTGTGCTTGTTACGGGCTGTCATTTCATTTGCATACTTCATTCAATAAAATCAGTGGACGTTTCGTTTTCGTAAATATTGTGTTCCTTGTCTTTCTTTTATTTTATTTTTGCTTTATCAGCTATGTGTTCTTACACACACCCACATCACTAAAATGCAGATCCTCATCCACTCTGGATCCTGTTGATAACAGTTCTACTATTGCCAATTATGATTTCGAGAATCCGATCTATCAAACTGAAGACGGAAATGAGGACGATTGTGGAATACCTGTAGAGCTTGCTAGGTTGTTACAACAAGAAGAGAAAGCTATACAGCCACATGAAGAGCCAGTCGAAGTTGTGAATTTGGGAACTGAAGAAAACAGAAAAGAGGTCAAGATAGGGGCTGATTTAGAGGACAGTGTCAAAAGCAGGTTGATTCAAATGTTACGTGACTATGTGGAGATCTTTGCTTGGTCTTATGAAGATATGCCAGGGTTGGATACAGACATTGTGGTTCACCGTTTACCAGTGAAAGAAGATTGTCGTCCAAAGAAGCAGAAGGTTCGTCGTATGCGTCCTGAAATGTCAGAAAAGATCAAGGCAGAGGTAATGAAACAGTTCAATGCAGGGTTCTTAGCAGTGACTTCTTATCCTCAGTGGGTTGCAAATGTGGTACTAGTTCCTAAGAAAGATGGTAAGGTACGTATGTGTGTGGACTACAGATATTTGAACAAGGCTAGCCCTAAAGATGACTTTCCACTCCCTCATATTGATATTCTGGTAGACAACACTGCTCAGCATAAGGTATTCTCTTTCATGGATGGTTTCTCTGGTTACAATCAAATCAAGATGGCACCTGAAGATATGGAGAAGACAACATTTGTGACACAGTGGGGCACTTTTTGCTATAAGGTAATGCCATTTGGTTTGAAGAATGCCGGGGCAACATATCAGCGTGCTATGGTGGCTTTGTTTCATGATATGATTCATCATGAGATAGAGGTATATGTGGATGATATGATAGCCAGATCTCATAATGAAGAGCAACATCTTGATCATCTGCACAAGTTGTTTGAGAGGTTGAAGAAATATAAGTTGAGATTGAATCCAAACAAATGTACTTTTGGAGTTAGATCTGGTAAACTCCTGGGTTTCATTGTCAGTGGAAAAGGTATTGAAGTGGATCCTGCAAAAGTGAAAGCTATACGAGAAATGCCAGCTCCCCGTACTGAGAAGGAGGTTAGAGGTTTCTTGGGACGATTGAACTACATTGCAAGATTTATCTCCCAATTAACTACCATCTGTGAGCCAATTTTCAAGTTGTTGAAGAAAGATCAGGTGATGGAATGGAATGATGAATGCCAAACTGCCTTTGATGAAATCAAGAGATATCTGCTAGAACCTCCAATTTTGATGCCACCAGTTGATGGAAGACCCTTGATTATGTACTTAACAGTGTTAGACAACTCAATGGGGTGTGTGTTGGGGCAACATGACGAGTCTGGTCGAAAAGAGCAGGCAATATACTACCTTAGCAAAAAGTTCACCGACTGTGAAACAAGATACTCACTGCTCGAGAAAACTTGCTGCGCTTTGGCATGGGCAGCTCGCCGACTAAGACAGTATATGTTGACCCATACTATCTTATTGATTTCTAAGATGGATCCAATCAAGTACATATTTGAGAAACCTGCTCTCTCCGGAAGAATTGCAAGATGGCAAATGATCTTGACAGAATATGACATACAGTATACTACTCAGAAGGCCATCAAGGGAAGTGTTGTTGCTGATCATTTGGCTCATCAAGCAGTGGATGATTACCAGTCAATGAATTTTGAATTCCCTGATGAAGACATTATGATTATTACCAAAGAACCTGGACAATATGACGGACCTGAACAAGGATCCCGATGGACTATGGTTTTTGATGGTGCCTCTAATGCACTTGGTAATGGTGTTGGTGTTGTGATTAGTTCCCCTGAAGGTTGTCACACCCCAATTACTGCCAGACTTTGTTTCTACTGTACCAATAACATGGCTGAGTATGAGGCATGTATCCTGGGTATTAAAGCTGCTATTGATATGAAGATTCAGTTCCTTGATGTGTATGGAGATTCAGCCCTGGTAGTTAGTCAGATTAAAGGAGATTGGGATACCAAGCATGATAACCTCATTCCTTACAGAGAGCATGTGTTGTCTTTAATCCCATATTTCAAAGAGATTACCTTTGAGCACATTCCACGAAGAGAGAATCAGTTGGCAGATGCATTGGCCACCATGGCATCTATGTTTGAGATCAGTTGGGATGATGAAGCTCCCAAGATTACCATTGATAGATTTGAGAAGCCTGCATACTGCAATGAGATTGACACTGAAGGGGCAGAGGAGAAGCCTTGGTTCTATGAAGTGAAAAGATATCTTGAAGCCCAGGAGTTCCCTGAAGGGGCATCTGTCAAAGATAGGAAGTTTTTGAGAAGGTTTTCTGCTAAGTTCTTTCTGAGTAATGGCATTCTGTATAAGCGCAATCATGATTCAACTATGCTTCGTTGTGTGGATAAGAAGGAAGCAACTGAGATTATGGAAGAGATGCATGATGGGACCTTTGGCACTCATTCTAGTGGTCATACTATGGCAAAGAAGATATTGAGAGCAGGTTACTATTGGTCTACCATAGAAGCTGATTGCTATCAACACTCCAGAACTTGTCACAAGTGTCAAATCTATGCTGATAAAGTTCATGTACCTCCATCACCATTGAATGTGTTGACTGCTCCTTGGCCCTTTGCCATGTGGGGCATTGATATGATTGGTGAGATCAAGCCTACTGCTTCTAATGGGCATCGTTTCATCCTGGTTGCTATTGATTATTTCACGAAGTGGGTAGAGGCAGCTTCATTTGCATCTGTTACTAAGAATGTGGTGGCTCGATTCATTAAGAATAATCTCATATGTAGGTATGGCATCCCTGAAAGGATTATTACTGGCAATGGCTCTAATCTGAACAACACTATGATTACTGATCTCTGCACGCAGTTCAAGATTAAGCATCACAATTCTTCTCCGTATCGTCCAAAGATGAATGGGGCAGTTGAAGCTGCTAATAAGAACATCAAGAAAATTGTACAAAAGATGACTGTTACTTACAAGGATTGGCATGAGATGTTACCATTTGCTCTTCATGGTTATCGTACTACAATACGTACTTCAACAGGGGCAACCCCATTCTCCTTAGTCTATGGTATGGAAGCAGTTCTGCCCATTGAAGTTCAGATTCCCTCCTTGAGAATTATGAAGGATGCAGGCTTGGATGAAGATGAGTGGATTCAGACTCGACTTGACCAGATAAACTTGATTGATGAGAAGAGGTTAGCAGCAGTTTGTCATGGCCAGATGTACCAGAAGAGAATGATCAAAGCTTTTAACAAGAAGGTTAAGCCAAAGGTGTATCAGGCTGGTGACTTGGTAATCAAGCGTATCATATTACCACAAGGTGATCCTAGGGGCAAGTGGACTCCAACATATGAGGGACCATTCGTAGTCAAGACAGTATTCTCAGGAGGTGCCATGATACTGACTACAATGGATGGTGAAGACTTCCCACAGCCTGTAAACGCAGACATAGTTAAAAAATACTACGCATAAAAAGAGACCCGCTAGGTTGAATGGCCTAGGCAAAAATAAGGGCATCCCGGCAAACCAAAAGGGTTTGGGCAAAAATTAGGGATATATATAAAAAGATGTACACCCGGCAAGTCGAAAACCTGAAAAGGCGGCTTGGGCAAAAAAGGGTATCCCGGTGGATTGAAAACCTGAAAGGGCAATCCAGGCAAAAGTTAGGGATTACAGCGTATGACTATGTCTCGTTTGGATCACCCATGAAACTGCAATCAGTTGTACTATTTATTCAAGCTCGAACAGATAAAACTCAATCCAATCGTTTTCGTCTCAACAGCAGAAGATGAGATACTTGAAGATAATGGCAATAGTAGAATTGAAACTCAATAGGATTATTTCCCACATAGCTGATTCTCTTTGTTTTGTAAAAACTTTATGACAAAATCCTCTTACTAGGGTTTATGTCTCCTTGTACAAACTTACCCGTGTATGGTTCACTTTTTGATATAAATAAATTCCATCTTTTGAATCCAGATTTACTTTTAACCTATTTACATAAGCGAAACGTCCATTGGTTGTGTTTGAATGTATGTATGCTTTTGAATATGATTGATGTTTACCAGAAATGTATGTATGCTTAATATGATTGATGTTTACCAGAAATGCATGGAAATGCAGTAATAGTATTTACTAAGGACGAACGAGGGAAGGATTTCAACGAAGCTTCGCCGATTCACCTTTACAAGACAGTTACAAACCCTTAGTAGGACAAATCCATCTTCATAAAGTCTTATCTCCCCTGGAATTTATATCCATCTCTTTTATCCTCATACGGATATACGGAAAATTACTTTCCAATAAGGGTACGATGAACGAAGACGGGGAGTTATATCTGCCCTACCATCAAACGAAGATGAAAGTTATATATACCCTATTATCCCCAGCATCCGGGAGGTGATATATACCTTACTATCCCCAGCATACGGGAGGTTATCTATACCCTGTTATCCCCAGCATACGGAAGGTTATGTATAATATATTCTTCAGCAACGAATCGGGATTTATTTTCCCTGGCCAGCAGTTTTTATACGAAGATATCCAGACGCTTCCGGCAGTATCATATCATACATACATCATTTACATCATACCATAACATACATATCCATACATACATAGTACATTACTTAAGTGCATCATATTATACATGCATACATAATGCATAAACTAACACTATCATACAGAATGCTACCTTGTTTTCAGGTTAATTACCCAACAAACAAACTCGTAACCTCAGGGTTACTTTATCCTCCTGATAAGCTTCTTATTACTTTGGGACTGCTTTATCATAACCTCAGGGTTACTTTATCCTCCTGATAAGCTTCTTATTACTTTGGGACTGCTTTATCGTAACCTCAGGGTTGCTTTATCCTCCTGAAATCACATTATTATTTCAAGACTGCTTTAGAGTTATCATTATTGATGGCTCTATCCTCCTGAAATCATTACTTCAAGACTGCTTTAGAGTTATCATTATTGATTGCTCTATCCTCCTGAAATCACATTATTATTTCAAGACTGCTTTAGAGTTATCATTATTGATGGCTCTATCCTCCTGAAATCATTACTTCAAGACTGCTTTAGAGTTATCATTATTGATTGCTCTATCCTCCTGAAATCATATTATTACTTCAAGACTGCTTTAGGGTTATCATTATTGATTGCTCTATCCTCATGAAGACCTGCTGTTACATCAGGATTACTCCAGTCTCCTGAAAGCATATCATCAATACCTCAGGACTGCTCCAGACTCCTGACAGCTTTCATTATACCTCCATATTTTGGACTGTTTTATCTTCCAAGAAATACATCTGAAGAACTTTCCCCTAGTGGCATCTTTAAGCCCACTAAATCATATTCAACCAACCATCAATATCACTCTATGCACTGGTGAGTGCAAATTTTTGGGCTTTTGTGTTCAATCCCCTTCAACCTTCCAGGCTACGACAGGAAAATATACCAATCTAACCCCTCAGGTTTCAGAAAATTGAACAGGGGCAGCTGTTGCACCCAAAAATTTGCCCTCACAATACAAGACTTTGTGTGCTAAGAAGGTTCACAAGGTTCACAAGTTTCTCAATGCTTATGTAACCTTTCATGAGGTTCATGAAGTCTACAAGTCACTTCTTGAAGGTTCACAAGGTTCACAAGCTTCTCAACATTTACAAGACCTTTCATGAGGTTCATGAAGTCTACAAGTTACTTCTTGAAGGTTCACAAGGTTCACAAGATTCACAATGATTACAAAGCTTTCCTGAGGTTCATGAGGTCTACAAAGCCACTTCATGAGGTTCACAAGGTTCACAAGCTTCACAATACCTCCCATGATGTTCACAAGACATTTTATGATGGTTCACAAGGTTCACAAAGTGCACAATTGGTCAAAGGAGTTGACAATTCCCTCAGACAATGCACCTCCTAAGCAGTGCATCCAAAACTAGGGTTTTGACTTTAATCAGGCTATATGGACTTCCAAGACTTCAAGTGAGCTTCATAACATCTTATATGTATATAAGAACCCCCATGACAAGTTTCAAGACTTTTCTCAAAAGTTTGCTCAGTCAGATGATCAGATAAGTCAAAATCAGTCAATGCAGTTAAAAAGTCAAACTGAGGTCAACTGTGGTCAAACCAAAGTCAAACTTCATGATTTTTTGCCAACATCAAGTATATGAAGTAAAATTCATCATTTGATCAAGGGTTGATCATGATTCATCAAGGAGATTCCAGATCATCAATAATCAGGAGTTTCTAAATTAGGGTTTCCTTAGTAAAAGTCAACTGAACTTTGACCAGCCATAACTTTCACATACTTCATCACCAAGTCTCCATACAAAGCTCATTTTGAAGGAAATTGAATTCTCTACAACTTTGATGTTGCAAGTTAAGCCCAAAAATGCTTCATTTGGAAGATATGACCTAAGACATTATAGGTCATTTCAAAAGTCAACAACTTCAAAAGGGCATAACTTGAGATTGGTAAATGATATGGACCTGAAACCAATGGTTTTGTTTAGAGGACTCTTCAAGCTTTCCAAAAAGTCCAAGAACACCCTCATAACCTTAAAATTGAGGGAGATGTGCCTTTGCAAAGTTGGGAAATTTTGTGATGGTTTATGTTGAAAATGGAGGTTTAAAATCACTTCTTTCCAAATGGGCTGCCCAAGTTGTGATCCAATCCATACCATATCACTATGCACGACCCAATTGACCAAAATTCAGCATTTTTATTATTTTATTTTTATTTATTATTGATTTAATTCATAAAAATCATTTTAAATAAATATAAAATATGAAAATCTATTTTTGGAGGAAGATAATGCTTCTAGAAATTCTTAATTGGTGATTAGAATTAAAGAAGAAGGAAATCATGTGATTAATCCAAGAATAGCAAGTCTTCATGATCAAATATTTGAACTTTAAACTATGATCTTTTTCAATCTTTTTGGATCCAAATCTCCACACAACCAATGAGTTTTTCTGACCTAATTCACTCACATATATATACTAAACATAACCCTAGCCTTGGGAGACGAATTCCAGCAGCCAAAAGGTAAGATCATAGTTCAAAAATTCAAGCAAAAAGTGAGATTCGGATTTTGAAATCCAGGGCTCTAGAAGGTAAACTAAGAACACAGAGAGGTTCCTTGATCATCCATGAAGCAAAACCAATGCCCATACGCATCTATATCATGCATATATGAACAATCCGAAGCTTTGTTATTCTTGAAAATTTATTTTTCGATTTCCATTATTTGATCATTATTAATGAAATTTGTGTGTTGATTTGATGTTAGTTGAAGCTTTGGAACAATTCTGGACAAATTAATTGGATTTTCGTGACCCTATACGGATTCAGCCATTACTAGGGTTTATGACCTCCATTAGGGCTTTATGATCTAGGCTATATAAATTTATTCTAGAAACATGGTTCGATTCCAAATTGTCTTGTGATCATGTTTGACTGATTAATTTATTGAAATTTTACAGTTTTGGCCATGTATGAGATCCATAGGTATTGCTGCCAAGTTGATTTTCGCAGGTATCTTGGTGGAAGATTTCGCAGCTAAAATTGTAGGTCTCAAGGAAGAAGAAGATCAGTTCCCGCGCACTCAGGAATTCAAATTATTGTTTAAAATATTATGTTTGATTGCTGTTTGGTTATCACAAGCGCTGGCTTGTCCCAGTGGAAGGATGTGCTTGTGTTTGATGAAAAGGCCAGGGTTCGAATCCTGCTTGGACCATTATTTTTGTTCTATTTTTCAGGATAAAAGGAGATTGAATATATTATAGCTTCTTGCCATTCAATAGTCAGATGGGCTCTTCCAGCCGGGTGGTAATGCGCGCATACTTGTATACATAAGGTCCTGGGTACGAATCCCACCCCAGGCCTTTTTGTTTCTCTATTTTCTGGATTTTTCAAGCAAGGCACAAAACCAATTATTCCCTTTCCTCTTTCACTTGCGTGTGTGGTAGCTTGGTGGTGATTTCTATTGCTGGCAACCAAACTGACCTGGGTTCAAACCCCAGTCAGGTAAGTTTTTCATATTCTTTTTCTTTTATTTGTTTTAAATATTCAAATGTTAAATTATAAATATGATTTTGTGTGTATATGTTTTTCTACACAATTAAAAAATAATAATAATGAAGCATGCTTAATATTTTAAAATATATAAATTCCATGAAATTATTTTTAAATTATAGGATATATGTTTATCTAATAATTTGTATATTCTAAACCCTAAAAAATATTTTTCTAACAAAAATCCTAATTTATTTTCTAAGTACCAATTAAAACCTAATTGTTTTTATTTTCTAACTTGTGATGTAATTATCATTATACATGTTTATTTAAAATAATTCTAACTTATTTGTAAATATATTTTTTAATCCAAATTATCTTTCTTTCAATATATGTTTAAGAGACAATTTAATAATTATATTTTTGTATATGTTTAAAATTTATTGTAAATATACTAATTAGTAGAAACTAAATTTTGTAAATATAATAACTAATAAAATTAATTTTTTATAAATATGATTAATTTTATGAATATAATATTTAAAACTTATTTTCTCCTTATAATGTGTAAATATTTTTTTTATAATTGTTAATATATATTCATAAATAATTAAATTCTTGTAAATGATATTATGCTTAGAAATTTTTCTTATTATATATTTAAAATTAAACTTTGTGTTCATATCATTATTTTTCTATTTATTTTTGTTATTGTTACTAACTAAACTATTATGTATTATTATATTATATTTTTATTATTCTAACCTTGTTTATTATTTCTAATTATTATTATTATTTTGTTTTTCACTAACCTTATTTTTTGATTATATTTATCACTAACCCTTATTATTTATTTTTTATTATTTATTGCTTATTTATTTATATTTTACTTATTTTTGCTATTTATCTATTTTGCTTAATATTTTGCTTATTATAATTATTATGTAAATGCTCCTGGATGTAAATTTTGTAATTATTTAATTATTTTTGCTATGATTAGTAATTAGGGAGTGCAGATATGTATGTTATTTAAAATAAATTAGATCACTTTAATCATAAGATAATTAAATTAAACACTCACACACGTAAGTCGATTTTTAATCGCCGTCTCACATTTCTAAGGCTATCCCTCAATGTTGCCTAAATCATAAGGTCAAGTGGGGTGTATAAAGCAAGTCTCTTTAAAAAGATAAAAATCATCAAGTCCCTCATGGTTGCCTTTACGAATCAAGTCCCTTCGAATAATGATGATAGTCCCTCCTATATGCTTATTACACCCCACAGTTGCCTTCATAAAACAGAATGTCCCTCTCATGGCCCTTACATCCAAGGTAATGACTACCTACTCCCTAATAGTAGGGATAGTCTTACCAATTAAAGGATAAAGAACAAGAAAGACTTAAAACTTTAGGGTAGGTTCCTCTTATGTACTTGCTCGCTCCAAAAACTTTTCAAACTCTTCACAATTTCAAACAAATTTTCAAAAACAAGTTTTTACGCATCCGTACATGGATTATTATTAACTATTCTGAAAATTTTTCTATTCACACACTACACTTTCAAAAAAAACAATTCAAAAGTGAGCTAAGTAACTAAGAGCCCATGGATAACCATGGATGTAAAGGGTGCTAACACCTTCCCTTTACATAACCTACCCCCCGGACCCAAAAATATTCTCTTAAGGTCTTTCCTGTTCTTTTATACCCTTTCCATTTGGATAAAATAAAAGTCGGTGGCGACTCTTGCTATCCGCAACATACTTAAAGTCAGTTCTCCCACCGTGTTACACATATCCGCTTTGCCTTTGGTTCAGTTTTGTGATCTGGATTTCTGTTCTTAAGATATGGATCCCGGATCAGAGGGATGATTATTGTGATATCTGGATTTTGAGACCTTGCACCGACACCTGATTATATGATTGGCACATCACAGACACTTCACTGATCACATGCCTTACCTTGCATAAGCATCATATCATCATTAATCATTTGTGTTTCTTTTATTCTCAGGGTTTGCATTACTCCCGGTTCCTGGTCATATCTTTGCTTCAGAATGGAAGACGTCAGAAAGAAGAATATTTTCTACAAGTTTTTTGATACCAAGGTGGACTTGCTCAAGCAGATGGTGTCTCTCATTACCCCGGGTCATTTGGATTTCTTCAAACAGCAATATGGTGATATTTTGGATATGGTGTTCAGCTTGGATAGTTCGCAGAAGAGTGTCATTCATACTTTGCTACAGTACTATGATCCTAGACTCCGATGTTTCACATTTCCAGATTTCCAGCTAGGTCCACTGCTAGAAGAGTACGTTGAGATTCTGAGACTACCGATCCAAGATCAGATTCCATTCAATTCAGAAATGACAAGGCCGACTCACGCCGACATTGCTAAGGCTCTTTATTTGATCCCATCAGAAGTATATGCTAATCTAGTTGCCACCAAGGCCGGAGTGCTTGGTTTTCCCTTAGAGTTTCTGGTCAGAAAAGCTGAAGAATGTGCCGTGGAAAAGCAGTGGGATTCAGTTTGCGCCATCTTGGCATTATCTGTGTACGGGATAGTTTTGTTTGCTGATATGGACAAGTTTGTGGACATAAATGTTATTCATTTGTTTGTGTTGAAGAATCCGGTACCTACTCTCCTAGGTGACTTGTACTATTCAGTGCATTATAGGAATGAGAAGAGACGAGGCGGCTTGGTTAGATGTTGTGCTCAGTTGTTCTACACTTGGTTTATGAGGCACATCCCTATTGCTGGAGTGTTCACGGATCCCAAAGTAATCTGGTCGCAGAAGCTCAACACGTTGACTGCCAAAGACATCAGAAGGTTCACTTTAAGGTTAAAAAGGAAAGAGCTTATCTCCAGCTGTGGAAAGTATCCTAATGTTCCCCTCTTAGGAGTAGCTGGGTGCATTAACTACAACCCCATACTCTTGAGAAGACAATTAGGATACGCTTTGAAGAATGTTCCCAAGGATTCAGAGTTGGACCAGACCTTTTATTTTCCTATGAAGGATAATCTCCCATTGGTGCGGGAGGCTGCAGGTGTTTGGAAAATGGTTATTAAAAAGGGTATAGATCGATTGGGCAGGAGCAATAACCAAATGATTCCCGAGTTTGAAGCGTGGGTAAGAGAAAAAGCCCAAGTGACTCTAATCCCTTTCTCTGCACCGTTACCACCTCCTACTATGGTGCCTTTGGAGGAATATCAGAAGTTAGAAGCTTTGGTTAAGCAACTTAGGGTTGAAAATCAAGAGGCTCTTAATTCTTGTCAAAAACTGATGATCCAAAACCTTCGATTAGAAGATAGAGCTGTACAAGCCGAGGAAATAGTCCGTCTCAAGCAGAAGGACTTTGAAGATAGAGAGCTCTACTTCCGAAAGAAAGGGTTAGCGGAGACTCACAAGACAGCCCAGCGCCGAAGAGAGAAGAAAGATCTTAGTGAAGCCAATGAAGCTGTTACGTTATGGCAGGAGAAATGGGACGACAATTTGAAAAAACAAAAGGAGTTAGACGCCAAGCACAAGCAGGAAATCAAAATCCTTCAGGATTCTTTGGATGGGCAGAAAGAACTCCTCAGGAAGGCTTATCATCAAGAGAAGGACCGTCTCCAGCGCTTAGCAGAAAGCCAGCAGACACTGAAGGAAGCTCAAAAGGAAATTGAAGACTTGAAGTTGAAAGCTGATGTGAAAAGGTCGAAGGCCGAGTCGAGTCAAAGCAAGGAGAATGAGGCAGCATTCCTACAGCAGATCGAGGAGTTACACGCTTCTTCTGATACGAGGGACCTCCTCATCCAGAGGCTCATCCAGGAGCCCAATCATCCAGATATAGCTCAGCTGTTCCAGAACGTCAAACGCCTTAGCTGGAGATTGAAAGATATAGAGTTCCCTAGGGTTTAATTTCATGTTATTGTACTTGGATTACCCACAGGTTTGTTGTGGGATTCCCTGTATGTGATGTACTTTTGTTGTTATTGTGATTGGCACCCTTCGGGGACTTTGTATTTTCAAACTCCAGTTTATATGATTGATTTGTTCTGAATTTCTTGTTCATTATTTGTTGCACCGACACAGGGTAATGAGCACCAATTCGCCACAGTCGTCATTATATTTGAATATTACTTGGGTCTTCTTCCCAATTCTTATCTTCTTAATGCCAGGACCGGACACGGAAAAGTCTCGGGAATAAAAGGAACACATTGCATTGCATACGCATCATTTGCATTTTGTCTTTGTCTTTGTAGGTTTTTCTACGGGATGTTTAATTTATCTGTGTTCAACAGGCAAAGATTGCGAGAGCCGCCAAGACCCGGTACCTTCGACAAGATATCCCTCATCGGTACGCGACCCACAGCAATCAAAGAACAGCAATGGACGCCATGCAGACAGAGCTCAATGAAGTCCGTACCAAGATGGCAGAATTTATGACCCCTGATGCAAGGGATGGCCCAGGGGCAACAAGAGCTGAGAAATGCAATTCAAGGGTTAACTCCTCCTAATACTAATGCTCAGGCGACCACTTCCGGCGGGCTAGGGGCTCCTTCCAACACCACCAACAACGGCCAGGGTGGACCTCATGTTCCAGATCCAGCTATGGCAACGTTCGTTTCTGTGCTTGACAGGCTGGAGGATCAATTCCAGTATTTCAACAACGATATGGGTTTCGGCGGTGATGGAAATCTCAATGACTTCTTGGTGCTTGCAGAGAAGGTCAAGGCCCTCGAGTGCAGAGACACTTTGGGGATTGATGTGTCGGATATGGGTTTAGTACCTGGGGTGGTCATTCCACACAAGTTCAGACCACCAGCTTTTGATAAATACAACGGCAGCTCTTGCCCGAAAACTCACCTACAGGCCTTCTACCGGAAGATCGCGGCCCACACGCGAGATGAAAAACTCTGGATGTACTACTTCCAGGATAGTCTCTCAGGAGGGTCCTTGGAGTGGTATATGAAGCTGGAGAGAAGCTCTATTAGAAGCTGGAAGGATTTGGGAGAAGCCTTCCTCAGACAATATCAGTACAACATTGACATGGCACCCAGCCGCACTCAGCTTCAGAGCTTGACACAGAGGAGCTCGGAGAGCTTCAAAGATTATGCACAAAGGTGGCATGAGGTGGCCGCCCGAGTGCAACCACCCTTATTAGAAAGAGAGATGGTCGACCTTTTCCTGAATACCCTCCCAGGGCATTTCATGGAAAGATTGGCTGGTTGTTCCTCAAGTGGCTTCTCGGACATTATCTTGACTGGAGAAAGAATTGAAAGCTGGCTCAAACAGGGGAAAATTCAGAATGGAGGCGCTTCGGTGTCTGGTATCAAGAAACCCTTTGTGAAAAGGAGGGAAGGAGAAACAGGTGCAGTATACGCACATAGGGGAATGATTAACCGAGGATATTATCAGCAAGTGGCCCCTGTCACTATTTCAACTCCGCCCGTTCAACAACAGGTCCAGCCTCCGCAGCCGCAACGCTCACAAGGGTATCAGCCAAGAGCCCCTCGTCCATACTACTCTCAGAGGCCGAAGGATAGACATATTGAAGCTCCACCAATGTCTTACTCCCAACTTTTGAAGAATCTCCTACAGCTTCAAATGATTCAGCTTCGAACCTTGCAACCCCCAAAGCCAGGCCAAATTCCTGAGGGTTATGACTTAAATGCTAGATGCGAATTTCATTCCGGAGCTCCCGGCCATAGTACTGAGAATTGTAAAGCATTGAAGCATGTTGTTCATGACTTGTTGGATTCTAAAGCGATCAATTTTGCTCCTTCTCCTAATGTGCTTCAGAACCCCATGCCTCCTCACAGGGGTACAGTTGGGGCAATTAATGAAGGGGAGAGCTTGAATTTGGTGGGTGATGTTGATGACTTGCAGACTTCATTGATTGCTGTCAAGGTTTGCTTGTGGAAGAAAGGTATCTTCCCTGGATGCGAGGAAGATTGTCCGGAATGTGCTGAGGCTACCAATGGTTGTAAGCGGTTGAAGGCCGGAATCCAAGGCATGATTGATGAAGGAGTGCTGCAGTTTGACAAGATTGTAAAAGAAAGTGAAGTATCCACAATAACTATCTTTTATGATCCATCTCAAGTTCCTTCACGGGCCAGAGCGGCACCAATAACCATTACCACTGCTGGACCCATAATGTACCAAAGTGACAGAGCTGTTCCTTGGAATTATGGTGGTGAAGTGTACTGCAATGGCCAGAGGCAAGAGTTGGCCACGACTAGTATAACCCCAGCTCAAGTAGAAAATGTTGGAGTAGGGGGTTTTACTCGAAGTGGAAGGTTGTTTGCGCTTGAAACACTGAGAAAAAATGTGATACCACCCAGAGATACTGCCGAAGCCCAAGCTAGAGCCAGAGGGAAGCAACCAGTAGTTGTCAATGATCCAACTCCATCAACTGATCCAGACCTCACCTTTGATAAAGAAGCCGAAGAATTCCTGAGGATCATCAAGAAGAGTGACTATAAGATTGTAGACCATTTGCAACAGACGCCGTCGAAGATTTCCATCTTGTCCTTGCTCATGTGTTCTGACTCTCACAGAAAAGCTCTCCTAAATATTCTGAACAAGGCATACGTGCCTCAGGATATTTCTGTAAATCAGTTAGAAACGGTGGTGTCCAGCGTCAATGCCAGTCATGGATTGGGTTTCACAGACTTGGATTTGACTTCTGACGGGCGTGCTCATAATCGGGCATTGCATATTTCTCTGGAATGTAAGGGTGCAGTACTCTCCCACGTGTTGGTAGATACTGGATCCTCTTTGAACTTCTTGCCTAAGAAAGCACTGATGAAGTTGGACTATGATGGAGTGGTTCTAAAGCCTAGTGATCTAGTAGTTCGAGCATTTGATGGGTCGAGAAGATCGGTGTTTGGAGAGGTGGAGTTACCTATCAAGGTAGATCCACATGTCTTCAATACCACGTTCTACGTGATGGATATCCAACCTGCATATAGTTGTTTACTCGGAAGACCTTGGATACATTCGGCAGGAGCGGTGTCGTCTACACTCCATCAGAAGCTAAAGTTTGTGTGGGAGGGTCAAATTGTGACTGTCAGTGGGGAAAAAGATATCTTTGTTAGTCATCTAGCTTCATTCAAATATGTGGAGATGGATGGCGAAATAGTTGAGACCCCATGTCAGGCTTTTGAGCCCTTGAAGTCTGAGCAAGCATCCGTAGTGGCAACTTCTCCTGAAGAACCGAAGAAAGGGGTTTCCATAGCCTCTTATAAACAAGCGCTTGAATTGGTAGAATCTGGAATATGAGAAGGCTGGGGTAGTCCGGTAGAAGTTCCAGAAAAGAAAGATATGTTCGGGATTGGCTATCACCCTGGAAGATCTTCGTCTGAAACAAGTGCTAAAGGTTGTCAGAGCCCGGTTACTTTCACAAGCGCGGGAGTGGTAGACTACGAAAACATCAGTGCTGTGCAGGATGACATTGTCGATAGTGATTGTGACCTAGATGAATGGATCAGGCCTGCCGCTCCAGGAACTCAGCTTAGCAACTGGACATCGGAAAGGCTTATTTCGGTCACCTCTTTCGAAGAGTAATAATGTTTTGTTTCTGTTTTTCCTGTATTAAAGCACTATGTCTTGCCCGAGGCATAGTGGCTCTTTGTAAGGGTTCATTTGTCCATTAACACAATCATAAATAAAATTGACGTTTCACATTCATCCATGCTGTTCTCTGTCTTTCGTTTTTTACTTTTGTTTTTCAAAAAGAAAGAAAAGTTTTAAAATGGCAATGTTTCTCATTTTCTCAAGTTGTTGTTAAAGCCTTGCATGAATCATCATTCATGCAGGTGCTCGTCACCGGATCTTATCAATGACGACCCTGTTATGGCTGAGTATGACTTCGACAATCCAATTTATCAAGCCGATGAGGAAGGTGAAGAGGATTGCGATTTACCCGAAGAATTGGCCAGACTGCTTAAACAGGAGGAGAAGATGATTCAGCCGCACGAAGAAGATGTCGAAGTAATAAACCTGGGTACTGAAGAAGACAAGAAAGAAGTCAAGATCGGAGCTGCATTAGAAGAATCTGTCAAGACTCGTTTGATGGCTATGCTTCGAGAATACGTTGACGTCTTCGCATGGTCCTACCAAGATATGCCTGGTTTAGACACTGACATTGTGGTACACAAGCTACCTCTCAGAGAAGGTTGTCCTCCAGTAAAGCAGAAGTTGAGGCGCACGCGTCCAGACATGGCAATTAAAATAAAAGAAGAAGTGCAAAAACAGTTCGATGCTGGCTTCTTGGCCGTGACCAGTTATCCTCCGTGGGTTGCTAACATCGTGCCGGTTCCCAAGAAAGATGGAAAAGTCAGGATGTGTGTGGACTACAGGGATTTGAATAGGGCTAGCCCCAAAGATGAATTCCCTCTACCTCACATAGATGTACTTGTCGATAATACTGCTCAGTTTTCCGTGTTTTCCTTCATGGACGGATTCTCAGGCTATAATCAGATCAAGATGGCTCCTGAGGACATGGAAAAGACAACTTTCATCACTCCTTGGGGCACCTTTTGTCACAAGGTTATGCCATTTGGCTTGAAGAATGCAGGAGCTACCTATCAACGGGCAATGGTGACGTTGTTTCACGACATGATCCATCATGAAATTGAGGTTTATGTTGATGACATGATAGCAAAATCCCAGACAGAGGAAGAGCACTTGGTTAACTTAGCAAAATTGTTCGATAGGCTTCGAAAGTTCAGATTGAGGTTAAATCCGAATAAGTGTACTTTCGGGGTTCGTTCTGGCAAGTTGCTTGGTTTCATTGTTAGTGAACGAGGAATCGAGGTTGATCCAGCCAAGGTGAAAGCTATCCAAGAAATGCCTGAGCCGAAAACTGAAAAGCAAGTGCGTGGCTTCTTAGGGAGGCTAAACTACATTGCACGGTTTATTTCTCACCTAACGGCCACGTGCGAGCCCATCTTTAAGCTTCTAAGGAAGAATCAGGCCATTAAGTGGAACGAAGATTGCCAGCAAGCTTTTGACCGAATCAAAGAATACCTGTTAGAACCACCAATTCTTATGCCTCCAGTGCCAGGGAGACCTCTGATTATGTATCTTACTGTGCTTGAAGGATCGATGGGATGTGTGTTGGGTCAGCAGGACGAGTCTGGTCGAAAAGAGCACGCCATTTATTACCTTAGCAAAAAGTTTACCGATTGTGAGACGCGGTACTCGCTACTCGAGAAAACTTGCTGCACTTTGGCATGGGCTGTTCGCCGACTAAGACAGTACATGCTGACTCACACTACTCTCTTAATTTCCAAGATGGATCCTGTGAAATACATTTTTGAGAAGCCGACTTTGACAGGAAGAGTGGCCCGTTGGCAGATGATACTAACGGAGTACGACATACAATACACTTCACAAAAAGCTATCAAGGGGAGTGTGTTGTCAGAATACTTGGCCCAGCAACCGATCGATGATTATCAACCCATGAGGTTTGAGTTTCCGGATGAGGACATCATGTTCCTCAAGTCTAAAGACTACGAAGAACCACTTCCGAAGGAGGGGCCCGACCCCGAATCCAAATGGAGGTTGATGTTTGACGGGGCTGTAAACATGAATGGGAATGGAGTAGGTGTTGTTATTATCTCGCCGGAAGGGGTCCACACACCTTTAGCCGCTCGGTTGACCTTCGAATGCACTAACAATGAGGCGGAGTATGAAGCTTGTATCATGGGGATCAAAGAGGCAATAGACTTGCGAGTCAAGAACCTTGAGATCTTCGGAGATTCTGCTTTGGTGGTAAATCAAGTCAATGGCAAATGGCTAGTTCATCAAGCTCGTTTGATTCCTTACAGAGATTATGTCAGGAGGCTATTAACTTTCTTTACCAAAGTCAAGCTGAGCTATGTTCCTAGAGACGAAAACCAGTTCGCCGATGCTCTCGCAACTTTGTCGTCCATGATTAAAGTTTGTCGAGAGAATTTCGTGCCTCGAATTTCGATCTCCCGGCTTGAAAGACCTGCTTATGTCTTTGCAGTTGGTGATGGTGAAGATAACAAGCCTTGGTACCATGACATCAAACAATTCCTGAAGGCTCAAGAATACCCGGCTGGGGCATCTAGTAAGGATAAGAAGACCCTTAGAAGGCTGGCAGGAGGTTTCTTCTTGAATCAAGACGGTGTGCTGTACAAACGGAACTTCGACATGGTGCTGCTCAGATGTGTGGATAGACACGAAGCAGACCAGTTAATGCAGGAGGTTCACGAAGGTTCCTTTGGTACCCATGCTGGAGGACATGCCATGGCCAAGAAATTATTGAGATCGGGATACTATTGGATTACTATGGAATTTGATTGTTGTAAATACTCCCGTAAATGCCATAAGTGTCAAATTTATGCCGACAAGGTCCATGTGCCTCCGAATCCGTTGAGTGTCATGTCTTCACCATGGATGTTCGCTATGTGGGGCATCGATATGATTGGAAAGATTGAGCCAACAGCTTCTAATGGTCATCGCTTCATCCTAGTTGCTATTGATTATTTCACGAAGTGGGTTGAAGCGGCTTCCTACACCAATGTCACTAAGCAAGTGGTCGCTCGATTTATTAAGCGGGACATCATCTGCCGGTACGGAGTCCCTGAAAGGATCATTACTGATAATGGTTCTAATCTCAACAACAAGATGATGGCTGACTTGTGTCAAGACTTCAAAATAGAACACCACAACTCTTCTCCATATCGTCCGAAGATGAATGGCGCCGTCGAGGCAGCTAATAAAAACATCAAGAAGATTGTGCAGAAGATGGTTGTGACGTACAAAGACTGGCATGAGATGCTACCATTCGCGTTGCATGGGTATAGGACATCAGTACGCACTTCAATTGGGGCAACTCCATTCTCACTAGTATATGATATGGAAGCAGTCTTACCAATCGAAGTGGAAATCCCCTCATTGAGGTTGATGATGGATATCAAGCTAGATGAAGCCGAATGGCTCCGATCCAGGTATAATCAATTGAGCCTCATTGAATAAAAACGTCTAGCAGCTGTATGCCATGGACAGTTGTATCAGCGACGCATGAAGCAGGCCTTTGACAAGAAGGTGCGACCACAGAGGTATACGCCAGGAGATTTAGTGCTGAAAAGGATTCTTCCTCCTCTCAACGATCACAGGGGCAAGTGGACACCCAACTATGAAGGACCGTTCGTGGTTAAGAAGGTTTTCTCAGGCGGAGCCTTAATGCTGACAACCATGGACGGAGAAGACTTCCAATCCCTTGTCAACGCAGACGCAGTAAGAAAATACTTCGTGTAAAAAGGACCCGCTGGATAAAAACAGAATAATAATCCAGGCAAAAATGGGCATCCCGGCGAGCCAAAAACAGAATAAAAGGCTCGGGCAAAAGTTAGGGAAATCTTGAAAAAAAATGTACACCCGTTGAGTTGAAAAGCCACATCGGACAACTCAGGCAAAAAAGGGTATCCCGGTGGATTGAAAACCTGAAAGGGCGATCCACGCAAAAGAGGGATTAACACGAACGACTGCGATCTGCGAGACCCATGACCTACCTACAGTTGAGGCTATCCTAAGGGTTGAAGATCAGTTCACTTACTTTTTCTCAAGAGGCAGAGCGAGCGGAGCGTCTTGAAGACATACGAGTCATAACTGGGTTGAGACTTGATGAGATTCACTTCTCACATTTCCAATAGGATAGATTGTTTTTCTTTTTAGTTGTTCCCTCATTACAGGGAACTGCTTCCTTTGTATTGCCTATTCAGGGCCACTTTTCCAAATCAATAAGAATTCAACTTCAGTCAATTGACTATTTTGGCTTTTTTGTTTTTGCTTTTTTTTCATCTAACATTGATTGATTGTGAAAACGTCTAGCAAATGGCAACTTGCATTGTGTTATGAACATTTGATTGCTTTCTAACTCGTGCAGGAGAATAGAAACATTTAATACAACTCTGAAAGGGAATCGAGATGCCCAGACAATGATTCATGCTATGAGCCTGGGGATGGCAGGTCCCAAACTAATTCTCTATGTTGCAGGTACTATCGATTGTGTTCTTGCAGGTACAGGTACTGGTGTTGCTAACAGAGCTAAAGATTATTATCCAGGTTGGGCATTCCCTTTTGTTCGAATAGAAACAAGTATCTCCTAGGGTGTTGCCAATCATCCCCAGCCATGTGGAATTTGTAATTTCACCCAGCAAGGTAGCAGAGAGTGGGTGCAATCTCCAAGCAGAAGGTTCCCTTCAGACAAGGGCAATTCCCGACAGTACAAGGAGTTCTTTCCTCCCCAATAGTTGCTTCCTCAGCAATATCATGCCTTTGGTTCCCAGCCAACTCAGGAAGTCCTCACTTCCTCACCAGAGTTCAAGAAGGGTCCATCTCCAGCAGGGTCTTGGCGCTCCAACCTCAAAGTCCAATTTATTTTTGGCAGTGGCGGCTATTCAGAGCCAGTGAATTATTAACAGCTTTCCCCACAGAGTTGTTTCCTCCTCATCAGGATGAACCAGATCAATGCAGTGATCATCGTTTCTCCCCAGCCAAGTTATCTGGGATACCTGCAGTCTCCTTATCAGGAGACCTCTTTGCATTTGCATACACATAATCATCATTACATTTGCATCTTCCAAAGCGTAGCATTTCCATCGTCAGGGAGCATTACGCCATAAATTCAAACATATGCATACCAGCATGGGCCAGTTTTGAGGTATATTACATAAGACCCGTTACATCTCCAATCAGATTGAAGTGTTCCCCACAGAATACAACTTCATTCCCCCAGGGTGGTTACTTCCCCCAAGTCTTGTTGTTATCCCCAATTGAGTCTTGTTTCAGTACAACAGTCTCATTTTTTCGCGTCTCCGTTTCAGTACAACGGTCGCGTATTGGGCTCTCATTTAAGTACAACGATCCCGCTCTTTTCGAGTCTCCATTTGAGTACAATGGTCTCGTCTTTGAGTCTTGTTTCAGTAGAACAGTCTCATTTTTTCGCGTCTCCGTTTCAGTACAACGGTCGCGTATTGGGCTCTCGTTTAAGTACAAGGATCCCGCTCTTTTCGAGTCTCCATTTGAGTACAATGGTCTCGTCTTTGAGTCTTGTTTCAGTACAACAGTCTCATTTTTTCGCGTCTCCGTTTCAGTACAACGGTCGCGTATTGGGCTCTCGTTTAAGTACAACGATCCCGCTCTTTTCGAGTCTCCATTTGAGTACAATGGTCTCGTCTTTGAGTCTTGTTTCAGTACAACAGTCTCATCTTTTCGCGTCTCCGTTTCAGTACAACGGTCGCGTATTGGGCTCTCGTTTAAGTACAACGACCCCGCTCTTTTCGAGTCTCCATTTGAGTATAATGGTCTCGTTTTTTAGTTTTGTTTCAGTACAACAGTCTCATTTGTTCGCGTCTCCATTTAAGTACAACGATCGCGTCTCCGGTTATCATTTAAGTACAATGATCCTGTTTGCTTGGGCTCTCGTTTATGTACAACGATCCCGTTCCATCTTGTCTTATTTTCTTGGTGTTTCTGGTTACTGCCTGCAGCTGGTATACCTTTGAGTCTCCATTCGAGGATGGTTTCGTTTTAGATCCGAGGATCTTTTGAATTTTCATTCGAGGATGGCATTCTTCCCAGCATATTCCCATTTGGTTCTATTTTCGCTACCTATTCAGAGGTCAAAATCAAAAATATAAATAAATAAAGGGGCAGACGACATTTCTGTTACCCTCGATATGCAAATTTTCAGGTTTTATTCGAGTATTCAATCACTCCATGCCTCAAACGTCTAAAAGCTATTGCAATTATCCGTTCAGGCTTGCAGATGATTGAATAGGGGCAGTTGTAATACCTCAAAATTTGCCCTCCTATTTATCCCCTTTACTGGTGTATCGTTTCACGCTCATCTGCATTTCTCACCAGGTCATTAACATCATAGTAGTTCATTTCATTGTTTCATAAGGCATGTGATCAGGGCTCAAGGAAATTAGGGTTTTGTACCTTATACTTATCTGGCAAGGATTGAAATAACAGAGAATATTCACTGGACTATGATTCCACTCCAAATGCGGCTACTCAGTTGTGTCTCAATTCAGATGGGAGTTTAATTTAATTTTGGTCAAATTATCGAAAGATCACTGCAATTGCAAGGTTATTTTGGATCCCTGGACTATTTCTTAGACAATGCGTATTCAAGGTTCGGACTGCTGTATGTTGTGATTCATCGGGATATCGAGCAGTATTTTGTGTGAAGTCTGGTTTGAATCTTCAGTTTACCAATGATTCATCTGGATTCGAATGGCCAAGGCATGTTTCAGACGATCCCAAAGGGATGTGACTTATCTGGAAATTTATTCAATGGTTCAAAAGTGGTCGTGTTCAGGGGCTTGTGGAAAGAATTCAAAATAGACCTAGGGTTAAAATCGAGATTTTATATCCATTCATTGCTTCCGTTCTCATTTTCATAAACCATTCCCGATTATTTCGTTTCACTTTTATTTCCATTTTCGTTTTATTCATCTTTCCACTTATTGTTGTCTATATCCAATTATCCATATAATCTTCCTTTAATAAATTCCATTCTCTTCAATATTCATAATTGTCACATTTAACACAAATCCATTCAATTTGTTTCTTCTCATCTATTTTCTCATTTTTACAATTATAGACCCATTGAAAAATCTCAAATGAAATTGTTCTAAGTCCATTTGTCATTATCTTTCTTGAATCATATCAATTTCAAGCCCATATCTAGTTCAAAAGAGGAAGCCCAATTTTATTTTGTTAATCCATTTGAATCCATATATTCCATTGGTCAAAATCCCCATGTTCAATTCAAAATCTCTTTATATCCTAGGACTTAATGAGATTTCAAAGCTTGTGCCACTAGCTTCTTGATTCTTAGCAATTAATATTATCAATACCAACCATTTTATCAACATTTGATATCATCAATATCAGTCTTAATAGAACCATTATTAACATAAAATTAGTTAAACAATATTTTAATGGCACAGTTATTACCTAAAAAAAATATTAATACAAAAACCAGAAAAGCATAAGAAAAAGTTTGTTACAAAACTGATAAATTTCAGTTATGAAAGAGTAGATTTCGGTTACAGTTACAAGAACAAAAAAGAAGAAGAAAACTCAGAAGAAAGGGGATCTCTCCTGACATCACTCCACAAATTACCATCATTCTCTTCATCATAACTTCCTCGATCTCGACATACTACAAAGGGATATTCAGATTGATGTTAGGGAGGAGATAAAGTGTCGTGGTAAGAATCATCAGTTAGCAGCCGACAACTTGGGTTTATCATTCACTTCCGATCACGACAAAGTTGCGGAAGTAGCTCTAATTCACACATTCTCTCCAAGTTTTATGGGGTCAGCAGGAATGTTTGGTGTTCCGTCAAAGCCGCATCATGACCTGCCACAAGAAAACTCAACGCTGCATCAAGAAGAAAATGCAGATCCGAAGAAAAGGACATTTTCGAAGCAAGGTTGTCATCGTACCTCAAGGTTGTGTTCATCATTGACAATCAATCTTATCAAATCTTCAAAAATTGAAATCGGCAGAAAACACCTCCTCATCAAGCTTTCAACCTGCACCAATAATGATTTTCATCATTTGATTATCACAACAAGGCCTAGAATTATAGAAACATGAGAGGATGAATTCGAAAAAAATCGGAAGAGAGTGAAAATTAAAGAAAAATAAGGAGAACCAGATAAGCCTCATAAGTGATAATCGGTTACAATAGAATCGCTAAGTGAAAATGAAAGAGGAAATCCATAACAGAAAGCCAAAACAGAAAAACAGTTGCAATCAATAACTAACTTCAAAACCTCTTCCATAATTGAAAAAATAACAGAATTCTGATTAAATCTACCTGAAGCTTCTAGATCTTTCTGTGAGAATCATCTATAAATCAGAACCGATTTCTACCATTTCTTCTTCTTACACAACTTTTTCAATACCCTTCACCATTCTAAACAATCCCCCTTGAATCTCTCCAATCTTCTTCCTCATAACCTTTTCTCTTCATCTTTTCCTTTAATCGAAACTCTCTCCATATCCTACAACTTCTGTTTTCACCATGAATGATTCATCAAAAAACCTGCAAGAAAGTCAAGAACCGCAACAACAATTAAGCATAGAAGAATAATGGCAATTCATTGAAGCTGTGAAGAAGAATGAGCAAGAGTGTAAACCCGCGGCTTTCAATACTGTTTTACATTAGCGACAATGTGCACTCATGGTCATCACAGAGACCGTCTCATCAATCTCCCTGAATCACCAGCATCTCCATGCTATTGTATCAATTTCATCACCAATATGAATAACCTGCAAGGAGATCGACACAAGAATGAGAATGCATCAGATTTGAATTCGACAACTCAGCCACGATTATAACGTTGCAATCACAGCAACTCACCCCCGCAGCCAACATCGCATCGATTCAACATCAAATCTGCAAACAACAGCAAGAACCTGCATTGGTTATCACAAAGCACATTTCAGAAGGAATTCGATCCAATAGAAGATTAATCCGCGAATATACGATTCCGAAACAAGTTTGAGATCGCGAAGTAGGAGGAAAATTCATGGAATCATCGAGACAGACAAGCTATTGAATATTACCTGACGGGATTTTTCTCTGGTTTTCGTCGAAGTCACGCTTGCACATCCGTTACGGTTCAAGGTACGAGCTCATCCTCCCATTGTATGAGATAGTTGTTGCATTGTTGTTTTGCTCTCGACTTCAATCCATGTTTTCTTTCGATTAAGAGAGTGAGTGTGTGGCCGGATCGAGTGATTAGAGAGTGTGGATGATGATGTTATGAGTTTGGAGTGAAGAAGATGTTTGTGAAGTCGAAGCTATGGCGGCGAAGGCCATGATTTCCCGGCGTTGTTGTCGCGATATTTAGGTTTGTGTTTTGTTGAATTTGTGAGAGAGGGAGCAGGGAAGAAGGAGGCGAGGCCGAGGTGATGAAGAAGGGACTGAGGATGGGTGGTGGCTGAAGCTCATGAGGGATGGAGAAGCCGCGTTAGCGGCGGCGGCAGCGTGAAGGGGATGAAGAGGAAGGTAGGGCGGTGACGGCAAGAAGAAAAAGGGAAAGGGAATTAGGGTTCTTCACCCTTATTTATTCTTTTTTTTTATATTTTTGTTATTAGTGATAATTTTTATTAATAAATCATAAAAGAATTATCAAAGATTTTATGTATAATTAATCTGAAATTAATTCTAATCAAGGTGTTTAATTTCCTCTAATTATCCTCATAATAGCATCTTTAAACTCCTCTTTATCCAATTTGGGCCTGGTATTTCGCTATGCACACCCCTCCTTAGACCCATCAAAGAAAAACAACCATAAAAGACACTTCATGCACCCCCCCATAGGGAACCTGCGCATGGGCCTAGCCCTTTTGCTGTTAGCACCACTCTATTTCTAAGCCCATTCAGAAAAGAACTAATAAAAACACTCTTCTTACCCCCTCTCTATTTCCTTTTAGAATTTTATTTTAGTTTTGTATAGTTTCCAAATAAATCTTAAAAAAATAGTAAAATCCATTGGAAAATTCTATGAAAATTCAAGTAGGTCTATAATTCAATTTAGAAATTTTTGGTATTCTTGTTTCCTGATTTTTGGCTATTTTTGATTTAATTTCGAATTTTTCTTGCAATTAGTTTTTATTGAATCTCTTTAGCTATACATGACTTTTGTTCATTTAATATCCCCCTCTTCCAGTAGAATTTTTGAGCCATTCTTTTTTCTATGTTTAGATGACTAATGTTAGTACTTAGGATAATTTTTGTAGATTTTTTAGACTACTTTATCTTAAGTTTTAGAGGTTAATTTCTTAGAAATTAGGGATTAATTTGTAGCTGGAAATAATCAATTTTTAGGCCTAGTTAAATTCTGAATTTTTAGGATTCCTTTTGACACAATGTTATATGTAGTTTTAGGACCCTATAGATTTGATTCCATAATTTTTCCAGGACCTTTACTATTTTTTAGAATATTAGTTCTTAGGTTTAGTTATGTGATATTTCCCATGGTTTAGGTTATGAAAATAAAGTTCAATAAAAAAATAGTCTAGATTAGATTTAGTGTAAGAATTTAATATAGACTTAGGCTAGCTTAGATATTGATTTCTTAGAAGAAAAGTATTAGGTTTGACTTTGATTTAGAATGTAGGTTAAAGTTCCATTGTAATTAGGATTAGAATAAATAAAATAGGACTATTTTTAATTCACGCCTTTAATTGCATTTTTTAGAATTTTATTTCTTATGTCCATTTTTAATGCTTTGCCTTTATTTGATTTTTTTTTTATTTTTTTTATTTTTTTTTAACTTGTATAGGCTTCCCCATTGTTCTTAGAATCAACTTAACTTCATTAGGAAGTAAGTTGAATTCTAGTAGTTTCTAGTTTTTTCCATTAGGATTAGAATACTTCACAAACCATAGGATCCCTTGTAAATAAATCAATAAAAATTAGGATTGAGTCTTAGTCCCTTAGATTTTGTCATTTTTTCAACTTGAGTCTTTCTTTCTCATCTCATAAAGAAAAGCAATAAAACACTTAATAAAAATCGAACTTTCTTGTACGACACGAGACTTTGTTGCGGAGTGTTTATACGCGTCCTGTTTCGGGACGAGGTGTAAATACTCACCGCGATGGATAGGTCTTAGTACAAGGCAGTTCACAAACAAAATTCAAAACACTTTCTTTTAAAAGACAAAAACAAATAACAAGCGACTATCCTGCGGGAACTTCTCTTCTCATCTCATTCACTCACAACGCGAACTCGCGACGACTTGTCTCGCATGCAAGATGGTAAACGCACTCGTACCAGACGAGCCTGCAACACCTGAGCATAGACATACACAGTTCCAGCATAAAAAACACAAACAAATAGTTCCCGCCTTAGTTAGGCGAACTACGTCGACTCTGATCCTCATTATCCCGATGAGGTACGTAGGCAGCGGGGTAGGGCCCGTTCGAGCACATTCTTTATTTTCCCTACATTTCCCCCCTTTATTCTCTTTTCCAGTTCCTTTCTCATTTCTCATTCCAGTTCCAGTAGCAGTTTTATTCAGCAGCATTCTTTATTTCTCACCCTTTGAAACAAGCAAGCAAACGTGGATCCCGTCGGGTACGACGGACGATCTGGGGTGCTAATACCTTCCCAGGTCGTAACCGACTCCCGAATTCAGATCTTTGGTTCGCAGGACCTTGTCCTTTCCTTCTTCCTCAGGTTTGTGCAACATTACCTTTCCCATTCATTCGGGATAAAAATGTATGGCTGGCGACTCTAACTTTTCCGCGCCACTTTCGCGTTTGTACTAGGATGAAAATCCCGGGAGCGACATAGTGGAGTTATTGGCTCTTTGAATTGACCAGTGTTTTGATTGATGGTTCGCTTCTTTCAAAGAATATTGCTCGCTATAAATTGGATTGTTGTGGAACTTCTTGGTCTCATATTTCCCTTCTTTCAAGTGAAGTACTCGATGGTGTTTTTCAAAGTTTGGATGGGTTGTTCCTTGATTTGGAGTTGTCTTGGTTACTTTTGCTAAGTTTTGGCTAAAAGGGGGAGAAGAATTGTGTTTTGGTTATTTGGTTCATTTAAGACGTGGTAGTGAAAGAATGGTGCAAAGGGAAGATGTTGTTATATCACCTTCTTAATTTATTTCTATTTGTTTGTATTTTGTGAACTGAGTTATGAAGAGAATTTTATCTTGTGACCTGAGTTACATTTGTTGTATACTCTATGTTACGAAATTGAACTTTGCTTCTTATTAATGGTTATCTTATGCATAGAAGAAGAAGATTTAATCTTCAAATAAGACAAAGGGTTGAGGGGGAGCATGCTTCAAATCCCTCCTCATACTTACCAACATGCATGAAGAATTCAAGAAGAAGGTTTTAGCCAAAATTTGTCAAAAGGGGGAGACTGAAAGCTCCTGGTGTTTGACAAAATTTTGGTAAAACCTAATAGTGAAGAAAAAATGAAGAAGTCAAAGATGTTGAAGAAGATGTCCTATCATGTTTATAGGACATCCTGAGTTATTACTTCAGCAAGTTTAATTCAATAACAAATCTTTTCAGGATTTGTTTCACTCCTAAAAGACTGGATCAAGGAGAAAAGATAGAAGGCCCAAGTAACAATAGAAGATTATAAGCATGAAGACTTATACCTAGGGTTAATTATGACTTATATAACAATTGTAACCTAGTTCTCTTTTGTAAAATAAGGGTTTAGGTTTTGAGAGTCGTCGGCTCTTAGGGGTGTAGTTCCAATTTGTAATATGGATGCAGAGAGGACGACATATGTGCATGTACACTACCAAAAGCCTTTAGGTAATGGTTGTTGTATTGTTCTTGGATGAAACTTTTAAGCATGTCCAAGATAAATTATAGGTCAATAAACCGTGACAGGTTCTGTGATGGCAGAAGACAGATGCAATGCAAGTTGTGAAGGATATGAGTAGGTTCTCTTATCAGAGTTGTAAACAACTAGAGTTTAGATATGGTAAAGTTGTTCATTAGGGTAGTGATTAGGAGCCAAAGTTATAAACGAGGGAGTTTAACTTTGTGACAATACTACAATTTAATGGAGTCTTCATCCTGGATTGGTATCCCTCAGATGTAGGTTTGTTAACACCGAACTGG
This sequence comes from Lathyrus aphaca, assembly GCA_963966055.1. Taxonomy (NCBI): domain Eukaryota; kingdom Viridiplantae; phylum Streptophyta; class Magnoliopsida; order Fabales; family Fabaceae; genus Lathyrus; species Lathyrus aphaca. The sequence continues at coordinate 86,977,421 of OZ014523.1, forward strand.
GTTAACAATTACTGTGTTCTTTATATTCTACAGATTTACAATTTTTCTGTATACATGTTCTTGACTGAGATATCTCAACATGTTGTCTCAACATCTGTTGGTATTTGTGTTGCACTACTTCAAAATAGCAGCTGTGTATTTCTCTTGTTTACTCAAGTGCAATAACCATTGTCTTAACATTAAGATAGGACATTGGAGTATCTGCATACCATAATATCACTTATTGATAAAGTTTGAGGAGCATAAGTCTTTGAATATCTTCAGTTTGGATTACTATGCCATTGTAATTCGAGTGGTGGAGCATATCAAGAACCATGGTGTATGGTGTCTGGTGTCTGTGATATGTGAAGGATGTCCTAACAGGTGTTAGAACATCATCCGGGTTGTTTGTCCTTGGTAGAGGATCTTAAGTTATAGTCTAGGAACTTGTTGCCTACATTGTGTTTGAGGAGTATCTATCTTGTCATACGGGAGAATGATGAAGTAGAAGAAGTGCCTTGGAAGAATGATGTAGAGAATACTGAAATGGATCATGAGTTGATTGCATGAAAGTATGAAGAAGGATATTCACCAGTTGAATAAGAAGTATTCCAGCTTATCATACGGGAGAATGATGAAGGTATGATTGTCTTGGAGTTTTAGGTGATTGACTCAGGTTGGAGTCAGAAAGCGTTTGGAGAAGAAGTTTCTTTTGCTACAAGTCATGCTAGAAGAAGGTGGACCAAATAGAAAGCTAGGAAATTCTAGCGCATCAAGAAGTGATTAACGAACTATGAGGTAATGGTATCTCTTTGACAAGTGTGAAGCATTCTTGATTCAATTGAATTGTATCTCAGAAACATGGATATCTACAACAGAGAACTCATGAAGAGTTAGTGAGTTATATGGATAAGTTATGGACGGGAGGGATTAATGGATATTTTAATCTCAATTCAAGAGTTAGTTATAGGATGATAATTCTCTGTGTTTTACAGTAAGCATGATGATTCTCTTAACCTGTCATGTTAAGTGGTTCGAGGAAACATTTCTACACGGGGTGATTGTGTTCAACATATGTTTATTGGAGGAGCACAAATTATCTTAAAAAGGGGGAATTGACCCTAGATATAAGTGTTAGTGCTGCAAGGGTGCAGTTCTACATAAAGTTTGGTTGAAGATAATGCAAGCTACGATGTTCTTCCTCCTAGAAGGATGAGTTTTCAAGAAGGATGTTCTGACATAAGATTCTACAAGTTGGTTCATCTAGAATTAAACACATAGGAGTATGAATCTGTTCGTTTGACATGCCTATTCATGAGAACAAATTTCAATAAAGTATAGACAATGTCTGGCATGATGTCAGGACATTGTTATGAAACTTGTTAGCATATAATGGATTATTTGGGCAAATTTCTTAAAATAAGAAACAATCAAAGTAGTCTTGGTCGGTGAGCTTTGGTGGAATTACTTCCTTCGATTAACGTTCCTTTGAATTGACCAACATTGTTTTCTGTGATTCGTTACTTCCTAAGGAAAATACACGACTATAAATAAGGTTGCCTCAGCCTTCTTGGATCTCAATAAATCTCTCCTTGTAGTTGTGTTCAAAGGCCTTTTTCAAAATCTGGGTGAGTTACGTCTGGGTTTGGGGTTGTCTTGGTCACTTTTGCAAAGTTTTGGCTAAAAAGGGGGAGAATGGTTTTGGTCTTCTAATGTTTCTTGTCTGGTGTGTTCCGGGACTGGGTTGCTTTGCGAGTATGTTAGATAAGATGTTTCGAAATTCAAATCTTATTTGTGTTGTGTCTTGTGAATTGAGTTGTGAAGAAGGTTGTGTCTTGTAACTTAACTTGAGTTACATAGTACATGTACTCGGTGTTACAAAGTTTACAACTAATGTTTCTTTTTTGGAGGAGTCTTATGTTTCTCAACCCTTTCGGACTCTCTTTTTGAACCTCTCATGGAAAGAGGGAGAATTTGGTGAGGGGGATATTCTCTCAGGCCGAAGCTCATATCAATTCTGAAGATAAAAGAGTCTTGCGGATTTCATAATGGAAAAATGTATTTTAGCCAAAATTTGTCAAAAGGGGGAGATTGAAAGCTCTAGTGATTTGACTAAATTTTGGTAAAACATAATAATGATAAAGATCAAGAAATCTGGAAATGAGCCAAGAAGAAGAAATCAGGCTAAGACAAAGATGTTGAAGATGATGTTGCAACAAAAAGATTCAACACCATGGACTGATATAATAGATTATTTTAAATTTATTTCAAATCTTTTCAAAGATTCTAGGAGCAATCAGGAGAGGATCAAGGATCAAAGATATGAAGTCCATGGAGCAGCTAAAGGCCATTTAAGGAGACTTAGACCTAAGGTTTATATACCTTGTAATCTCTTTTGTAACCTAGTTCTTAGGAAGAACATAAGGATTTGGGTTTTGAGAGTCGCAAACTCTGTAGGACTCATAAGTCCCTATTTGTATCGGTTTAATACATTGTGGTAGACCTAAGTATGATACATGTTCAAAAGCCATCGGGTAATGGAATGTATATTGTTCTTGGATGAAGCTTTGAAGCAAATCCAAGTTGGCGTGCTGATCAAGAATGCTTGATAGAATTCTGTATTGACAAAAGAAAGATGAAGATATCCCAAGTTTGTGATATAGTGAGAGAGAGAGAGAGAGGGGGTTCTTGTATCAAAGATGGAGTTCTTTGATAAAGACATTCATTGGGTAGTGATTAGGAGAAAAATTTGTAAATGGGGGAGTTTAACTTTATGATAATAATACGAATAGTGAAGTCTTCTTCCTGGATTGGTATCCTCCAGAGTAGGTGAATTGCACCGAACTAGGTTAACATATATTATTTTATCTTTTTGGAGATTTACTTATTCTATTTTGATTAATGGTTAACATGTCGAACTGGATATCAAGATATCACACATGTTCATACGTTGATTTTTTTTTGAATATCAGTCCTTGTGTCTGAACCTTGTTTAATTGTTAGCAGAGATCAATGTCTCCACAAGTAGTTTGGACATATGTGATCTGCGTACCAGAATTTCACTTTTGACATGCAATTTGAACTTCTTAAACTATGCAAATTCCTCATTTCTCCTTTCATTAATATAAATCCACATATATCTAGTTAATTCATCTATTAAGTTTAGGAAGAAGTAGTTACTTCCATTTGACCTCACTTCAAATGGTCCACACACATCAAAGTGAACTAACTCTAGCTTTTTCTTCGACCTCATTGACAAGACATTATTGAATGATTTCCTTGCCTGCTTTGCTTTCTAAAATTCTTCACACACCTGACTTAGTTCTTTCACTTGAGGTAATCCATACTTTATCTTTTTCTGGTTAAGCATACCTAAGCTTGTAATTTTTTATGTCCATACATGTGAAGTTATAGCTAGTTATTCTCTTCTTCTGTAGTCGAAACAAGACACTTGTGATCAACTAGGTTGATCTCTATTTTGAAGGTCCCTTTGTCTTCTAATAGTTCCTTCATAATTAGCCTTCCATCACTATGATACACCTTCATATGATTTTTTTTCTATCATCATGTTTTACCCTTTTGCAAGTTCTTTCACAATTGACCTACGCTTATCAAATTACTTGTCATCAAAGGTACATATAATACATCAGTGATGTTGGTCTTTCGACCATCTTTTCTGACAACAGGGACATTTTAGTAATCTTAGGGTGTGTTTGGATGAAGCATTTTAATGAGGAAAAGTAGTTTTTGAGGAAATTTGAAATGATTTGATCAAAATCCATTGTTTGGATAAAAAATATGGAGAATTGTTAAAATGATATAAATTTATGGAGTATTTTATTCATGTTAAATTTAAGGAATTCAAAATAACACCAAAAAGTAAAAAATTTCAAATTTCTTCATCACTCTATATAATATGAATGTTAAATTGTTTATCAATAAATTTTCAAATTTTGCAAAATAGTCCTCATATTTTATGAAAATTTCAAATTCACCCCCAAATATTCCAAAAAATAACAAATAAGTCCCTAATAATTTTCAAATTTCACAAATTGGTCCTTCAAATTTTCAAAATTTACAAATTGATCCTTATTTTTCATATTTTATATTTGATCCAAATTTTTAAAATAATTATGAAAATTGCCCAATTTTTTTTTAAAAATGAGTCATTTTAATACTCTATCCAAACAAAAGAATTTAAAATTGAATGAACTCTAATTGAATCATTTGAATTACCTAGGATTTTGAATTCCTTAAAAATTCTCAAATACCTCATCCAAACACACTCTTAGGGTCAATTTGGAGTAATTTGAGTTAAATTGTCATCCCTTAGAGTTGGTAGAGTTATCACATGGGAAGAGTTACCAATATAGCACTTTTGAAAACTTTAGAGTACTTTTGGATACTCTATAGTCATTTTAAGAGTTAAGAGTTGTTTTTGATTTTTTTAGAACTCTATTGAGTTATAAAGAATATAATAAAATTTTGAGACTTTCTGAGTATTTTGATGATTTTAGAGTTGTTAAGTAATAGCATAACTTTACTCTATTTGAGGTGTAAAATAATAATTTTAATTATATTTGCAATATGAATAATCCGGTGAGATTACAATGAGGCTTATGATTGAAAACCTTATGGTTCAAGAGTAGAACCATATTTTGATGATGATTTTTTATGAAGGTTTTTTTATGATGGTTTTTGATGATGATTTTGAGATGATTTTTGAGATCTTTTGATGATATTTTTTAGTTGCAAGTATGTTTGTTATACATGATCATGCATATATTTAAGAGTTAGGTAGGACTTGGTCCAGTGAGGTCAGGTTCAAAGAGGAACCATGACAATCTCATGTCCATAGAGAGACATAGTTCATTGAGGAATCAAAGAAATGGGCAATCAGTGACACAACTCTAACCCCAAAAATTGTGTACCACATCCATATTGATGAAGGAGTTAGTGCATTAGCATTTGCATTATAAATTGGATTATAATTATGTGTTTGTGAGAATATTATATTTATTGTTGTCTCGTTTACCATCCTGCTGTTAATTTTCAACATTAATATTTGTAAGGTGTATTCTCACCCTTTTATTGTTTGTTTTGTGTGGCTTTGGTGAATTGTTGCACTGATACCCGACAAGAGTAATTCCTTGTGAGTATGAATATGTTATTGGAGATTTTCTTCGTTTATTTTATATTTATCACTATTTAGTTGATCTATATGTTCTGATTTGTAACATCGAGAATGGGACACATTATATTTTTGAGTTGATGTTGGAGTTTATTTTCCTAGAGTATTTTCCCTTAAATAATTATTTGATGTTATGAGATTATTTGAATTTCGCTGCAATATTTGAAATATATTCATGAAGTGTGTATGTTGTATTTTGAGTAGCATCTTAAGTTGAAAATTTCTCTTTTATATTAAGAGTCAGAGTTTAGAGTGTCCCTAAAAAACATTACCTCATAATCGTAGTTGCAATTATTGCTTATATAAATTGTTTTAGGCCTGTCTAAAGGATTCATATTAATCTCATTATAGCTTAAATAAGAATCCTTGGCGCTCAAAATTTTATATCCTTATTAACCATTGATCAATTTATCTATGTCAGAAAAATGTTAAGGATATTTAAGGCATGTTAAGTTAAGAACAAAAATTCTACACACATTCCCTATTTTATTGAGGGCTTCTCCACCATTAAAATGTTAGCTAGATAAATGGTATACTTGATTTCACTTATGAACCTCACCTATTTTAGCTTCTTGACCTCCTCATTGATAGTTAAATTATGTAAGGTTTCAAAAGGTAGGGTCGTAATCTTTCAAATCACAAGTTCAATTTGTATATTCGTCAACATACAAAACGCATTAGAAGAAAATTTAAAGTAATAATACTAGATTCTCAAATTAATAAAACACTACAAACCTAATTACATGGTTCAAATAGATCAAATTAACATCATCTAAAAAGACCTAATCAAGATACACTTAGCTGCTTATAACTAGATTATTCATATCATGATGATTTTAAGAACAATACATAAAATCGAATATAGAAATTTCTCCTCAATGCAAAAAAAAATCTTCAATCCTACCTCCTTGAACATCTGCAGACATCATCATAATGCTCTACAAATATACCAACCTTTGAAAAGTATTAGAAACTACACTTTAAAGTAGGTTGTGCTGCGATTTGACTAGATTGTGACACAAGTTTTCCAATAGCTACAAGTGTCTTTTATCTTCCACTTTTCTTCTTTTTCTTCTATTTTACTAAGTTTCACCCCAGATCCATCTATTTCTTTCATATTACAACTTAAAAACACATAAAAGTGCTTATATAGTTACATGATGAACTATTTCCATCAAGTCACCCTCTCATTCAATAAATAAGTTTTGAATTCATGTCAATATGTTTTTTAAGATTAAGCAATTGGTCAAAGTAAATGTCTTATGTGTATCTTAAATCACAAGTTATAGAACTTAAAACAATATTTCTTTTAAGCTTGATTCAAATCAAGCATATGGCTTATTCAAATCAAACATCAATTTGAAAATTGGATTTTTTTCCCTGTCTAGTTTATTCAAAATAAGGATATGTGTAATTCAAATCACAAGTCTCATTATGTCAAATCACAATTCCTTTTGACTCGAGTCATGACTATACAATTTTTTGAAAAACAATCATGATTCAAATCACTCTATTATCTGACTTGATTCATGAGTGCAAATCCTTATTCAAATCAAAATGGGAACTTTTACAGTTTTTTTTACCTTGATTCAAGTCATTCTTTTTGCTGATACAAATCATTACGACATTATTTGACTTAAATAATTTGTCTTGTTCCTCTTCCAAGAAGCCATTTTTATTGTGCTCAAATCTAAATATTTCTGATTGAGTGATAGATTCAAGGTACATTATGCAAGCTAATATTTTTTTGGTACTATTTTGCTATTTGTATTAATATAAAGATAAGAGTGTTCTCTATACTCCATTGAAGACTTCAGCATAATCATGTAAAGGTTATTGCATAACGAAGTTCAGAGTTTTCTAATTATTCTTGAATAGAACAAAGGCTCAAGATCAAAATCAAAGGCTTATGCAAAACGAATTCTTTGAACGAAGTTGATATTTTTGTATCTAGCAAGATTTTTTGATCAAGATCAAGATCAAGTGAATATCTTGAGAGATTTGGAGTTTCAGTGTTCTTCTAGAACAGAGGAAAAAACTCATTTATGCATATGTTAGCTACAGAAATTGGATTGTAGTGTTCATCATTGTTGATCATTCGTTGAAACAAAAAAAAACTTGTATTATTTTTACAAAATAATGGATGACCCTACAAGTTTTCAATGGTGAAATCATTGAAGAGTGGATTAAGCTCTAACAAGGACGAATGAGCTAAATCACTATAAATCTTGTATACATATTTCTCTTTACCCCATCTCTTTTACATTTTTGCATATTATTGCATGTCTTAAGTTGTTTGTCAATTTTAGAATATCATGTTATTAGCTTTTATCTTGTTTATAATGACTTTTTTATAGGCTTAAGTCTGATCTAGATCTAATTCCTTGAATAGTATATCTTATGATTATAATTTCTATAACTCTTACCTTTAATGGACATTCCATTGATCAAAATTCAACTTGAGCCATGTGAGAAAATTGGGTTATGCTCATTGTTGTATTGTTTGTCCAATCAACTTCATTTATCTCAGTTGTGATTATTTTTAGGCAAAATATTGTTTTTGATCCTTTAACTATATCTTTGGATTCAAATTGATCCTTTAACTTATTTTCGTGTCAGATTGGTCCCTTAACTCCTTAAATGTGTCATGTTAGTCTTTTTGTCTAATTAGCAATGAATTTAGCTACCGATTTTGAATTTTTTCATCGCTAATTAGACGAAAAGGACTAACGTGATATGTTTTAAAGAGTTAAATGATCAATCTGACACGAAAAAAATTAAGGGACCAATTTAAACCCAAGGATATAGTTAAGGGACCAAAAAGGTATTTTATTTATCTCTTATAAATACGACTGACATTGAAATGTATATGTTTTGAAACCTCTACTATATATATATATATATATATATATATATATATATATATATATATATATATATATATATATATATATATATATATATATATATATATATTCCATTTTTTATCTGCATATCATTTTGCAAAACTTTGAGTTTGTAAAAGATTTTTTTTAAATAGTTTTAGAGGATCTTTCTATGTACCTAGGGGTGTCAAAACGGGTCGTCTGGTCCGTCTTTTCCCGCCCCGCCAAAAGCCCATAAAAATGAGCAGGGCGGGCATGCCTGCTAAGGTGAATTTGGTATGAAATTCAAGTTCGCTCCGCCCCAACGGCCCGCCTTCTTTTTTTTCATTTTTTATAAGCTATTTTTATATTTCTTTTTTATTTATATTTTTTGTATTATTTTATTACTATTTTTAAAATGTAAGATATGAGGAATCAAACTACTGTGATTTACAAGAAACAATGCCATTATAAAGAGAAGTAACTTCAATGTTAGTAAAACTATTGTGCCACATATATGAGAATAGAGAAATTCTTACTAGTTGAATATGTTCAGTACAAAATACAGTTTAAAAATAGATGTATATGTTAAGAAACAGTGGAAACTACTTTGCATATAGTTTGGTATATATGAATGTTCCAGTATATATAAATGGAATAGAAATTTCACAATTAAAAATATTTACATATTATATTTGAAATATTAAATTAGAGTATTATATATGTGTTACAGTATAGCAATGTCATGTATTTTTTTCTCTGCACTGTGTATTATATATTATGTATACATTGCATTATAGAGAATTTGTTATTACAATATTTTATTGGTTAGAGTTTTTATAGGCAATATAAATAAATATTTATATTCTTACTCTATACAAATTTACATACTTTTTCTAAACTTCCTATATGGATGCTTATAATAGTAACTCAACCCAACCCAACATCCCAACCCAGTCCGCCATTTTTTAGCGGGTGGCGGGGCAGACCGGTGTGCCCCGACCCGTTTTGCCACCCCTATATTCACCCCTTCTAAGACAATTTGATTCTCATATTCTCCACCAACAATTTATCTCAGAGTTGGTATTTAATCACATTTTGTGACTTTAAAATTTAAAGATATAATTCGAACAATCTGAAGGGTGTATTCAATATAACTCTTGTATTCTAAGTAGAATCAATACATTTAAAAAGTCATCACATCACTAACTAAATGATCTACAACTATTTAGTAATTGAATTTTTTTATGTTAACGCTTATATAATCATCAATTAGCATTTCATATTTACTTTATCTAACGAGCATTGTGTTGACAAATAATTAAGGTATATGTGTAAGTAAATAGAAACCTAGATGTATAGCTAGACGACATTTGTCATTTCATGATTAATTTCAAAGTTGAATTCTTATGAAGCATGAAGTATCTATGAAGTTAATCTGGAAGAAAGAGAAAAGGATTATTAGAAGAAAGTGGAAGTATCTCTTTGAATACCTACTTTTTCAAGGTTATCGTAAAGAAAGATAAAGATAGTTTCTATGAAGATATTGGTGTGTTAATCAAGGTTGTTCTACTGGGTCAATATGATAATGTTTTGGTTCTTCCGCTCCACCTACTCAAACTTTGCTTGCTCTAGTACACAAATTCAATCATATCATTTTTTTATGAAGAATATAACAGGTATTCTGAGTTGTTTCTGGAAAAAAAGCTTGAACCTGAGTATTTTATCACTAAAGAAGATGAAGCAGCTCTCGAAGTATATTTCCTCAAACCGTTTGAAAATCACAAATTATTGAAGTTATAATAAGTATGAATAAAGGATTCAATCTATGTCACGAGTCACGACTCTCTACTGCATTGTTCATCATACTAAAGACGGTTTTCTGTGCAGATTTTCATGTAATATTATGTCATTTTCTCTTGATAAATTTCATGAACGCCTGGGATTATAATACAAATGGATGGAATGGAGGTTGATCATTACAGGCTACAGGTTTTCTGCATTCTGAATACATGGAGTCTATCTCCAAATTAGTTTTCAAGAATCATATGGAAACTGTTAATTTCCAAATTAGTCATATGAAATGAGAAATGTGTATTCTTCATTTGGTTACTATAAAATTATTTACTGTAATGCAAGGAATTATGCTAGAGTTGATGATCAAAGACATGTACCAAATGTGGCTATTGTTGACTCAAAAGGAAGTCAACCGGGTCATATTCATTATGGAACACTAGCGTCCAAACGTGTCCGTTTGTCCGCTTTTTTAAGGCGCACCGCGTGAAAATATTAATAGTGTCAATTTTTATAAGTTTGATTTTAATATTAACTATTTATATGATGATGAGCAAAATTAACAATATTTTACTATGAATATACACATATATTAATATATTGATCATCACCTACCAAGTGTGTCGGTGTAATTCTACTTGGACTGGTTTTATTGTCATGAATTCCTTGAAAGTGTGAGCTTGGAAAAGTCATGTTTGTGAAATTTTGAAGTAGAACTCTCGACCGACTGTTTATAGTGTGCGATTTTTGAGTTTGTTTCTCTTGATCTCGTCACCGCTTATAAAGGTTCCTTCATCTCAATAAATGGTTTTCTCTTTGCTCGCCGTCCATATTTGTTTTCTTTTTCGTTCATTTTCTGCTCTTCGTGTCCTCTAATGTTGACTTGACATTTTGTGGATATTATTTCCATATTTTGTTCTCTCTCCACTCATAAAATAAATCTCTCTCTTTCTCTCTCTCTCTCTCTCTCTCTCTCTCTCTCTCTCTCTCTCTCTCTCTCTCTCTCTCAAAGTTGTGTTCAATAATAAGGTCACTCATAAAATAAAATAGTGGAATTATGTTATACCTATTTTCATTTGTTTTATTATTATACCCAGCGTTATAGATATGTTGGAAGAATTTGACTTTTATTTAAAAACTTATAAAGTAATGCAAACGGATAATGAATTGTTTAGTTAATATGCATTTGTCGTCTCCTTTTTCGACAATTATTGTTAATGAGATTTTTTTTATGAAATATAGAATTAGATAAAGTGAAAATGGTAGTTTTCATGATCATGATTTATTTCAAAAAAAAAAAATATATGATTTCATAGAAGTTATGTATGGAGCAGTTTTGTATTTGTATTGGAGAAATGAACATTTACGTAACTGCTCAACTTGTTTTTCATTTTAATTCATTAATTTTAAAATATTAAAATAAATTAGAGAATACATTTTGAAAAAATAACAATAATTTAAGAAAAAATTTAGAAGAAAAAAGGGTCAGCCCAAAATCATAATTGAATTGAATACAAAAAGTGTAGAATAGAAATATATCAATTGAAAAAAGAGATTAAGATTTTTTTTTATTAAAAAAAAAAGATTAAGATGAATAAGAAAGAGAAGAAAAGAGACGTAAATTCCTAAAATTTATACTGATGCTAGAATTTATAGCATTTCTTCCAAATATTAAATATCATCCATTGCTTGAATTTATGCAAATAAAGTTTAATTTTGTTAAAAGAGTATTGGGTGAGGAATTAATTCACTACATGACATCTTATAACACGGTCAAAATAAGAATTGTTCCACAATGAAAATATGATGAATATCTAAATTTGTATACTCCGATTCACAATAAAAATATTCTTTCAGCCCTACAATATTAATTTTAATATGCAATATTTTAACGATTGTCTATAAGAGATAAGAAAACGGTTCCACAATGAATATAATAGTTATTGTTTAGTTTAAACTGATAACGGTTTCTCCTTTTTTTTCCTAAAATGTGGGTAGTTATTATTTTGTAATATCTTTGTAAATGTATAGTTAGTTAAAGAGCAATTTTGAAAGGAAAAAAAAAAGGCTATGCGAAAGAAAAAAAATTATTCAATAAAAGGTGCAAGTTTAACAAAAAGGAAATTAAATCCAACATATATTTTAGAAAATTCAATAATCCAATTTAGCATTTTCTGATTCAATCCAAACAGATTTTGATTAAATTTAAACAAACATACATTGGAAGTAAGCAAATTGAAAGATAATAATGAATGAGATAATGAAAACCAATTATAACTTACATTTGAGACTTAGTTTCATATATATCTTTTTTCATGTATTTATGTCGCTGCTATCAAAAAGAATTTTTCTTCTCTTACTTTTTAATCCATTTCCTCTCATGTATTACCAGACTTACTTTCCACCTTGACCTCTCTCTCGAAAATTGTTTTTCTCATTTTATGTTTTGTGCACGAAATTAACCATTCTCCATTTCTTTCTCTTTAAACTTTTACTTACTACATATTTATAGTATAATAACGGCTAGAAAATCAGTTATCAATTATCAAGCCTATGTGTAATATTTTGGAAGCAAAAGCATAATCGTCAAAAGAGTATTTTATAAAGGGTAAATTTGGAGGGGGAAAAAAGGGCCAACCCAAATTCTCCTATCCCCATTATATATAGGTATAGATAACTGTTAGAAAATCAGTTATAAATTATCAAGCTTATGTATAATATTTTGGAAGCAAGGGCATAATTGTCAAAAGAATAGTTTATAAAGGGTAAATTTGGAACAAAAAAGGGTCAGCCCAAATTCCCCTATCCCCATTTGATCTTACCTGATCAAGAGGGCCTTCCAAGGATTTGAAGACTGGGCCAGAGAATGAGATGAGAGAGGGGGTGTACCTGCAGAGTGCTCCAATGCTTAAGTCAGAAGAGGTACAGAAAATCAAGGTTGTTTCAGAGTGAGTTAGAATACCTGACCCTTTGTTATGAAAGGGTATTTATATTAAGCCCCCAGCGCTGGGCCAAGGCTCCTAATGGGCTTGATCTAGCTAGGCCCAAGGAGGAGCTGCCAAGGAACGCGTAAGAAGCGTGAAGACCTAGACCAAAGGTCTGCTCCCTGGTCCAACTGCCCCTATCCCTCAGGAGATAATGCAGGGCAGTTGGGTGACGTGGCAGATGAGCTGGCAGACATGGTTTCTGCCCGACATAGCGCGTATGCCCGTAGTATAGGCAGGTGACGTGTGAAGGAGGGTCAACTGGTGGTGTGCGTGTGTCTCTGCCCGACACATAGTGGGATGTCGAGGTGGAGTGTCATCAACTCGGATGTCTGGGGCTTTTGCCCGACACGTTCATTAGCCCGGACGTATGGGCCCATGCCCGACGCGTATTGGGCCGTGTCGTGCATGCCGTCATGGCCCAGTCCAGAACAGGAGCCCCCCAAGTCGAGTCTCTGAGTTAGAGTGATGACTTGTATTGCAACCGGGATTCCCGTGTCGAGGAAAAAGCGTGGACGTATGGCATGGAAGATTCCAATAGACTTGCTCGCAACGTTCCTCTTTCCACGGGGCTCGATGCCCCGGTAGTGTCGGGGATGAAAAGTCATCGACGGGTGCGCACCTTTCTCGTAGAGGTCGAGGGCTTGATGCGGGGACAGGTCGTTCAGCTGAGTCGGGGAGATGGACAGATGCCCGACGTCGCTTCAGTTTCTTTTTGGATAGACGTGTTTCAATCTTAATGACGTCGCTTCGTTTTGTGTGCAAAGGCGGCGTAGGCAGTAGGAAATGATGACCTAGTGAGTTGGCCCACGCGCCTGGGACTATAAAATGAGGTTGAGTGACTTCATTTTCACTTTTTCGCTCCTACGTTCACCGGAAGCTCTGAAGAATCCTCATGCGTCCGCCCGTCTCGCTGCCTGAACCGCCGCCGCTGCTCGTGCGCCACCGTCTCTTTCTCAATTGCAAATATGTCAGGTGCCATTTTGCTTCCTTAATCCCTTATTTTTCTCTCTTTTTGTGCAAAATGCCTGCGAATGTATGTTATACCTGTAGTAGGTTGGTTAGATTTGACTTAGGAATAGCAAAATGGATTATAGATGGTAAAATAGGGTTAGGGTTAGACTGTCCCGGGCAGAAATTACATATGTCGGGCAAGATTTGCATGAGCATGTATGAACTTTCTGCCCGGTCACGTAAGAACATGCGTATTCTTGCGTCGAACACGTTGTCAGTGTCCGTTGCTGCTACGCCCTTTCATTTGACCTGCGGTGGAAGGGTGGATTTGATATGACGTCGAATTCACTCTTTCTGTCTGCGTTTCAGGTGCTACCGGGAGTTTACGACCGAGGAGAGAAGACTTTGGGTCCTCGTCTGAAGATGCGGCCATCGTTCGTCTACCCGTCAGGGATGGGAGTGCCAGGGATGGTACTGAGCACGCCTCGTCCTCCGGGCAGATTGATCTCTCCTGGGTTGCGGATGAACCTTTGGAGGAGGAGTCCTATTTCTGCGATGAGGCTATCCCTGCTTATGCCGTGGTCGAGGACAGGAGCCGAGAAGATCCGAAGAATTGGCATTGCCATGCCCCCAAGGAGGCGGACCGTATATGTCATCATTTCCCGGGGAAGCAGTTCACGATGTACGAGTTTGCTTTCCGGGAGGCGGGGATCAGGCTGCCCTTTAATTCCTTCCAAATGTCCATCTTCAAATGGCTTCGGCTGGCGCCGTCCCAACTGCATCCCAATGCCCTCGCTTTTATGCGGGCGTTCGAGTTGGTCTGTCGTTTCCTCGGCATTGGGTGCACTCGAGCCCTTTTCTTCCATGTCTTCCACCTCCAGTTGTCCGGTCTCCGTGGGCGCCACAGCTGGGTTTCTTTTAAGCAGCCCGTGCGTTTGTTCAAGACGTACGTGGACTCTGCCCGTCACTTCAAGGGTCGGTGGTATGTGGTGAGACCGATCACCCGTGTCGCCCTTCATTCACTTTACTACTATCAATGGGCATCAAACGGGGAGGAGAAATTGTTGTCAAAGATACCGCTGAGGTGGCAGCGTGATCATTTCGACCTCACCACTGCTCATTATAGGGTCAAATTTGCGATGCTCGGCGTCGAAGATAGGCTCGCATATAAGAAGCTGGTTGATTACGTGCAGAGTTTCAATCTGGGGGTCTGGACGGATCGACAGGGCGTGCCCTATCTTGACGAGGCCGGAGTGCCGATCACTGAGACCCGCATTATTAATACGAAAGCCTTGCTCGAGTGCAGGACCGAGGAGAAGGCTTTGGAATTATTGAGTAGGCAGATTTTTCTTGGTCTTTTATTTTTGTCTATGTTTTCGCTCGCTAACGTTTGTGTGTAATGTTTTGCAGGTGCTATGCCCACTGCGCGTGACCGGGTCCTTAAGCTGGCCAACCAGGTTGGTGCGCCGGATAGGGTACCAAAAAAGAAGAAGAAAACCGTGGCTCGTGTTCAGGTGGCCGCTGCCGATGCTGGGGCTGGGACTTCGAACACAGCGAGTCCGGTGCCTTCCTATCCTCCTCGGGCGTCGACAATAAATATTCCTGACATCCCGCCTCAATCAGCCTCTCTTCTCCACAAACGGAAGCGTCCGGCGGGGACTCTCTCGAGGTCGTCACTGGGAAGTGGGAGTCCGGGTGGACCTAGAAGCTATTTATTACCCCCTTGCTATGTGGAGTGGTCTTTCTTCAAAGTCGAGGATGCGATCGCGGTGCCGGCGCCCGAGGCAAGAGCTATTCTGGATCAAGATGTCGGTGTCCGGCGCAAGGAGCTGGCGAGAGACCTGGCAGCTGTCATCAGGGTGATGGAGACGGCCATGGTCTTAACTGATACCTCATTCTCCACTGCCTCCCTGGAAGATGCTCTAGTGCAGGTTCGGTCTGAGAAGGACAAGTTATCCAAGGACTTGTCGGACTATAAGGAGGAGCATCAGCTGCAGGAGGGGATGAATAAAAAACTGGAAGAGGTTGAAAAGGAGCGGGATCAGCTGAAGGCGGCCAAGGTGACTTTGGAGGAGCAGGTGGTCGGGCACCAGAAGTTGATCGAGGATAATGCTGGACTGCGGGCTCAGCTTGCATCTCTCGAGGAAAAGGTCCGTCCTTTGGCTGATGAAAATGAGGAGGAGCTCGCACTCGGTTCACGTGGTGAGCTGCTAGGGCACATACGTTCCCTTAACCAGGACCTCGTAGCTGTGTTCAAGGAGGGTTTCGACAATGTCGTCGAACAGCTGAGGCTTCTGAATCCTGAGTTAGTGACGGAGGGGTCGGCCCACAACTACTGTGTCCGGGAGGGGGAGATTGTGTGCCCTTTCGAAGCTGAGGAGGAGCTGGGGGATGACGAGGACGAGGCGGAAAATGTTGAAGAGGAGCTCCGGGCGGAGTCTTGATAATTTTTGATTTGTTTTTCTCATGGCCTGCGTGCCCTTTATGTATTTTGGCCTTCGGGCATATGTAATTTGGCCTTCGGGTGTACTTGGCCTCGGCCGTTGCTTTTAAATATATGAATGTTTTTTGGTCATTCTTTATGTTCGGTTATGTACCATATTTGCTTATGTTTATGAACTTATATTCTGCTCGACCGGGTTAGTCTCCTCGGTTTAGGGAACCGATGAAGTGTCGGGCGTCGTGCCCGTTTGGATCGAAAACCGAGTTCGTTGTTTGGGATTCCGGCTTCGAGGCTTGGGCTTTCCCATCGCGAGCTGGGCGCCCTGCCTGTCGTGGTACTTCGACATTGGTGCTCGATCGAGATCCCAATCGTCGGGGAGGGTTGTGTTTGCTGGAGGGGTCGGTTTGTCCCCGGGTCTTGCGGTTCCTCTCTGTCGTTTTGGAGACGAAGAGCGTGGTCGTACCTCCCACGTCTCCCCGTGATGTATTTAGCTGTAGTATTGTCTAAGTTTCTCTGCGTTCCATGGTCGAGCGAGTTCTTCCCCTTGTAGGTTTTCTAGGTAATAGGCCCCGTTGCTCGTCTTGTCGCGGACGCGGTAGGGGCCTTCCCAGTTGGCGGCCAGTTTACCTTCTTTTGGGTTTTTCTGGTTTCTTCTGAGGACCAGGGTGCCCACCTGGAACTCTCTTCTTATGACCTTCGCGTCGTGGCGTAGTGCTATTTTTTGTTTGAGGGACATTTCCCTGAGGGCTGCTTCGGAACGGATCTCGTCGACTAGGTCGAGCTCGGCTCTAAGAGCCTCGTCGTTCATTTCCTCGTCTAGGGGTTCCTCCACGCGTCTCGTCGGTTCCCGTATTTCCACCGGGATGACTGCTTCGGTGCCGTAAGTCAGTCGGAATGGGGTCTCCCTAGGGGTGGAGTGTGGTGTCGTGCGGTAAGCCCATAGGACGCTATGTAGCTCCTCGACCCATGCCCTCTTCGCCTCGCCGAGCCTGCGTTTAAGGCCACGTAGGATTACCCTGTTGGCCGCCTCCGCTTGCCCGTTCGTCTACGGATGTTCGACAGATGTGAAATACTGCTTAGTACCTAGGTTGGCGACGAAGTCTTGGAATCCTCCGTCCGTGAATTGTGTTCCATTGTCCGTGATGAGGGCCTGGGGCACGCCGAACCGAGCGAGGATATTGCGTTTAAAGAATCGGAGAATGTTCTGTGCGGTTATTTTAGCCAATGCCTCTGCTTCAATCCATTTCGTAAAATAATCCACCCCGACGATGAGGTATTTATTCTGGTACGATCCGGTGACGAAAGGTCCGAGGATGTCCATGCCCCACCATGCGAAGGGCCACGGGGAAGACAGTGATTTTAGATCGTTCGGGGGTGCGAGGTGCATGTCGGCGTGTCGCTGGCATTTATCGTATTTTTTTACGTGCTCCTTTGAGTCATGTTGCATGGTCGGCCAGTAGTAGCCTGCTCGAAGGGCTTTTCGCGCGAGTGATCGCCCGCCGAGGTGCTGAGCGTTAATCCCCCGGTGTATTTCTCCAAGTATGTCGGGAACTTTCTCTTCCTCGACACACTTAAGTAATGGGATGGAGAACCCCCTACGGTAGAGTTTCCCTTCGAGGAGTACGTACGAGCATGCCCGTCGTTTGGTGGTGGCCGCCTCTTTTAGGTCGCCGGGGAGTTCGTCCTTTGTTAGGTAATTGTAGATAGGTGTCATCCAACAATGAGCATCCCCGACCGCGTTGACCTCGAATGGAGGAGGAAGTTTTTCGATGCTAGGCCGAGGAAGGATCTCTTGGATTACGGATTTGTTTCCGCCCTTCTTCCTCGTGCTGGCTAGTTTTGAGAGGATATCGGCCCGCGTGTTGTGCTCGCGTGGTACGTGTTGTACTTCCCACTTCTCGAATTTTTTTTTCTTTGACAAGAGACAAGTATTCGACAAGGTTGTCGTTCTTGGTTTGGTACTCTCCTCGTACTTGTGATGCCACGAGCTGGGAGTCTGTTGATATTTTCACTTCCTTTGCTCCTAGGTCCTCGGCTAATCTCAGACCGGCGATAAAAGCCTCGTATTCGGCTTGGTTGTTCGACGTTGGGAAAGCTAGTGCTAACGAGACCTCGATCAGGATCCCGTCCTCATTTTCGAGGATGATCCCGGCTCCGCTACCTGATGTGTTGGAGGCGCCGTCGACGAAGATCGTCCACTTATGGGCGCCGTCTGCCGGTGTTGAGCAGTGGGTCATTTCCGCGACGAAGTCGGCCAGTGCTTGGGCTTTCAGAGCCTTTCTATTTTCGTATTGTATGTCGAATTCGGAGAGTTCCAGTGACCATTTGAGCATTCTGCCGGCCATATCTGGCCGCCCAAGCAACTGTTTGATCGGCTGATCGGTTCTTACTTTTATCGTGTGTGCGAGGAAGTAATGACGTAGTCTCCTCGCCGCATTTATGAGGGCCAGGGCGACCTTTTCAATTTGCTGATACCTGAGCTCGGGGCCTTGGAGTGCCTTGCTCGTAAAATAGATGAGTTTCTGTCCTTCGTCGGTTTCTCTTATTAGGACGGCGCTGACGGCCTCGGTTGCTACGGACAGATATAGGTATAGGGTTTCCTTTTCTAATGGTCGTGATAAGACCGGGGGTTCGGAGAGAACCTTCTTTAAATGGAGTAATGCCTGTTCGCATTCGTCGGTCCAGTCGAAGCTGGC
This sequence comes from Lathyrus aphaca, assembly GCA_963966055.1. Classification (NCBI taxonomy): domain Eukaryota; kingdom Viridiplantae; phylum Streptophyta; class Magnoliopsida; order Fabales; family Fabaceae; genus Lathyrus; species Lathyrus aphaca. Next base: position 86,996,326 of record OZ014523.1, read on the forward strand.
TTCTTTACGAAGGAGCCTGAAAAATGGCAGCGCATGCTGGGCGGATTTGGCGATGAAACGGGAGAGTGAGGTGAGCACCCCATTAAGGGACTGGATTGATTTTTTGGTCCTCGGGGTTGGGAATTCTGAGAACGCCCGGCATTTGTTGGGGTTGGCTTCGATCCCCCTTTCGGTGAGGTAGAAACCCAGGAATTTTCCTGCTCGTACTCCGAACGTGCATTTTTCAGGGTTGAACCGCATTTTGCACTGCCTCGCCTGCTCAAAGACTTTGGCTAGGTGTCGAGCATGGTTAACCTCCTCGTGTGACTTGACGATCATGTCGTCCATGTATACCTCGAGCATGTCCCCTATTTCTTCCTTGAAGACTTTGTTCATCATGCGTTGGTACGTGGCACCGGCGTTCTTGAGCCCGAACGGCATCACGTTGTAATAGTAATTGCCCGTCGGGGTCATGAATGCCGTGTGTCTCTTGTCCGTGGTCGACATAGGGATTTGGTTATATCCACTGTATGCATCCATGAAGGACAAGAGTTTAAAACCTGCAGAATTGTCCACGAGCATGTCTATGTTAGGGAGGGGGAAAGCATCTTTGGGGCAAGCCCTATTAAGATCAGTATAATCAACACACATACGCCATTTTCCATTGTTTTTCTTAACGAGGACTACATTAGAGAGCCAGGTTGTGTATTGGGCTTCAGAAATAAAATTTTCCTCTAAGAGGTCTTTTACAGCTCGCTCGGCAGCCTCTGCCTTCTCGGGAGACTGTTTGCGCCTACGCTGTGCTATGGGCTTGACTGCCCGATCTAAAGCTAGTTGGTGACACGCGATCTCAGGATCCAGGCCGGGCATTTCTGCGGCATTCCAGGCGAAGAGGTCGGAGTTCTCCTTGAGGCATGCTACGAGCTTCTCCCTTGTTCCCTCGGGCAATCCCTTGCCTATCTTTACTGTCCTTTCCGGATCGTCCCCCAGAGGGATGAGTTCGAACTCTCCGTCGGGGATCGGTCGGAACGGGTGTTCGGGAGATCGTTCCTCGGCGGGCTTCCATTCTTTAGTTTCGTCGAGACCAATGCGGCATTCGAGGTCGATGGCGTTAACTCCCTGGGGGGGAGGATCCTCGGTCCTGAGTTTTTTCTTGCTACTCTTTGTAATGACCGTGGCCTGTCCTTTTACCGCGGCGTCGTAGCACCGTCGGGCAGCTTCGATGTCACCATGGATGGTGACTACGCGGCCCAATTTGGTGTAGTACTTCATCTTCAGATGGACGGTGGATGGAACCGCGGTGAGTTCGGCTAATGTCGGGCGGCCGAAGATGCAATTGTAAAGGGATGGACAGTCCACGACCAGGAACTGGATTTTGATTTCCCTGGCCGTTTCCTGCTCCCCGAAGGTGACGAGGAGTTCAACATAACCCCACGGCCTTGTTGTTGCTCCGTTGAATCCCTGGAGGTCGGATCCGACGTAGGGGGCTAGGTTGGTCTTGTCTAATTTTAGAGTCTTGAAGAGGTGGACGTACATGATATCCACTGAGCTGCCCTGATCGACCAGGATGCGCCTGACGTCGAACTGGGCCATCTTGGCCCTGATCAATAGTGGGATGCCCGAATTCGGGGATCCGCCCGGAAGCTCCTCCAAAAAGAAGGATATTGGGTTGGATTTACCCCGATATTTTGTCAGCATCGCCTTTTGCTCGGGCGCAGTCAGAAGGAGCTCGTTGAACTTGCGTTTGACCGAGAGGGCAGCGGCTTCACCGTTAATCCCTCCACCTGATATAACTAGTGCGGTCGGGAAATCTTCCCAGGGGCTGAGTGCAGTGATTCTGCCTTCGGGCAGTGGCTCGGGGAGGATGAAATCTTCTGGGCGTGACACGCAGAGGGCCACTTGATAAGGAGAGTTGTTGGGGGGTGTGTCTTCCCGGGGTCTCTTCTTCTCTGCCTCGTCATGCTTGGGGGTTTCGTTCCTCCTCGTATAATGTTTTAGGTTCCCTTCCTGGATTAAAATCTCTATCGCATCTTTCAGGTGGACGCAGTCTTCGGTCACGTGCCCGTGGCTCCTGTGGAACCTGCAGTACTTGGATTTGTCGGTGTGAGGTTTTGGTGCAGATGGTTTTGGGAACCTTACTCTGCCCTGTTTGAAATCAGAGTTGATGCATTCCGCGAGGATGCGCTCTCGGGGAGCTGTCAGTAAGGTGTACTCGCTGTATCGGCCTGCGGGGCCTCTTCCTTCTCGAAGCTCGCAGGGTCTTTCTTCTCTTCGCTTGTCCCCGTTGCGACGGGGGATATTTGGATCTTCGCGCTTGGGGTGATCGGTATCTCCAACACTACGGCCGCTGCGAGCATTGTGGGCTACTTGTTTTTCCTCGTATCTGATATAGGCCTGGGCCTTGTGCAGAAGTTCATTCAAGGTGCGGGGAGGTTCGATCCCGACGGCCCTGCTGAGTTCACTGTCGGGCAAGAGTCCTCTTTCGAGGAGGTATTTCTTCATGTGTTCGGTGGTATCCACCTCGACAGCTTCCTGGTTGAATCACTCAATGTACGAGCGCGGTGTTTCATTTTTCTTTTGTACTATGGCTTCAAGGGTTGCCTCTGTCTTGGGGTGACGACGGGAAGCCGTGAAGTGCCTTGTGAACATGGATCTCATGACTCTCCAAGACGTGATGGATTCGGGGGCCAAGCTTTTGTACCAGGCCATGGCCCCTTTCCTAAGGGTTGTTGAAAACAGCCGGCATTTGAGGTGGCCGGTGATGTCATTGCGGTAGTCGAGCATCGCGTTGACATTGTCGACGTGGTCGTCGGGATCGGTAGTCCTGTCGTACATAGCTAGATTGGGCGGTTTTTCCATGCCTTTGGGGAGCGGGGCTTCCATTATTGCCCGTGACAGGGGACAGTGCAAGTCTTCCTCGTCGCTCCACAGTGGAGATAGTTCGTTGTTGTCGGGGCTGCGCCCGCGCCTTGGTGATGTTCCTGATCGATCATTGTCGCAGAGGGCGCGTGCCCTGCTGACGTGAGGTTTTGGAGAGCGACGCCCTCGCTTCTTTGTTGCCTCTGGACGTTGTTGTGTCCTCCTCTCCTGTTGGGGTCGGACCTCCTGTCGTTCAGCTTCGAGGGCCATGATTCTCTCGTGCTGCTGGTAGAGCATAGAACCGGCCTGGTTGAGGGCGTTCACCATGGCAATCATGGTGGCGTCTCCTTCGACGGGGACGGGGATGGGATGAAATGCCTCGGCCCCTTGGTTTTGAGCGTGAGGGGCATCCCCGTTATTTTGGGGCTCTGGAGACGGGGTAGCTGGACGACCGTCTCGAGCGTCTGCTTCATGGGACTGCGGGTCGTCGTCCATAGTGTAGTCGACGAGGGGACGGCTGCGCTCGCTAGGTTGTTCTCCGGCCATGTTGGAAGGACAGGAATAAATGAGCTTTGATCCTCTGTTGATGAAGATAGGGATAGCTAGTTCCCACAGACGGCGCCACTGATCTTACCTGATCAGGAGGGCCTTCCAAGGATTTGAAGACTGGGCCAGAGAATGAGATGAGAGAAGGGGTGTACCTGCAGAGTGCTCCAATGCTTAAGTCAGAAGAGGTACAGAAAATCAAGGTTGTTTCAGAGTGAGTTAGAATACCTGACCCTTTGTTATGAAAGGGTATTTATATTAAGCCCCCAGCGTTGGGCCAAGGCTCCTAATGGGCTTGATCTAGCTAGGCCCAAGGAGGAGCTGCCAAGGAACGCGTAAGAAGCGTGAAGACCTAGACCAAAGGTCTGCTCCCTGGTCCAACTGCCCCTATCCCTCAGGAGATAATGCAGGGCAGTTGGGTGACGTGGCAGATGAGCTGGCAGACATGGTTTCTGCCCGACATAGCGCGTATGCCCGTAGTATAGGCAGGTGACGTGTGAAGGAGGGTCAGCTGGTGGTGTGCGTGTGTCTCTGCCCGACACATAGTGGGATGTCGAGGTGGAGTGTCATCAACTCGGATGTCTGGGGCTTTTGCCCAACACGTTCATTAGCCCGGACGTATGGGCCCATGCCCGACGCGTATTGGGCCGTGCCGTGCATGCCGTCATGGCCCAGTCCAGAACACCATTATATATATAGGTATAGATAGATAACAAGCAATTGATTATTTTCAAATAAAATGGAATTTCATAATATGTTTTAAAGAACTAATTAAAATTAAATTTATTTGCAGTCATAATAAATTAAAAAGGGATTCATACTTCTATGTAGTTTAGTATCCCTCATACATATAAGATGTCTCGAAGTTCTATTGCTTTTATAAAAAAAAAAATAGGAATGATTTGCATAAAAAAGATATTTTAATTGCACTAAATTTATACTAATAATATTATAATATTAATTTTTAAGATATTATCAGTAACAATTAATGGAAAATCAAATCATATTTATAATTTTTTTTCATTGCGATGTATGAAAGTGGAGTATTAACGGTGAATACACATATTTCCAAATGATCTTTTTCTCCTCTCTTTTTTTATTTAAAAGGGAGATTTTATCAAACATGGATGGAAAAAAAGTAAATGAAATAGAAAATCTCGAATAAAAGAAATGAGAGACTATAGAAAGAGAAAAAGAATAATAATAAAAGATTATCATCGTGCATTCTCTAATTGGGTGCAAAATGTATGTTTTTATAGTATAGTGATCTAAAAAGAAATTAAAAAATACTTGTTTTACGTTAGATGAAAATTTATTGTGGAGAAGATGAGAAATTAGAAAGCATTTGTTTCATGTTATATGGAAGGTTTATTGTCTATTAATAGGTTGAGAAATTAGTAACATCAATATTGGTTTTGGATTTTTTTGAATTAAACATCAATATTAAATTTGGATTTTACCCTAGTCCAGTTGTTTCAAATCAAGGATATGAGTGAGTGGAATCATAACACTTTTTGAGTTAAATCATAATTCCTTTAAGGGTTAAATATGTTCTTAGCACCTATAAATATCTCAATTTTGATTTTTAGTCCCTATAAAAAAACGTCGAGTTTTAGTCCTTATAAAAATTACTTTTACACGCAGATTTAGTCCATGTAGAAGGACTAAAATTGCGTGCAAAAAATAATTTTATAGGGACTAAAACTCGACATTTTTTACAGGGACTAAAAATCAAAATTGAGATATTTATAGGGACTAAAACTTGACATTTTTTTACAGGGACTAAAAATCAAAATTGAGATATTTATAGGGACAAAAAACTTATTTAACCCTTCCTTTAAACTCGAATCATGACTATACACATTTTTTAAAACAGCCATGATTTTAATCACTCTTTTGTCTGATTCGAATCATGAGTGAAAATCATGATTCAAATAAAAATATAAATTATCACATTTTATTACCTTAATTCAAGTCATTGATTTTTTATTCAATTCATAACGGCATGATTTGACTCAAATCATTTGTGCTCTTCCTCACATTTTTGTTCCTAATCTTTAGCACTTATATAGATTTTTTTTGTCAATTTTAAAATAAATAAAAAAAAAGATCAAATGATGTGAGATAAAAAAAATATTTTCACAAATCATGATAAAAAAAACTCATGAGTGTTTTTCCTTTTCACAAACATAGCATCTCCTTGTTTCAATCTTGTGAAAAAATTTCCTGAATATTTATCTTGTGATATCTAAGTTGTGATGAGTGAGATTCTTTAGATAACTTTCACCATCTTCAATCTTAAACCAAGAAATAAATTTTGTGGTGATCAACTCAAGATTGAAATTGAGTGATAGATAAAGAGTATATTAGGGAAACTAATTCTTTTTAAGAAGTTTTTCTATGTTTATCAGGATAAAGAGTCATTTTGTGTTTATGGTATTTGGAGATTCTTATTGCTAAGAAAATATTTTTTTTCTATACTTTATTGAAGGATTTAGTAGAATAGTGTAAAATTTGTTGCAAAACAAAGTTAAGAGTTTTCTAATTATTCGTGAGAAGAATAAAGGCACAAACAAGGAATCGGTAGGACTGGGTAAATTTTGTTGCAGAACATAATCTTGAGCAGTATCTTTGTGTATATAATTTTTTTTTTTTGGATTAAGATAAAGTGAAAATCTTGATAGATTTACAGTTTCGGTGTTTTGCTACAATTGAAGGAAAAATCAATTTAGACATGTGTTTGCTAAAGCAATTGGCTTGTAGTGTTCAATATTGTTACCAAAAATACTCTTATATTAATTTTACAAAATAGCGGAAGACCTTACAAATTTTCATTAGTAAGACCATTGAAGAGTGGATTAATCTCTAGCAAGGACGAATGAGTTTAACCACTATAATTATGGTGTACATTTTTTCTTCTATCTATTTGTTCACTTTTTTTTTTTGCATAGTATTGTTTTACTTATGTTGTTTGTCAATTTTAGAATATCTTATTATTATTATTATTTTATCTTGTTTATAATTATTTGTTGTTTAAGATTAGGTACTTGATAGATTTATTTCCTTGAATATTCTATCATGTGATAATAATTTCAAAAACTCTTAGCTTTATATAGCACCGTCAATTTACCAAAATTAAATTTGAGTCATGTGTGAAAATTGAGTTATGCTCATTGTTTATTGCTTGTCCAAGCAATTTCATCTATCTCAGTTGTGATTTTTGTTTATCTCTGGTAACAGTGACAAATATTGAAATGTATCTTCTTCAAATTCCCTAGTGTATTCTTCTTTTTCTTCTTCTTCTTCTTCTTTTGTTTATTAGCTACATATCATCTTATAAAACTCTAATTTTGTAAAAGAAAATATTTTTGAAAATGATTTTGGGTGATCGGTCTATTCAACCCCCATCTAGACCTTTCAATTCTCATACTCTCCACCAACAACTTTGTGATATTTCTGTTAGGCGATATGATTCAATCTAGAGGGGTGAATATGTCACAAATTTAAAACCAAATTTTTTTGGCAAATATTTGTTTTCAAAATAATTTGGAACAACAAAAATAACCTTAATCGAATCGTCTAACTGAACCTACTATCAAAAAGCTATATGCGTATCGCAAACAAAACTGAATGATAATAAACACAAATTGTTCAACAATGATTAAGCCATGAATCAATTAAATGTAAAGCTATTTGTAACACTTATTTCTGATAAACACAAAACAATAAAAACACACAAGGACAATTTATCGAACACTTTGTATGCGATCGATAACGTTTGAAAATTCAATTTATTTTCTTGATGTTAAAAGCCAATCACAATCAAAGTGATTATAAATATATCAAAAACAACACTTTAAAACAAACTTAGAAACAATTTTCGATCGAATTAATCAAAATAATTGATAATTTGCTAGAGCATCAATTAAAGAGATAAAGATATATATATATATATATATATATATATATATATATATATATATATATATATATATATATATATATATATATATATATATATATATATAGAGAGAGAGAGAGAGAGAGAGAGAGAGAAACACAAATATTTGTTTAGGCAGTTCCCTAATCGGTCTCGCTATGGATACATCAATCATCAATCTGAAATCGAATTGAGATACTTGCAATTAATATTATCTTTGCAAAAATGTTTATACAAAAGGTGAAGAAATCTAACCCCCAAACCATATGGGTTGTTGTTGATTAAACCGCCTCCAAATACTTGATCAAAGCTTGATCAAGTCACCAATAATGCGGCTACAATCCTTCGATTATCCCGAGCACACACTTGTTGAACCCAAGATTATCGAACACAATTCATTGTCTCACGCTACTCCCTTGCAAGGAAACCACCTTTTCCCAAGGCCTTCACTTGGTCGAATATATGTTGACGTGATCTTGTCAAAAACCTTCAAATCACATTGATCTTAAAGGAAAACCTCACCTTAGTTTTATTATTTGAAACACACAAAGATCCCAACCCAATATTCTCAATTACACCAACCTAATTGGATGATATCAATATTAATCTAGATGGTCACCCAATTGAAAAATTATTATGTGTAGTTCAATTGTGTGTGTGCATAGAAAAGAGATTGAAAATGAAGGGAAAGCTTTGTAATTCTGGTTTCGTATAAGTAATTCACTAGTACCTTGCTAAAAGAAGGTGCATGTATGAGTATATATAGGTATGTGAAGAAATGAGCAAAAAAAATGCAATAAGTTGGAGTGAAAATGAAAATTTTAAGTTGTGAAATTGTATGAGTCGACTTGTGAAAGCAATAGGTCATCCTATCAAAGTAAGGGTCGGTCTATCAAGGTCTTTAGGTCGGCTTGTGATGGTTATGTGTCGCCTACAGGTTGAATTGTGTGAGGGGACCTTCTGACAGAAGCCACGGGATGCAATACTGCTACATGGGAGCCAAACTAAAACATTATGTATCGGTCTATACTAAATTTAAAAGTTGTATAGGTCGGCCTGTAAAGGCATGTGTAGACTTTAAATAACTTATTTACCCAAAAACATGTTTTTCAATGCAATTATGAAGTAGATTCCTTTTTAATATCATTTAAATGCTTCCTAATGCTAAGATTATCATCTAGAATGGATGATACCATTCAATATACATAACGCTACACTATCCTAGTTTTGACATCACTCAAAATTCAAAAGCACTCACATACTCCCTTTTTTTTTATGATGGCAAGACATGAGACGATGTGTTTAGCGATGTTGTTTTATTTTTGAAGACTCCTCCTGAATATGTGTATCCAACTTCAACTTATGTATACTTCTCCCCCTTTAAAAACATCAAAAGGAGAACAAGCAAACTATTAGAAGTATTAATAACCACAGACAAATAAAAAATACCACACAGAGGCAATTTACAAAGTAAATATTATCTACATGATAGCACTCACATAGAATGATATGCATATCGATTTAGAATGCCTAAACATAAATAAAAACATATCAAGTAACAATAGACCATAATTGTTATACATAGTACCAAATAAGATAAACTAACATGAACGATGAGATATTTAACGTAATCACAAACCCTTGAGTTGCTATAAAAACGACACGATTACGTGACATATGCTTTAGGCGCTCCCAAAATGTTGCACACACATGTGCTCTTGCAAGGTAATACGCGAAGTTATCACCACTCAAACCAAAAACAGAGATGTTATCGTAACAATGACACATAACAAATTCATTTAACATCATACCATGTTCAACCATAGTTCATGCAAGAATACATAATAAGCCATATGTACCAAAAGTATATTTCAAGTATATAGAAGGATATCACAATATCACTATAAACATATAATTGACACATATCAAAAAATATTTTTGAAGTGAATATAGATGAACTACTTCAAAACGTCAAGAATATTAGTCATTTTGGAACACTAGCAACAAGTAAAGTTAAAAGACTTACTAAGAAAGAGAAAGAAAAGGGGAAAATATTACCACTCATTTAGATTGATGGACAATGCACTCTCATGTGATGAAACTTCCAATGAAAGTTAGAGCAATAGTATATAAAGTACATGTAATAAATAATATGATAGGCAAGATTAGAGATATCAAGTATCTCCAATTCCCTTCGTATGTTAAAAAATGGTTCAGTTGCAAGTGATTTTATGAAGATATCGGCAAGTTGATGTTTGCTATCAACATGCTCAAATAAGACATCGCCTTTTTCAACATGGTCATGTAGAAAATGGTGACGAATCTTAATATACTTAGTGTGAGAATGTAGCACTGGATTCTTGGTTAGATTGATAGCTCTAGTGTTGGCGCACATAATAGGAATATGTTGCAAGTTTATATTAAAATCAAGTAATTGTTACTTAAGTCACAAAATTTGGGCACAATAACTACCGACAATAACATATTCCGCCTCGGTGGTTGACAAAGCAACAAACACTTGTTTCTTGCTATGACAACTTATAAAAGGATTTGAAAACATTTGGCAAGTTCCACTAGTGCTCTTCCAATCCGATTTGAAATCTGGAAAATCGAAGTCGGTGTATCCAACCAAATTACAATCGCTTTCCTTAGAATACCAAATCCCATATTAAGAGGTACAATGAAGATACCTAAGAATATGTTTTACGGCTTTTAAGTGAGATTCATTAGGAGTTGATTGATAAAGTGCACACATGCATACACTAAACGTGATATTTGGCCTAGATACGCTAAGATATAGAACAGAGCCGGTCATACCTCGATATTTCTTCACATCTACATCCTTACCATTTGTATCCTTTTCCAAATTAACATTTGTGGACATACGTGTATCGATAAAAATTGCATCTTCTATGCCAAAAGGCTTTATCAATTATTTGCAATATTTGGTTTGACACACCAATGTACCCTCTTTAAGTTATTAATTTGAAGCCCAAGGAAGTAATTCAACTCTCCCATAAGGCTCATCTCAAACTTTCCCTGCATAAGCTTAGAGAACTCCTCTACAAGTTGCATGAACTTGAACTAGAATAAGCATACGCATTGAAAAATAACCAGGTAAACAAAAGACCTTATATAAAAAGCTAAAGTTGAAAAGATATTACATCATCGTACGAATGACGAAGTATGCACATGCATTTCTCAAAGAACTCTCGAAAGAAAGTTGGTATAAATGCAAAACATCCCACAAACACTTTAGACAACAATGTTTTTACCACTTTTCTTTGTGTCAAAGTACTTGAAGGTGTGATTAATAATGTATCCAAGAAGATTATTGATTTGATGGTCATTGAAGATTCTCCAAGTCAAAAGAAGATTGTCCATTGCAGTTGGAATTTCAACCTTCCCCTTTTCACAATAGTTATCTTCTTCTTTCTCATGTTCTACCGCTTTAGGCTGATCAATTCCCTTTTTTGTGAATGTTTTATGAAGATATACCTATATTATGAAAAGAAACACATATCCCAAAATTTATCGGATAAAAATATTAATAGTAATCAACATGATTTTAACAATTAAAGAAACACCAAACATTAAACTTCATGGTAACACAATCCACCTTGTTAGTCACAAAGATCAAAATAATAAGGACATGTCACTGTGTTGTGCCTTGATCTTCTATAAACGAGATCTTATACTCTCTTCATAGAGTCAAGAAATTTTTCCACATGATCAACGAAAAATGCTAGGTACTCAATCTTCATTGGGTCCTTGGGGGCGAGTGAAAACAAAATTGCACTTAGGCAACCATTGAACAACTCCTTTAGAAACAAAGATTTTCCTAAATTTTCACTTTTAAATGGAGTGTCCCTTTTTGCAACAATAATGACAAGATAGGTTTTTATGAGACATCTCCTTGCTATTTGATTCCTTATGCATATTTTTATGCTTCTTTTTAGAATGATTCAAAGGCTTTTCAACCTTAGAAGGATTAATATCAAACATAATCTTAGGTTACAAGGCATCATCTAATTTGAATTTAAGAGATTTTACTTCCTCTTGTCTATTATGAAAATAAAGAGATAAAGAGAGGGATAGAGAGAGAGAGAGACAAAGATTTTTTAGTTAGTTTCCTAATCGGCCTTGTTATGGGTATGCCTGTCTTCAATCCAAAATCGAATTGAGATACTTGCAATTAACCTTATCTTTAAAAAAATGTGTATACAAGAGGTGAATAACTCTAACCCCATAAACCCTACGTTTTGTTTTTTATTCAACCACCTTCAAACCCTTGATGAAAGCTTGATCAAGTCACCAATAATGAGGTTATAATCCTCCAATTATCCCGAGCATGCACTTGATAAACCCAAGATTCTCAAACACAATTCACCGTCTCACGCTACTCCCTTGAAAGGAAACCACCTTGTCCTAAGGCCTTCAATCGGTCGAATATGTGTTGACGTAATCTTGTCAAAAATCTTCAAATCAAACTGATCTTAAAGGAAAATCCCACCTTAGTTTTCTTATTTGAAACACACAAAGATCTTAACCCAATATTCTTAGTTACACCAACCTAATTAGACGTTATCAATCCTAATTTAGATGGTCACCCAATTGAAAAATGATTATGTGTAGTTCAATTGTGTGTATGCATAGAAGATAGGTTGAAATGAAAGGAAAGCTTTGTAATTCTAGTTTCGTATAGGTAATTCACTAGTACCTTGCTATAAGAAGGTGCATGTATGAGTATATAAATATATAGGTATGTGAAGAAATGAGCAAAAGGAATGCAATAAGTTGGAGTGAAAATGAAAATTTTAAGTTGGAAAATCGTATGAGTCGGCTTGTGAAAGCAATAGGTCGGTCTGTCAAAGCAAACAGATCGTCATATCAAGGTCCTTAGGTCAGTTTGTGAAGGTCATGTGTCGCTTAAGGTCGACCTATGTGAGGCGATCTATGCACATAAGCAACATGCTTCAATACTGCTCCATGGGAGCTGGCCTTAAAGATTATGTGTCAGCCTATACTAGATTTTAAAGTCATATAGGTCAGCCTGTAGATGCATGTGTCGACCTGAAATGACTTATTTACCCAAAAACATATTTTTCAATGCAATTATGATGTAGATTCCTTTTCAAGCTCGTTTAAATGCTTCCTAATGCTAAGATGCTCATCTAGAATGGGAGGATATCGTACAATATACATAACGCTGCAATATCCTTGTTTTGACATCACTCAAAATTCAAAAGCACTCACGATTTGGACCACTTATTGAGCTTGTTATCCATAACCTCCAACTTAGGGGTTGAAGGTTTTGGGATGGCTTTGGTATGGCACACTTCTCGCCATATTTGTTCATGCCTAGTATTTGGTGGCATATAATTCTCTACGGGCCTTTTGGTATGTTTGAATATCCTTTATTGTTGAATCGATGTGAGGAGTGATTTCTGTATTTATTGGATTGTTAAGATCCCCTAGTGTTATGATCCTTTATGTGTTTTGATTTATTATAATAATTGTTTTCTCGCCCTAAATTTAACATTCCGCCTTCACCATGATTTTCTCCATTTAGTCAGCATGTTTATTGGTGAGCAACTTGTTAAAGTGTCTAGATTTGTGTCCATTTTGAAAATCTCTCATGAACACCTCCAAGTTGGATTTTGTCATCTTGATGATGGCCTTATTGAATCATGTTATGTATTATCATTAGAAATTGGAATTTCCCTAACATAAATTGAATAGACTTGTAATGGACACATTGCAATATTTGTTTACCGAAAAGCAATGCATTAGTTTTCTGGAAAGGTCTTTGTAGTTGGTCATGGAGAACTTGAGGAGATCCACGTACTAGCACAAGCCTTCCTCCTTTAGTGTTCCCAAAGTAGTTTAAACTTGAGGGAGTTTGTTTCACCTATTATCGACATTTGTGTATTTATGAAGGTTATCTTAGATCAAGACTTCCCAAATTTTAGCGAAAAGGGGTTATGATCCAACACTTATATGCCCGCTAGTTCACCTACATCTGATTCATGTTACATGATGTTTTAAATATTAGCTTTCATAGTTTGGTTGTAGTTGCACAACTCCTCCACATTGACTTGTATCTCCGCCAAGGTCTTTTTGTCATCATTATTAGATGTAACACTAATGTACACTATCGTGAAATATTTACTAGGTCAATCAAGGTTTTTATTTATAAAAGGAGTGTGTTGCAGGTCATTAAATTTTTATCGAACCTCATGGTGGGTGGTAACTCTACATGCGATAAATACAATGAAGGCCTTTAGGTTTCTAATATGTGAATAATTAATATCTTTACCTAACTATTTATTTAGGTATTTATAACTTTGGTACCTCCTTGAAGGATGCTAGTCCTTTTTCCTTGATTTACTAAACATCTTTGCATTAATAAAAGCTTTGATAAAAAAATGTTTCATATAATTTGCCATGTCTTGAGTAGGATTTTAAAATAGCATACCTAACATTTATTTTCCTCCCACTAACATAGCTCATTTAGTAACTTCAAAGAACATATCTCCCTAGAACTAAAAAGTAAAGAGCATGATGTTATTTATTTTGATCATGACATTGTTAAAGTCTCCCATTATGAGGATGTCTAACACTAAATCTTCATAGAACTATGAGTAGTTACCAAGTTGATTATTGTCTAACTCTAGAAAGTAAACTAAGGCTACCAATATGTTTTTGAATTAGACTTCGCCTTCCTCTTCAAGTGTTAACAATATTGACTATTATTTTAGGCCCTCTGATACTACAAGAGGTATTTCCTAGGTTGCAGCCTGCACAACATTTTTTTTAATAGGCAAAGATACTATATTAAAGGGAGTATAAGAGATACTTGGCTCGAGGTACAGACGGAACACCCCTACCTTTTAAAACAAAGAAGAAGAAGGGTATTCCAAACGGAAAAATTACAACCATCCTCTAATTTACACCTAAAATCGAGCCACTTCCTAGATCTGATTTTAATAACCGACAAACAATCCATAAAGCTAAATGATACATGCATAAAAATGATAGTGTTTCTCGATAGCCGAAGACTCCAAATAGTTGCCAACCAAATGGTCCCGACGATTACCTTATAGACCTTATGCCTAATCATCTCGCAGCTTGAAAAGAAGTCCACAAAATCTTGCAAAGATAAATCATTATCGTGACCAATCCACTCATGGACCTTCCTCCAGATCCGATCCGAAATTCTACAGCGGCCAAATAGGTGCAGACACGATTCCTCCTCCTTTTCGCATAATACACACCTAAGATCCGAAAACTCGATTAAAATATTTTGCTGAAAAAGTTGATCCTTGGTAGGTTGGTAGGAAGTCTGCCCAACAGCAGTCTCCACCCGAATTATTGGATTTTAGGCGGCGTTATCGTATCCAAAGATTCCTTAAAGCTGCTGAAACCGAAGCAGCCACATCATTCGCGACGGTTGATTCTGGAAGAAACCTATAGTTGGAGCTCACCCTGAAGGCACCACAGTCATCGCAGTTCCATATAAATTTGTCCCTAGTCTTAACTGCCAAACAAATAGCTTGTAATTGCTCCTCAAAAGACCTTCAGGTTGATGTAGAAGCCAGACTCGAATTCGTAATGATGAGTTGTTGCTTCTATATCCATCCCTCATTCTCCCAATATCTTGCTTTATCAACTGACATATTACTGCAAGAAGCTATGCTATAAAATTCTGGAAAGGCTCCCTAAAGAGACGAGTTACCCGTCCACTTTGTATGCCAAAAAGAAACATTTTTTCCATTCTCGACAGTTACGGAAACAACCCTCATAAATCCATTTTCTTCTGCACAAATGACTCCTAGGAACATAAAAGGAAGTTTATCTAAGCAGCAAGACAAAAATTCATAAGCAACCTCCGTGTACCAATCTCCAACGTTTAAACCATACAAACTACTTTTGTGGAAGTTTATCTTGAGACTCGACATCAATTCGAATCCCCTAAGAATAAATTTCAAACTCCAAAGATTATTTATATTCCCGTCCGTCAAGAAGATTGTATCGTCCGCAAATTGCAATATACTGATCTCATCTGCATTATTATTCCTGCACCCTGTCAAGTCGTTAACGCCTCCATCACCAAAGTCCTAGATGGAGAATTATTAGGAATAAAAAGTAAATGTTGTATATAAGTCATTTGGGTCATAGAATGTCATGTTGTTGCAATGATCAACTGAATTTAACTTAAATTATTGGTCTAACCAAGGTTACCTTAAATACCTTTAATTATGGAGATGATTAAACTGTCATCAAAATTGGCTTGTTTAAATTCTCTAACTTGTTGAACTGAAATGTGAACTATGAGTTTGATAATATCATCTAGTTGTTGTCAACATAATACATGAGATCATGTATCCCCATGTCGATGTCTAATGTAACTCGTAGTTATAACTATTTGGTCTTAAGGTGGATAAGTTGGTGTGTCTCTAAAAGCCTTGGGAGAATCCACAAATGTAGACATGCCTAATGTTATGGGAGATTCATTAGGTTTATGTCTTTTGACCTCTAGAATGCTAATGATGATGGTTGTTCCATGGTTCTCAAGCTTTTTCTTGAACGTAAGTTTATACGTCAAATATAATTGTGACTTGTAGATCTGAATTTTTTTTAGTGGTTCTGATTGTGATGTCTCACCAATCGAACTAAAGTTGTTATTAAAAGTTTGCAAGAATATCAATTAATAGCTCTTAACTATGATTTCATGTGCTTCAAGTGATTACGCTAGCGAAGGAATTTGTCCCTCGTCTATGAGTTTTTCAACTCCTCCAAAAAGTGTTAAGTAAATATTTTTGGATGTTTTGAACTAATGAATTAAGAAATAGATAAATTAAAGTTGAATACTTAATGAATAAAAATGCTTTTAAAATCTAGGGATAATTATATAAAACCCTCCTGTCATTAGGGCGGGTTTTGGTTTTACCCCCTTTAAGATATTTTTTAATTGACGCCCCCTCATAAAATGAAAACTCAGATTGTACCACCCCCTTTTACTGCCTTGCTGATGTGGACAAGGATGACTGGGCAATTGTGTGTGACTGGACAATTGTGTAACCTTGTTATACTATTTGAAATTCCCCCCCGTCAGTTAGGGTTCCCAATTTGAGAGGTTTGGAAGCAGGAAGGAAGCGAGCTTGAAGACGAAGTGGCATCCATGGGAGAACGCAAGGAAGAAGACGAAGCAATGGATTTACAGGTTTGTTTAGCAATGTTGATGATGTTAAGTAGTTCTATTTTCGTCATGTTCATCTTCTTCTGTTTCTATTTTCAGAAAAAATTATTGTTTAATGTGGTGTTTCGACATGGAGGGGAGTTTCTGAAGCACAGTGTCGGCGAAACAATATATAGGGGTGGTGTTTCTACTGTAGTTTCTGGGGAACACTTAGATAGATTTAACACTAGTCATATTAACAACATAGTCAGTGGATGGGGTTACCCTGTAGGATCGTTTCGGTTGTGGGCTAGGATCCCTGAAATTGCTCCTAAGCATTTTCAGATTAAGAACGATGAGGATGCATATGATTTCGCATGTTACCATTCTGCAAATGAAGCTGATGGTGAACTTTTTGTTGAACATGATGCTAGTGGTAGTGCAATAAACCCTAGGTGTGTCAATCATTTGTCTGATTTAGAGGATAGTGATGAAGATAATGTAGAAAGTTTGGACGATAGTGAGGATGAGAGAACCACTGCTTTTGTAGATGGTTTTGAAGGTGTAGATGTCACTATACCAGTCAGTCAAGGTCCAATAATTAGTGGTTTCTTAACTGGTTGTAGTAAGAAATGTGTGGAAGATGAGGATGATGAGGATGATGATGATTATGTGAGTGAAGAGTTGTTGAGTTCTGATGTTGATAACTCAGATGGAGAGAAAAAACCAAAGTTTGAGAAGTTTAAAAAAGAACAGCTGAATAAAAATTTCAAGTTCAAATGGGGTATGGAGTTCAATTCCCTAGATGAGTTTAGGGGAGCAATTCGTGAGTGGACTATTTTGAATGGGAGGGAAATAAGATTTGTGAAAAATGAGGGGTATAGAGTGAGAGTGGAATGTAAAGTGAAATGTGGTTTTTTAATGCTTTGTTCCAAAGTGGGCCACAAGCACACTTATGCTATAAAGACTATAAAGGATACCCACACATGTGCTAGGGTTTTAGATAACAAAACAGCCAGTTCAAAGTGGGTTGCAAAGGTTGTGGTTAAGATGCTTCAAACTTCAGAGAAGGTGAGAATCATTGATATCATACAGCATATTAGGCAAACCTTTGCAGTTGGTATCACTGTTGCTAGGGCTTGGAAAGCTAAGATGATTGCCAAGAAAATCATAGAAGGTGATGCAGATCAAGAATATGCTAGCCTATGGAGATATGCAGCTGAGTTAAATAGGGCAAATCCTGGGAATACTGTAAAGATAAACACAGAAAGAGCATCATCCTCCATTCAACCAAGATTTGGATCCTTTTATTTTTGTTTTGATGGATGTAGGAAGGGTTTCATGAATGGTTGTAGACCCTTCATTGGTGTTGATGGGTGTCACTTGAAAACTAGATATGGAGGTCAGCTTTTGATTGTTGTTGGAAGGGATCCCAATGATCAGTATTTTCCACTTGCATTTGGTGTGGTTGAAACTGAAACTAAGGAATCATGGAGGTGGTTCATAAATTTGGTGATGGAAGATGTTGGCATTGAAAACAGATATGTTTTTATTTCTGACCAGCAAAAGGTAAACATATGTTTTTATTTATGTGATATTATTTTCTTGTCTGTCATATGTTTTTTGTTTCATACAAATTATCTTCATTTTGTCAGGGGTTGGTTGCAGTTTTTGAGGAAATGGAAGCTAGGATCGAGCATAGGCTATGCTTAAGGCACTTGTATGCTAACTTCAAGAAGAAGTTTGGTGGTGGAGCTCTAATTAGAGATCTTATGATGGGGGCAGCAAAGGCAACATACCAGCAAGCATGGCAGCAAAAGATGAATGAGTTAAAGGCAATAGACACTAAGGCTTGGGCTTGGCTCATGGGAATTCCAAAGGAAAGTTGGTGTAAGCATGCTTTTAGTTTCTATTATAAGTGTGATGTATTGATGAACAACATATCTGAATCTTTTAATGCAACTATTTTGCTTGCTAGAGATAAACCAATTGTGACAATGTGTGAATGGATTAGGATGTATCTAATGAATAGATGTAGTAACTCCACTGTGAAACTGGATAAGTGGCCACATAGGGTAATGCCCATTCCTAGGAGAAGGTTAGATAGTGAGGTTGCTAATAGTGGTCATTGGTTACCTACTTGGTCTAAGGATGAAGTATTTAGAGTCAGTCATGCATATAACAGACAAGAGTTTATTGTGGACATAGCCAAAAGAGCTTGCAGCTGTAATTTTTGGGAATTGGTTGGCATCCCATGCAGGCATGCTATTGCTGCATTAGGCTTTAGGCAACAATCACCTAAGTTGTTTGTACATGAGTGTTACTCAAGAGAGAAGTATGCATTGGCCTATGGTTTTGCTATCAGTCCTATAAATGGGATTGATATGTGGCTTGAGGTTGAGTGTGAAGATTTGTTGCCTCCTAAGTACAAAAAGGGTCCTGGTAGACCTAGAAAACTCAGAATTAGGGAGAGTGGGGAGGAAGGTGCAAGAAGAAGGCTACCAAGTGTATCTTATAGATGCACTAGGTGTGACAAGACTGGGCATAATGTGAAATCATGCAAGGCCAAGAAACAACATCCAATTGCCCTAAAAAGAAAGGTAATTATTTCTGCTTTATGTGCAGTTTCTACATTATGTTATGTTTCTGCTAATGTTGGTTTGCTTGCTAATGTTATGTTTCTGCTAATGTTATGTTTCTACTGTGTCTGCAGAAGATGAATAGACCACAAGGTGAGCAAAATCAAAGTCAGCCTAGTGTTGAACAAACTCAGCCTAGTGTTGAACAAAGTCAGCCTAGTGTTGAACAAAGTCAGCCTAGTGTGGTGACCAGACAAACTCAGCCTAATGTTGAACAAAATCAAAGTCAGCCTAGTGTGGTGACCAGTCAAACTCAGCCTAATGTTGAACAAAATCAAAGTCAGCCTAGTGTGGTGACCAGTCAAACTCATCCTAATGTTGAACAAAGTGTGCAAGCATCAGCAAGGGCTAAGGGAAAAACAAAGCTTAAAGAGGAGGTCAAGCCATTGAGAAAGAGGCAAAGTGAGAGAATTAAGGAAAATTGGTTTAAAAAACCAAAACCCAACTCAGGTCCAGGTTCAGACCCACAACAGCCTTTGACTTTCCCTGAAGAAGATGGACATGCCCTAAAGAAGAAGGCTACAAGGAAGGCTCAAAAGGAGAAATGCATCAATGGGCTCTAACTACATTTTATGTTATGTTTCAATTCTGCATATTAGTAAACTCTTAGTTCTGAATATTTTGTAAACAAGATGCTATTTTGTATTCTTGATGAATTCTGAATATTTTGTAAACAAGATGCTATTTGGTAATATTATTGTTACTTCTTCCATTTTGGTAATATTTCTGCTATAACAAGAAACAAATATAATGCAGAAACCAGAAACACTATTATGCAGAATGCAGAATAATGGACCTGTAACAACAAAACAATATAATGCAGAAACCAATATATTACAAATATTACAACTATAACAAGCAACCAATATAAAGCAGAAACCATTATTATGTAGAATAATGGACCTCTAATAACACTATAATGCAGAAACACTATTATAATTATCATAAACCAGAAACAATATAATTATCATAAACCAGAAACACTATTATAATGCAGAAACCAATATAATGCCAGAAACAATAAACAATAAACAGAAACAATATTATCTCATTTTATTGAACTTTGTCATCAATACATTACAACTTTGTCATTAATTTTTTACAAATGGTTAAACAATAAGGCAATAAAAATACAGAGCATTATAATTCTTATCTTAAGCTTCCTATTAACACTTCTCTGCACATCAAGCTTCATCTTCACCTTCTCTAGTTTGACTTTCAATGCTTCAAATTTCATTTCTTCCATTACACAATTCTTACAAACAGATTGCATAGCGCCCATATCTTTGACTGACTTTTCCATTTCATCATCTCATGCAAATAACTCACAACCATTAGTGTTATTGCGACATTTCCAGAACTTCCGATTGCGATTTTTGCTTGTACTTGAAACCCACAACTTCATTGATCTACCACAACCACAAACGGGTAACCCAGGAATCGAAACCGAAGCACTACTTGCAGTAGACATAATCAAGAGGAGAAGAAGAATGGAGATTGTGAGTGGAAAATGATGTTGAGAAGAGGAGATCAAGGATGGTGCTGCAAGAGGAGAAGAAGAATGGAACCCTAGAAATTGGGATCCTTTTATGGAACCCTAGAAATTGTCTAGTCACACACAATTGCCCAGTCATCCTTGTCCACATCAGCAAGGCAGTAAAAGGGGGTGGTACAATCTGAGTTTTCATTTTATGAGGGGGCGTCAATTAAAAAATATCTTAAAGGGGGTAAAACCAAAACCCGCCCTAATGACAGGGGGGTTTTATATAATTATCCCTAAAATCTATATTTATTTTATTGTGGGTGTTAAAATATTTTACAAGTATGATATTTATGGGCAAATTAGGCAGGTATGCTAACGAATGAGATTTGTCTCTTGTCTATGAGTTTCTCAACTCCTTCAAAGAGTGTTAAGTACATAATTTTGAATGTTTTGAAATACTAAACTAATAAATGCATAAACTAAAGTAGAATGATATATGGATAGAAATTCATAAATAGTATGTTTAATTGATTGTGTGTTAAAATATTTTATAAGTACAATACATAGGCGAATAATGCATGATTTTTCTCACTAATAGGGATAAATAGTGTCTCATGTTCGAATTTCTCTTATTCATGTGTGCATCCCAAAAACATGGCTTTGTGTTAATAAAAACTTTAGTTAGTAGCACTACAAAGAAGGAACATAAATAAAATATCAAATTTGTCTGATTATTTTAAGTCTTAACGGAGTTTAACACCTTTTTCAACTTCACGGACTTCAAAAAGTTTGAGAAAGATTCAACTCATACTCACATATCTTTGCACTCTCCTACCTTCGCAAACTTTAAGATTGTGCAAATTCTCATGAACTATTAATATTATGCTATTTTGTATTTTGGTTGATTATATTCTTCCTATCTACTTAATTATTATTTACATAATGAGTATGAAAAAAGAATTATTGAGAGACACTCACAAAAGACACATGAAGATGATGTTTCTATTAATCAATCTGACAACATCATTTTCTTAGAAGTTGTGGGAGGAGTGAATAAGAAGGATCGGAATTTGGGACCAGAAACAGCAAAGTACAAGTTGTCTAGATCTTCCACATCTGACAATATATCATCATCTGAATATGAATAAATGAGGGTTTTTATTTCAGATTTGTTTGTTGAAAACAAAACTCTTAAAGAGAAACTTAAGACCTCTGGAGGATTTGATTTGTGCATCGTAGGAAGACTCACGTTTGCTCAGAGTACAACTTTTTCGATTTCTAGAAAAAAAATTAACAGGTCGTCACACTCCACGTTCAATCAAAATCCTTCTTCAGTCACTTCTTGAAAAACATTATTAAATTACAGTGAACACACTTTTGTTTGTCATCTCTTAGTTTTAAGAACAACGATAGTATTATTTTTGTTGTAATTTCTTAATTTTAAGAGATTTGTTTGAACTATTTTAGTTGTAATATCTAGTGTCAACAAAAAAAATTATGATTTTAATATTTAATTTTAAAAAAATATTTTTAGTACTATTAATTTTGATTTGGGAATATTTATGATATTCACAAAAACAAAGTTTGTAGTCTTTCATATTGTGATTGATTTATTTTAATTGTGATGATATAGTAAATTCAATTGCATTATTAATTAAATTTGACATAGAATCTATAATTTCAATATTTTCATACAGGTTCTCATTGATTAACAATAAAATATAAATGTCACAAAATCATGATCAAGTTTAGCAATGGGATAAGTAGTGTAATATCCCAATTTCATAATTTAATTTATTAAGTAATTATGTATGAATAAGTGAAAGTAAGTGGTGTTTTATGGAGAATAAGAAATTATTTTATTTATTTGATGATATAA
This sequence comes from Lathyrus aphaca, assembly GCA_963966055.1. Taxonomy (NCBI): domain Eukaryota; kingdom Viridiplantae; phylum Streptophyta; class Magnoliopsida; order Fabales; family Fabaceae; genus Lathyrus; species Lathyrus aphaca. Next base: position 87,018,832 of record OZ014523.1, read on the forward strand.
TAATATTGGGGATTATTTAATAAAATAATTATTAAGGAAATAGAATAAAAGAGTTTGGAGGTCTAAGGGGCAAGATTCTCTTTTGAGTAGTTTATGAAATAGAGGTTACGATCAAAGAGTTCTCACAATCGTGTTTTCTGAAAAAAGGTGAAGGTTTCTCTGAAGAATAAGGAGACTAAGAGGGGTTACGATCAAAGAGGAAGAGAAAGCTTCAATAATCAAGGTATGGGGAAAATTCTTGTTCAATAATCATAGTATGGGGATGTGTTATGAGAATTAGGGATTTTAGGATAAAAACCTAAGTATTTGGGATGATTGTTAGAGATTAGTGCTAATTAGTTGTTGTATGTTGTTATTTATGATGGATTTGTGTGTTAGACGGTGTGGCTAGTGATCGAGAGGGGGGTGAATAGATCACCTCCTTTTTAACTCAAGGATTTAAAATTACTTATCAAAGTTATTGAAAATTAGCGGAAAATTACGATCCCGAATCGACTTTCGTCTATTCTGAACCAGCTACTAGAAAACCGGACACACGAATTAATGCTGGATTTATATTAGGATGACAAAGATTTATTAACACCAGATTAATATTGAATCAAATGCACTTATCATAAAATTCTATTTCCAATGAACAAAACTCAGCTGACAGTTTTGTCAAACATTTGGCGTGTATGTGTTCAATAATTAACAATAATGGTGATTAGATAAAAGTTTTCTTACCACTATTGTATCATGAAACGTAAAGACACAATACACCAACTGAATCACAAAATTGTTGAAAACGTAAAGAGAGATAAAGAAAGAATATGATACGCAGAGATTTGGTAAGGAAGTTCCCCACTTTCGTCCTCGCGTGTGGGTACGTCTGCCTCTCAATTTCAAACTGAAATTGAGACCTGTTATATCAATAATGTTGAATTCGTGTTTACAAGATTACAATACAAATCCAGAAATCTAAACCCCAAGATCTTCCTCTTGTATGAACCTTCACTTGATATGAGCGTAATCAAGAATTTCCCTGCAATAAATACGAACAATTCACCGGTTCCACAACCTGTTTGCGAAATAACCAAATTTCCAAACCCTATGTTGCGGCTGAATATGTTCTGCAAACGTGACTAACAAACCCTAAAGAACACGCCCGTTCTTGAAGGACAACCCAGATGATTTTTCCTCGAAACCCCCTTCAAACCTTCAACTCAGCTAGATCCTTGATCGTTCCGCTGAACGTTATCTTGTTGATCCTTTAATCCAAAGAACAAGAATGATTATGTGTTGATGTTCTTGAATCAAAGTGATTGAGAAAATGATGAAGATGAAGTATCTTTCAGGTCTCTAAAACTGCTCACAAAATTGATGCACACCAAACTACTTTGACTGTGATACTCAATTTTCACTCTCAAATTCCATATTTTTTTTAAAAATGAACTGCCATGCCCTTTTATATGTCAAACAGAAACTGTTAGTAGTAAAAATAGATTTATGTATCGATCCCAAACTTGTATGAGTCGATACATGTTAGTTATATAACACGTATGAGTCGATAAACAGATGTATGCATCGATGCATAATGAAGCTTTGATTAATTTCAGTGAGTTAATTCAATCATGCATCGATACATATCACGAATGAATCGATACATAGCTTATTTCCATAAATAACAATGAAGCATGTATTGATGCAACACTCGTATGGATCGATACATAGCATATTTTTCAGAAACATAAAAAACATGTATCGATGCAAAATTCGTATGGATCGATCCATACAGAAGCAAATTCATTTTTGTGATTATAACAAAAAATTGTGTCGATGCAAAACAAGAATGTATCGATACATACACAAGCAAAATTGTTTTTATGATTTCTTTTAAGGTATGTATCAATGCAAATCTCTTTGTATTGACTTGAAAATATAGTATAGGTTAAAATCACAAATTTGTACAAACTTAACATGTCTACTAATGCACAACAAACACATAGACATTTATTACACAATTTGCTATCATTCAAAACTTATCCAAAGTAAAGGGTTTCTCACATTGTGATGATTATGTAGTATTTGGACGTTTATTGTTGTTCCTATGATGTTTTGAGAGGTTTAGGGTTGTTCTGAGTGTGGTTGGATTCTGCAGAAATCGCAGGATTTGCTTTTGCGAATCGTGTTTCTCGCCTAGCGAGCTGGAGCTCGCTTGGCGAGAAAAGTCAGGGAGTTCTCCGCTTAGGGAGTTGTTTCCCTCGCTTAGCGAGCATTGTAATTCCAGAAAATAATGTTTTTTTATTGCTGATTTTGATGTTTGATCTTTCGTGACATGTTGCTATGTTATTGCTGGAAGAACTATTACATGTTTAAGTATGTTAGGCTTAATAGTAATAGTGATGATATGAGATAATAATGATGAATAAGTAGTAGGAATGATGGCATGAGGAATCAATAGTATAGATGAAATTATGATGATGATGAATGATGAATGTTGATACACGTATTGATGAATGATGATGTTGATGTTGTTTTGTGTATCCTACATTCATGGCATTCTCTATGTTGATTTGAGACTTCAATCTCATTGTGCGGATTGAGGTGTTATTGATTATGTTGTGCTCCCTTGTGGATGATAGATGGCCAGTGTTCATCACATGTTGAAACTGGTACCACATGTATTTATGAGGTTGCATTTCATTCTATGTGGCATAGCATGATCGCATAGTTTGTTTGATGATGTGTATTGATGACGATTATATGTCGGTGAGTTTGTTGTAGTGGTTTATGATTATTTGTTTCTTATGATTCAGCTTTGTACTATTTTTGTTGAATTTGGATTACTCACCCTGTCTGCCGTTTGTGATGGTCTATTATGTCATCCTACAGATCCTGAAGCTTAAGGGAAGACTTTCGGAGGTAGCTTGGAGTGCGTTCTGTTGTGTATAGAGTTTAGGTGGTGTACTGCTCTGAGTCATATAACATTGGGAGACGCTTGGGTTATATTTGTTGTTTCGGTTGTTTTCATACTTGAGGATGATGTTGATTTATAATTGGATCCTTTTTATCTTGTTGATTAAGATGTTTGAACAATGATCCGCTACCATGATTTGAGGTTTTATTTGTTGTTATGAATTAAAGTTACACCCCTTTTACGGGACATGACACATAAATTTGTTGTTATTATGATGTTATGTCGAAAATGTGATGCACTTTCATGTCTAATTCTGATTTTATTAAATAATATGATTAATTGTGTTTATGAGTAGAAAGGGTGTTACAAATAATACTACCTCCGTTCCTTTTTATAAGAGACAACTATTTTTTTTGATTCATTGAATATATAAACTAATTAAATATATTGAATATTCAATGAATCTAAAAAGTAAATTGTCTCTTATAAAATGAACGGATATAAATAAGAAGTAACGTCATAAGTAAGGAATTTTTTTTAATAGTGTTTGTACTGCTTAATCTTTTTTCTGTTAATGCTAAACTCGACTAGTGTTTCATGTAACATGTTATTATTTGTTTTTAGGTATAAATAAGAAGTAACGTCATTAAATTTATTTTCTAACTCTTAAAATAATTAATAGGTTATTTCTCATCTACATTATTAACTGTTTTATTTTTAGTTAAATTTCATTATTAATTTTTAAAAAATAAAATAAGAAAGAGGTTTGTTGATTTCATATATATATATATATATATATATATATATATATATATATATATATATATATATATATATATATATATATATATATATATATATATATATATATATATATATATATATATATATATATATATATATATATATATATTTTAGAGTTGTGTCTATTATTAAAAGACTGAGAAAATGTTGAATTTTAAAGAAAATATATAGATACAATTTTTAATACATGCCTTTTAAGATATAGGTTAACAAAACTCTTAATTTTAAACTTAAACAAAAAAATAAAACAAAACTTAATCTTCTATGAGATTAAACTTTGAATGAATAATATATATTTGAAATTTCACACTTAAATTTGAAATCTCAAATATATTTTTTCCATCAATTATTTATAAACAATCTCTATAAAAAAAATATATTTTGTTATGAATATTTTTGTCATCATCCAACTATTTTAAACATTATGTCCCATGCACAAAACGGTATTTTCGGCCAAAAATATTTATGTGGGAATCTATATATATATATATATATATATATATATATATATATATATATATATATATATATATATATATATATATATATATATATATATATATATAATAGAGAGATCATGAGATGCATGATTATATCTAAGCCAGGCTATATAGGGCCAAGTTCTGCACTAAATAATAAATATGAGAAAGCAAATATCACTATAAATGGCCTCATTTGTAGCAGTTTCTTTGACTGGCCTCATCCAGAAGAGCATCAAAAAACCATTGACCAGAAAATATCTGTTGATAAAGTTTTCTAGTATAAATGTTATCAACTCTAGGTTTAAACATGTGGTGAAATGATTTGAGGCATTAATATATTTTGTATTTTCATGATTTCATCTCATCACATGGCCCAGCATCAGGTCCTTTTCTATGAAAACTACAAAACAAAGGCTTGACTTTTCAGATATTCTGAACAATGAATTGCTTCTAAAAAGTGCCATAATAATAAGACAGATAGATGGCAGTCACTTGTGGCCAAATATATAAGTACTGTCTTTTGTTTCTTTCTTTCTGTTTTATTTGGTCTTGGCGCACTTGGTTTCTTCACATACACCATTTACAAAGTACATTGCTAGCAACAAAACATATTAGTCAAATTGAAGCTTATATTATCACTCAAACGTGTTTATTTTCTTGTTAATTTTTTTTTTTTTTTTATTCCTATAACTTGTTTATATTACTAATGAGAAATAAAGATGTGCATTTTTTTTATGGATCTTACATCATTGTTCTAAGAAACATGATGTATGGTTTGATAGTATCAAATGAACAAGGATTGTTTCATTATCGACTGGATGTAGTAAAAAAAATAAGAAAGGATTTCCCATTTTTGTGAATGAGTGTAAGTAAAGAAAATAACTTATGATAATAAAATTGATTCTGAAACATGGAGTACAGACATCCTCATTGAATATATATGGAAATAGTGGACATTAGGATTTAGTGGAAGATCAATTTCATATACATGCAAGAAACAATGTGAATAGGTGAACATGAGAAAGAAATAGATAGTTTGAGATTTAGACTTAGTTTGAGATTTAGACTTTGATTCACCGGTAAAGTTCGATTGAGATTATTCACACAATATGAGTAGAAAAAAGATATTATAATTATAAAAAAGAATATGAGATCAAAGCATAGCTCTAAAACATATAGTGGAGTAAATTACTTTTTATGTTATTAGTGCTTACACACTTTATGTTGGATTAGAAAAATGCCTTAAAGCAAAATTTTGAGAGGATTTAGAAGACTTATTTCAGGATATACTCTAATGAGAGAATATTTCCTATGAAGAAGTCGAAATGGATGTGATAGCGAGAGGTTTTAAGGACATGCATGAGATCTAGAAGAGAGTTTGAATAGATTCATTTTAAAATATTTTACCTTTAAAAAATTAATTGAAAAATATTTGGCGGAAGTTTCTATAATGAAAACAAATGAGGCTCAGCTTCTAGAAAGGAACGAGTCATCAATTGTGCAAGAGGGCCCACATGAAGTGAGTGGAGGGAATATTTCTGTTACTAACCAACCACAAGGTAGGGGAATACGCAGAAGTGGGAGAGCACGCACGGAAAACGTGACGTTGAAGGACTATGTGAGAGCATGAGATTATAAGGCTTGTGAGAGGGGTAGTGTAGGGTTATGTGTGATTTGTGAAATTTTGTGTTATTCTCTCCCTCTCAACTCTGTATCAGCTTGCTGAGTTTATCAATTTTTCAATCAATATATACTTCTTCTTATCTTCACATTTTATTATTGTTTCATTGGTGCTTTCATCAGCCATGGCCGCTCCACAATACAAAGAGATGCAGGAAGATCTCAGACGCAATACCGAGGAGATGAAGTTGTTTCAGACAGAAATCCTTGAGCGTATGGAACGACTGGAAGTTGATAACGCGTCAAAGTTTGAGGAGATTCACACAGCACTCGATATACTCATCCATCAAACACCGTTGAAGCAACGCCATGGTTCCGAACTCAATAACAGACCTCCATTTCAGGTGAGAAACATCAAACTAGAGTTCCCTCGTTTTTATGGCACTAACGTCCATGAATGGATCTTTCGTGCTGAACATTTTTTTGGGTATTATGATACTCCTGATCATGATAGATTAACCATCTCATCGGTGCATCTTGATAAAGATGTGGTGCCTTGGTTTCAAATGGTACAACGTTCAAATCCATTTCATTCTTGGCTAGAGTTTACGCGTGCGTTAGAGTTGGATTTTGGTCCGTCCATTTATGAATGTCCACATGCTACCCTGTTTAAGCTCACTCAATCTGGTATTGTGGCTGAATATTATCTGCAGTTTACTTCATTAGCTAACAGGGTTTATGGCTTGAGTAATAATGCTCTAATCGATTGTTTCATTAGCGGATTGAATGTTGATATCCATCGTGATGTATTGATTCACACACCCACCTCCATTGTTAAGGCAGTATCTCTAGCGAAAGTTTATGAGGAGAAGTATACCTCCGTTTCCAAGCCACAAAAACCAAACACAACCAATTACGTCCCCAACAAACCATTCACCAACAAACCAGAAAATAACCACAAAAATATGCCCCCATCCTCAATACACCCCCAACCAGACCAATGAGTCAATACCAAAAAAATCCTAATATTAAGAGAATGTCACCAGCAGAAATGCAAGTGAGAAGATACAAAGGACTTTGTTATTGGTGTGATAAAAATTCTCTTTCACCCATAAGTGTCCTAATCGAAAATTGATGTTATTACAATATGATGACAATGATGCAGACCAGGTGCTCGATAAAATGGCCGAACCACCATATATAACCTCAAACAACCTTGCAACCAACCAAACTGAACATCACCTATCCTTTAATGCCATGAAAGGGACTAGTAACATGGGTGTGTTGAGATTCTCCGGCTTTATTGATCATATTCAGGTGCAAATCCTCATCGACGGAGGTAGCTCGGATAACTTTGTCCAACCAAGAATAGCCAAGTTTCTTAAGTTACCAGTGGAACCAGCACAAATTTTTAAAGTATTAGTAGGTAATGGTGAGATCATGACTGCTGAGGGTGTGATACAAAAACTATCAATCGTAGTACAAGGACACAAACTAGAAGTGCCAGTGTTCTTACTGCCTGTGGCTGGAGCTGATGTCATATTGGGTGCATCTTGGTTAGCAACATTAGGCCCACATGTTGCTGATTATGCAGCATTGACTCTAAAAAAAAATTTAAATGGAAAATTTGTAACCTTGACAGGAGAAATTAATACTACTGCACCTGCTTCAGCTCAACTCCATCACTTTAAGAGACTACAAACTACAGATGCAATTGCAGAATGTTTTACCATTCAATGGCTGAAATCTCATGAGTTGGAAGATATTTTCAATGAGCTACCTACTGACACTGAGCCAGAAATAGTTGTCTTGTTACACACATACAAAGATATTTTTCAAGCCCCGTCATTTCTACCGCCGGCCAGTGCACATAATCACACTATACCATTATTAGAAGGTTCAAACCCTGTTAAGGCCAAACCTTACAGGTATCCGCATAGTCAGAAAAACCAGATTGAGATCATGGTTCAAGAAATGTTGCAACAAGGAATCATTCAACCCAGTACTAGTCCATTTTCATCACCAATCATTCTGGTGAAAAAGAAGGATGGAACATGGAGATTCTACACTGACTATCGAGCTCTTAATGCTTTAACCATTAAAGATAGTTTCCCTATTCCGACAGTGGATGAATTGTTAGATGAGCTGTTTGGAGCTAAATTTTTTTCTAATTTGGACTTAAGATTAGGCTACCATCAGATATTGGTACATCCAGATGACAGATACAAGACAGCTTTCAGAACACATCATGGCCATTACGAGTGGTTGGTCATGCCTTTTGGTCTAACAAATGCTCCTGCAACATTTCAAAGTCTAATGAACCACATATTTCAGCATGCCTTCAGAAAAATATGTTTTAGTGTTTTTTGACGATATATTGGTCTATAGTACCAATTGGACATAACACTTAAAGCATTTAGAGGCAGTCCTCAAAGTACTACAAGAGCATACGTTGTTTGTCAAGTTGTCTAAATGTGCTTTTGGAGTCAGAGAAATTGATTACTTGGGACACGTGGTGAATGGAGATGGTGTGCACATGGATAAAGACAAGGTTCGAGCTGTCTTGGAATGGCCAACTCCTAATAATATAAAACAATTGCGAGGATTTCTAGGCTTGACAGGGTACTATCGAAGATTCATCAAGTCCTATGCTAACTTAGCTGGTCCTTTAACTGAATTGCTGAAGAAAGATAGTTATGAATGGAACCCACAAGCTGAAAAGGCTTTTCAACAATTAAAGTTAGCAATCACTTCTGCCCCTGTGTTGGCCTTACCAAATTTTCAAAAGCCTTTTGTATTGGAGACGGATGCATCAGGTATTGGAATAGGCGTTGTACTCCATCAAGATGGACATCCATTGGCTTACTTTTCAAAGAAGTTAGTGACTCGAAATCAGAAAAAGTCTACTTATTTTAGAGAAATGCTAGCTATCTCGGAAGCCATTGCTAAATTTAGACACTATTTACTGGGTCATAAATTTATAATTCGCACTGATCAGAAAAGCTTGAGGAACTTGATGGATCAAGCTTTGCAAACACCAGATCAACAGCAGTGGCTACATAAGTTTCTTGGCTATGACTTCACTATCGAATATAAGCCAGGAAGGGAGAATTTAGCTGTCGATGCCTTGTCCAGAATAATGACGTTAACTTGGTCTGAACCTCGCGCAACAATAATTCAAGAGATCAAAGTAGAATTACAAACAAATCCAATCTTATTGGATATTATGAACAAATGCAGCACTGACAATCAATCGCAACAGCAGTACACAGTCAGGGAAGGCTTGTTATTTCAGAAGAATAAGATTGTGGTTCCCACTCCATCTGACTTGGTTCAAAAATTACTGCATGAATATCACAATTCACCAATAGGTGGTCATGTTGGCATCACCCGAACAACTGCTAGAATTAAAGCCCAATTTTATTGGCCAATACTGCAGAAAGATATTAAAGAATTTGTTCAGACTTGCTCGGTATGTCAACAAGCTAAGTTGGCTAACACATTGCCTGCGGTGTTACTCCAACCTCTTCCGATACCCTCACAAGTGTGGGAGGATATAGCCATGGATTTCATTACAGGACTGCCTCCTTCACATGGCTATACTACTATTATGGTAGTGGTGGATCGTTTGACAAAATATGCTCATTTTATGGCTATGAAATCTGATTACACTAGTAACTCAGTAGCAGAAGCCTTTATGAACAACATCGTCAAACTACACGGTATGCCTAAATCTATTGTGTCAGATAGAGACAAGGTTTTCACTAGTGTTTTTTGGCAACACCTCTTCAAATTACAAGGCACAACACTAGCCATGAGCAGTGCCTACCACCCTCGGTTAGACGGCCAGACGGAGGTGCTCAACAAAGGCTTGTAATTGTTTTTGAGATGCTTTACATTCAACAATCCCAAATCGTGGTTTAAGGCTTTAAATGGGCAGAGTACTAGTACAATACGGCTTTGCAAACGAGTATAGGCATGACTCCTTTCAAAGCTTTATATGGAAGAGACCCTCCTACATTGACAAGATATGTGTCTCAGGCTTCTGATCCTTCAGCACTTCAAGAGGAGTTGATGGAGAGGGATAGAATCCTACAACAGCTGAAAGATAATTTGGAGAAAGCTCAGCAGTATATGAAAAAGCAGGCAGGCAGACATAGAAGAGATGCCCATCTACAGGTAGGAGACTTGGTCTTAGTGAAATTGCAGTCTTACAGACAACAATCTGTAGCATTGAGAAAGAATAATAAACTGGGAATGAGATATTTTGGGCCTTTTGAAGTCTTAGACAAGGTAGGAGAAGTTGCTTATAAACTGAAGTTGCCGGACCATGCTAAGATTCACCCAGTTTTCCACGTATCTCAATTGAAGCCTTTTAAGGGTGTTCCTCAATATAAATACATGCCACTACCTCTTACTATGACTGATACAGGCCCAATCATTTGGCCGATATAGATTTTGCAAGCTAGGACGATCACTAAAGGGTCACAAAGAGTTCAACAAGTTCTGGTTCAATGGGATCAGCAGCCTAGATCGGAAGCTATGTGAGAGGACATAGCTAGCTTACAACAGAAGTTTCCTCTTTTCAACCTTGAGAACAAGGTTGATTTTAAAGGGGAGGGTACTGTAATGAAAACAAATGAGGCTCAGCTTCTAGAAAGGAATGAGTCATCAATTGTGCAAGAGGGCCCACATGAAGTGAGTGGAGGGAATATTTCTGTTACTAACCAACCACAAGGTACGGGAATACACAGAAGTGGGAGAGCACGCACGGAAAACGTGAGACTATGTGACAACATGAGATTATAAGGCTTGTGAGAGGGGTAGTGTAGGATTATGTGTGATTTGTGAAATTTTCTGCTATTCTCTCCCTCTCAACTCTATATCAGCTTGCTGAGTTAAATTCACGTCTAAATTATTTTAAGTCACCGGTGATCGGATATGTGTTATCAAACCAAATGGGATAATGAAGATGAATTAACTAATCAATATCAAGCAAATTAATCACTTAAATGATATAATTGATTAAAACTACTACCAACAATGTATAGAGATAAGAAATGAGCACAACAAACAAGAAATAATGTGTTTTGACTTTTATCGAACATTTGGTGTGCACACCACACTTAGTGTGTTTTGCCAAATAGTGTAGTGCAGAATTTTTCTAAAGTTGTTATTTTATCGAACATTTGGTGTGCACACCACACTTAGTGTGTTTTGCCAAATAGTGTAGTGCAGAATTTTTCTAAAGTTGCTATCTTATTTTGATAGCAACAATTTCACAAACACTTGGTTGTGCACTAAACTATGCAAAACAGAATTTTCAAAACACAACTATTTCAACTTGTGCATAAAATTTACCGAAAGAAAAATGCAAAGGACACACGAATTTGTTTAGGCAGTTCCCCTACCGTCCTCGCTAAGGGTACCTCTGCCCCCAATTCAAAAATCGAATTGGGACTTTTTATTAAAATTGCAATGTTTATACAAAGAGAAAATAGGAACAACAAACCAATCCTAATTGTAGTTGTATCTATGTTTCTCTTTGCCCCTTAATTCTAGTTGAATCAAGTTCTTCACGCATGTCAAACAAACCTCTGATTAATTGCTGCCTTCTTGCAAGAATCCACGATTCTCCAAATTTCGAGCACGGCCGCTTTGATTCGATACTTGTGAATCTGCATCGTTCTTCACAATCCTCCGGTTGCCGTGATATGGTTGAACAATCACCTTGATCTTCAAACCTCTTCACTCGGCTGAATCTACGAACAAATGATGTGTGCAACACCCCCAAATCACAATGATCTTGGAGGAAAACCCTCAAGTTTTATTCAAGAAAAATCCACAAATCTCTCAACCCAAACCGAAATTGCAATTCCACCGTTTGAACGTTATCACCTTGAATCTTGCACTTTGATCAACAAAAATGATTATGTGTAGTTGTTGATCAATGTTAGAGAATGAGAAGATGATGAGAGCACTTGTGTGTATCTTTCACTTTTCTTGTTAGTTGACCAAATAAAATCTACAGCTATTTATACTTGTAGGCAAAAATAATGGAAAAACATAAAAATGAGTAAGAGAGAGAAAAATATGTGATAGGCGCCAAACTCCAGAATTGTGTCGACCTAAAGGTACATTTGCGTCGAACTGTTGAAAGATTTGAGTCGACCTAAAATATGCCCTCAATCAATCTGTTGGGACCCGTGAGTTACAAATATTCCTGGCCTTCATTTGAGTCGACCTAAATCATCAAATGAGTCGACTCAAATTTTCTTAACTGAATGAGTCGACCTGTTCAAGATGATGAGTCGACACATTCTCTTTGAATCAACAGAAATTCACTTCTTTGATGTTTTTTCATGCCAGCATCTTGTGATCCAATATGCCTTCCTGAAACACCCTAATTATGACATCATTAAAACACCCAATACTCTCACAAACTCCCTTTTTTTTATGATGACAAAATTTGTTATGAACACAAGAGTGTCGCATACAAAAACATGATCCCCTTGAATATATGTCACACAAGAAGATTTCTTTACTTAATCACATATTCCCCTTTGACAACATCAAAAAGAGAAAAACGGATTAGAGGTGAAACACAAATAGCGGAAAAGAAATAGAAAGTCATACATTGCAATTGTATTCAATCATCAACATACACATAATTAGAGTTGAAAGAAAAGAAATAGACAAATAAACAAAAGGAAATAAAGCTTAGAAAGCCAATATATAAAGCGAAAATAACCAATAACATTGTCATTTAGAAAATACAACAAAACAAAAGCATCATATGCATATGAAAATGACATGAAATTTAAAAATGCTCTCAATATTGTGGACCCTGTTGCGAAGGATGACGTCGATGATAAACATCTGGTTGACGATCTTGCTCATATTGGTTGGTGAAGTGGATGAAATTAGTGTCGAGAGTATTGAAGGAGTTCGCAAGCGCAATATGAGAACCATTGATCTCATTTAGTCGTGCCACGGAGTGGGATGCAAAAGCATCAAAATTCTCACTCTGAGTATGCAGCTAACGTTGCAAGGCAGTATAACACTCATCTTGAATGACCATATAGGAAGCAAAGGCGGTGTCTTGCTCCCCAATTCGCTGCTCCAATGCAGTATATCTTTCGGATTGAGCTTCATAAAAGCTTTGTTGTTCCAAGTGCATGTTTTGAAGCATTTCCATGATACTGGCATTGTTGTCTTTATGAGGTGGTGGATGCGATGGAGACGCAGGTGTGAACGATGTTGCATTATAAGTCCACCTGTTATATTTCCATTCACCCCATCCTTGGTTTTCATATGGAGTGGAATCTTCAGGAGAAACTCGATACCAATCTTCATTATCCAATTGGACCGCATCAGTGTCCATTTGTGCAACATTTGGATTAATTTCAGGATTCGGACCCTCTTCTTGATTTGGATTGCCTTCGACATCACCGTCATCATCATGATCATCACCATAATCGCTCGAGTAATGAACCGGTAACACTTCTCTTTAGGATCCCACAAGTGACCCATCAAGCTAAGAGTTTTCTGCTGAAAAAGGTTATTATCGGAGATAGAGATAAAAGGGGTACCTTCAACAACAATTTTGGCTCTGTTGATAATTGCTTGAACAAGGGATGGATAAGCTAAAGCAACTCCCTTCTTCTCCTTGAGAGCAAATATGTGACTAGCAAAGTAATGAGGTCAGTTCACTTTTACCTTGTTCCGAAGAATATAGATGAGTTGAACTTCAGGAATATCGATCCGAGAGAAACCACTTTTCTTAGGACGAAGGTTGTGGGAGACAATCCAATGAATAATTTGATCGGTAGGATTAACTTTACCTGTGGTGGTTGAAGTCGGAAACAATTCAGTATTGACACCGGACACAATGAATGGCTCTTTGATCATACCGTTTAACTCTCTTCTAAACTCATACCCATCAACCTGATCAGAATCAGTCATCAAAATATCGGGAGATGCAGGATCAATTCTGAATAAATCCTTCCATATCTGAGCATTTACAACATACATTTTATCACCCATTCGAAAATGAAACTCAAACTACTTAAACTTACCAATGAGACCAACATAAAACATTCGGACCATGTCCTCATTATACTCAGCTTCACAAGCCAAAAACGGATTAATTTCTTGAAAATCAATCAGATCAACAATATGTAGGATATTCATCTGACAAGCAACCCTATTGGAGTAAACATATTGGTTGATAACTTTTCTACTCTTGAACCTTTTATCATAAATCTCCTTAAGATCAGAAGGAACAAGAGATAGTGTTCTTCCTATCCACTTTGCAACCGACAAAGTTGGAATTGGAATAACCTACCAAAGAACAATCACTACCCTTAGGATACCAAAGTCCAAAATTAGGAGTACCACAAAGGTATCTAAGAATGCGTTTAACTGATTTTAAATGTGATTCCCTAGGGAAAGATTGAAATCTAGCACACATACAAAATCTAAACATGATATTCGGACGAGATGCAGTAAGGTAAAGAAGAGAGTCGATCATACCTATATACCTTTTTATTTCAAACTCCTTACCATTCTCATCTCGATCTAGACGTGCTATGGTAGGAATTGGTGTATCAATAGCTTTTGAATTCAACATATCAAATTGTTTGAGAAGCTCATTACAATATTTTGTTTGATTTATGAAGATTCCTTCCTCAAGTTATCTAATTTGAAGTTCGAGAAAGTAATTTAGCTCCCCTATCATACGCATCTCAAATTCACCTTGCATTGAACTTGAGAATTCTTTGACCAATTTCATATTAGTAGATCCAAAAATGATATCATCTATGTACACTTGAACTAAAATTGAATATTTTCCTTCCCATTTAATGAAAAAAGTAGTATCAAACTTTCCTCTTGAAAATCCTAGATTTAATAAAAAAATTCTAAGGCATTCATACCAAGCTCTAGGAGCTTGTTTGAGGCCATACAAAGCATGTTTAAGCTTGTACACATAGTTAGGATTTCCATGGCTTTCAAAACGGGGAGGTTGACATACATACACTTCTTCATTTATGTATATGTTAAGGAAAGCACTCTTAACATCCATTTTATATAACTTAAAGTTTTGTGAGCATGCAAATGCAAGAAAAAGGCGTATAGCCTCAAGGCAGGCAACCAGAGCATAAGTCTCCTCATAATCAATACCCTCTTATTGGTTATACCCTTAAGCAACAAGACGGACCTTGTTGCGAGTGATAATATTGTTTTCATCCATCTTGTTCCTAAACACCCATTTGGTGTAAATTACTCGATGACCTCGCGGAGGAGGGACAAGGTCTCAAACCTCATTTCTTTTGAACTGATTAAGTTCCTCTTGCATAGCCAAAAACCAATTTTCATCAAGTAGAGCATCTTTGGAGTTTTTAGGCTCAATTTGATAGACGAAAGCATAATGATAGCAAAAATTACTTATCCTTGATCATGTAGTGACTCCCGTTGATATGTCTCCAAGAATATTGTCAATGGGATGATCCTTTGAGGTTTTCCATTCCAAAGGGAGATCGTCTTGATTTGTTGAATAATCCTCCTCTTTGATTTTAGATCCTTTATTCGGCTCCTCCTCAACTATATCTGGAATGGGTTCAACACATAAAGTTACTTTATCTTTAAGAATGTCCTCAGAAGAAACACCTGCATTAATAACACAACTATCTTTTCCGACAACTTTCGGATAAGATTCATCAAAGGAAACATGCACAGATTCTTCAACGATAAGTAATCTCTTATTGTATACTCTTTAAGCTTTACTTGAATTAGAGTATCCGAGAAAGATACATTCATCTGCTTTTGAGTCAAATTTGCCAATGTTTTCCTTACCATTATTTAACACATAGCATTTACATCCAAAGACATGAAGATGAGACACATTTGGCTTCCTACCTTTTAAGAATTCATAGGGAGTTTTATTGAGAATAGGATGAATAATCACCCTATTCAACACATAGCACGTTGTACTTACGGCGTCAGCCCAAAAATATTTAGGAAAACCATTATCATTGATCATAGTTCTTCCTAACTCCTCTAGAACACGGTTTTTACGCTTCACAACACCATTTTGTTGTGGAGTTCTAGGCGCGGAAAAATTATGACCAATTCCATGTTTCTCACAAATTGATTCAAAAAGATGATTTTCAAATTCACTTCCATGGTCACTTCGTATTGTAACAATGCTAGTGTTCAGTTTATTTTGAGGTAACTTGGCAAACGTTTCAAATGCCGAGAAGGTGTCACTTTTACTTGCTAAAAAATTGGTCCAACAAAATCTTGAGTAGTCATCTACAATAACAAAACCATAATAGTTTCCACCTAGACCATTAATTCTTGATGGACCAAATAAATACATAGAATAAGTTCAAGAGGTCTAGTAGTTGAAACAATGTTTTTGGATTTAAAAGAGACCTTTGTTTGCTTCCCCATTTTCCATGCATCACAAATGTGATCTTTAGTAAATTTAATTTTAGGTAAGCTAACTACCAAGTCTTTTGAAACAATCTTGTTTAGCAATTCAAAGTTAATATGCGCTAAGCGCCTATGCCAAAGACAAGAGTCATCACTCTTGGAGACTAGACATATAGGATTATTAACAGACACATCATTCAAGTTAAGCATGTATAGATTATTAATCCTCAAGCCCTTAAACACATCGTTATTTTTATCATCATATTCAATTATGCAACCTTCTTTTGAAAAGGAAACTTTATATCCCTTATCACATAATTGACTAATGCTAATAAGATTGTGCTTAAGGCCTTCAACTAACAGGACATTGGAGATAGATGTAGAAGAGGGATTACCTACACTACCTTTGTCGAGTATTGCACCCTTTTTATTATCACCATAAGTAACAAATCCCTTTTTCATAGCCACAAAGTCATAGAATAAGGAAATGTCACTTGTCATATGTTTTGAGCAACCACTATCAAGAAACCATATTTTCTCCGTAGCCTCAAGACACTCCACCTATAAATTTAAACAAGAGAGTGAGGTATCCAATTTTCATTGGGTCCTTGTGTGTGAGTGAAACTTTGGTTGCATTTGGGCAACCATTGAAAAATGTCTTTAGGAACTAAAAATCTCCTAAATCGGCATTTGGAAATAGTATGTCCTCTCTTGCAACAATAGAGAGAAATTAAGTTTGGTTTAGTGTCCCATTTGCTAATTTGATCCTTCACCACATAGGTGTATTTTTTATATGTATTATTCATTGAATTTCTAAAATTGGAACGATCAATGGCAAATTTCATTTTTGGTTGTGATACTTTGTCTAGTTTGGTTTGAAGAGTTTTGACCTCTTTTTTCCAAATGCAACAAGTTTCCCAACTATGGAAATTAAATCATTCTTGCTTGTCTTTCTTAATTGGCTCCACCATGGAACGCTTAAGAGCTTCCAATCCTTTTTGAGAATCGGACACATTTTTCTCCAAATGTGTAAGAATATGTTTCTTGGAAGCTAAGCGTTTAAAAGCTTCTTTAGCTTCATGGTGGAGAACTCTAAAAGTACTAAGTAAATCTAAATAATACAATTTTTCAAAGTTATCATATTTGGCATGTCTTACTTGCTTTTTGCCCTTTTTATGAGCCATAAGACAAAGGTTCACTTTCTCTTCTTCATCACTTGAGTTGTCGTTGCTTGAGATTTCACTATCACTTTCCCATGCGATATAATCTCTCCTTGCCTTGCTACCCTTCTTTTGTTATTTATCTTTACCTTTGTCTTTCTTCAACATAGTACATTCTGATTTATAATGACCGGGCTTTCCGCAATTGAGAAATTTCATTCTTTCTAAGTTACCTATTGTATCTTCTTACAAACGCCCCATATCCTCATTTGATTCACCATCTTCGTCATTAGACTCACTCCCACACTCGTCGTTGGTGGATGGTACTCGTCGTTGGTGGATGGTTTGGAAGTAGAAGCCTTCAATGTGATAGACTTCTTATTATTCTCGTTGTCTTTGGATTTTTCATTCTTTTCTTTCTTTTCACTTTCTTCATGCTCGTTTAGATTCAATAGTTATTGTTCATGTTCTTGTAGCTTGCCTGTTAGCTTGGTCAAATCCAAGGTTCTTACATCATTGGCTTCCTTGATTACCGTGACTTTTGGTAACCATTCCCTAGTAAGACACCTTAGAATTTTATTAGTAGCTACATCGTTGGGAGTGAGTTTATCAATAGAATTTAGGCGATTTAATAAATGAGAAAATCTCTTTCCCAAATCGCCTATGGTTTCCCCTTGGTTCATGTGAAAGCGATCAAACTCTTGTTGCAATGTATTGATTCTAGCTAGTTTCACATCATCAGTTCCCTCATGGGCAATCTGTAACACTTCCCACATAGCTTTAGTTATGGTATGATGTGAGACTCTAAAATATTCATCAACTGCCAAAGTGGCAATGATCATATTTCTAGCCTTCCAATCATAAATATAGTTTTTTTTCATCTTTTTCATCCCATTGTGCTTCGGGTTTAGGTACTTCAACATTATTCACGTCGGTCATAGTTATTTGTATAGGACCGTCCTTAATAACCTTCCATGTCTTTCTACCAACATAGTTGATATGAATACGCATGCAATCCTTTCAGTGACTATAGTTTTCTCCGGTGAAAATGGGTGCTCTATTATACGCCCCCGTTGGATCGTTATCCATTTTCTAAGAAGTTATATGTGAAGCACTAGATGGAGCGGTGCTCGTGATACCACTTGTTAGATAATGGCGCGGATCTAGAAGGGGGGTTGAATAAATCCCTTTTAAAATATTTTACCTTTCTAAAATTAATTGAAAAATATTTGGCGGAAGTTCCCCGGAAAAATTCACGTCTAAATTATTTTAAGTCACCGGTGATCGAATGATGTGTGCAAAACCCCAAATCACAATGATCTTGGAGGACAAACCCTCAAGGTTTATTCAAGAAAAATCCACAAATCTCTCAACCCAAACTGAAATCACAATTCCACTGTTTGAACGTTATCACCTTGAATATTGCACTTTGATCAACAAAAATGATTATGTGTAGTTATTGATGAATGATAGAGAAGGAGAAGATGATGAGAGCACTTGTGTATATCTTTCACTTTTCTTTTTAGTTGACTAAATAAAATCTGCAACTATTTATACTTGTAGGAAAAAATAATGGAAAAACATAAAAATAAGTAATAGAGAAAAATATGTGATAGGCGTCAAACTCCAGGATTGCGTCGACTTGTTGAAAGATTTGAGTCAATCTAAAATATGCCCTCAGTCAGCTTGTTGGGACCCGTGAGTTACAAATATTTATGATCTTCATTTGAGTCGACCTTAATCATCAAATGAGTCGACTCAAATTTTCTTAATTGAATGATTCGACCTGTTCAAGATGATGAGTTGACGCATTCTCTTTGAATCAACAGAAATTCACTTCTTTGATGTTTTGTCATGCTCACATCTTGTGATCTAATATGCCTTCCTGAAACACCCTAATTTTGACATCATTAAAACACTCAATACTCTCACATGAAGAAGATTCTCGATAAGCTTGGTATGTCGAATTCAAAGTCTGTTGTGACTCTGATAAACCTTCAATTCAAGTTGAGTATAGATCAGTGTCCCAGTATTAATGTCAAAAGAACTTATATGGATAACATTCCATATGCTAATATAGTAAGTTCTTTGATGTATGTTATGGTCTGTACTAGACTCGACATAACATATGCAGTAAGTCTTGTAAGCAAGTACATGGTGAATCCTGGAAAGGCTTACTAGCAAGCATCGAAATGGATTCTAAGGTACATAAATGAGTCTCTGAGCAGAGTCATAATTTATGGTGGAGCCTTGGGTGAAGATAGTAAAGCAACAATAGAAGGATATGTGACTCTGATTATGCAAGTTGTATGGATTCCAGTAAATTTATTTCTGGATATGTTTTCACTATGTTTGGCACATCAATTAGTTGGAAAGCAACACTTCAGAAGATTGTTGCCTTATCTGAAGTGGTATGTACTGAAGCAGAATATATCGTCCTAACTGAAACTGTAAGGAAGCATTGTGGCTTGAAGGTTTTACATAGGAACTGAAACTTCAAGGTCGAGGTATCACTGTTAAATGTGATAATGAAAGTGCAATAAACTTGTCGAAGAACTCAGCCTATCATGAGCGAACCAAGCACATTGATGTGAGGCTGCATTTCTTCAGAGGGGTAATCGAGCGTGGAGAAGTCCAAGCTCTGAAGGTTTCGACAGATCATAATATTGTTGATATGATCATCAAAACGTTGCCCAGTTGCAAGTTTTTTCACTATATGAGATTAAATATAGTTGACGATGTTGTAGTAACAATTAACCATTAAACTCTTACTAATTTGAAGCACAAGAGATTGACTAATTTAAATAATATTGCTAGCATGAGAACTTGAGAAGTATACATTACTAGCTTGAAAAGTATTAATTTTATACATTACCAAGCTAAAGCAAAATAATAATCATCTAATCTAATCTTAATGATTAATCTCTATTGCATACATATATAAAATTAATAAAAAAAAAATATAACCTCATTGTGAACCATGATCTAATTCATTTACATGAGAAGAAAGAAAAACTTTGCTAATAATTCTCTTGAAAGAAAAACCAAACAAAGACAAAGAAGTTTCTGAAACAGAAACAGAACCACTTTCACTAATCTCATAACTTGGACTATCAATCACAATCTCAACGCCACCATCATGAGAATCATCATGAACAATCAAAGATCTACAGATTGGACAATTGCTATGTGAATTCAACCACATGTCAATGCATTCAACATGAAAAGCGTGTCCACATTTTGGTAACTTTCTTCCAATCTCTCCGTTTTCAATATAACTCAAACATATCACACATTCTAGTTCCTCTGTTTTGTGTTCTGACACAAATGTTGGAATCTTCGAAACTGTTGTTGGGTCGAGTCCGTTAGAGGGTGAGGATTCGATGTTTAAATGGTGGTGAAAGTTGGAAGGTGTTGGAACGTCGGAGAGATTCAAATTCACCGGAGGCTGCCGGCGGTGAGGATTTGACTGTGAGTTGGACTGAGCTAGGAAGCATTTGGCGTAGACGTGGAGAAGGAGGACAAAGAGGATTACTAGGAAGAGAGAAACAATGGCTGCAAGCATGATGATGTTGTTGTTGTTGTTTTCGTCCGAGAACATGTTCTGAGCGAGTTGACTCAGTTGTTTGGTGGAAGAGTTTACCGAGTCGTGCTGGGTGAGCATTTGTAAGTGAAGTATGGTTAAATGGGTGAAATGGGTTTGGATTGTTTTGGAGAAAAGGTTTGAACTTGAAGTGATTTGTGAAGAAGAATTTTTATACATACAAACAAAACCTTAACACTTGTTTTATTTGTACAATGTAGAAGAATCTTGTTTTGTTATGGTTTTGTGAGAGGAGAAAGAAGCCTTGTATGTGAGAATGAGGTGAGTTGAGGATGAGAAAAAGGAGAGGAAGAAATGAAGCACTCGTGAAGGCAATGGCTGTGGAAGGTGGTAGCCTGGTAGGTGAGTTTAATAGGTTCATGTGGAAGGTTTCCAGTCTTATATATATGAAGTGCTTTTGGGACTTTTTTGTTTTAAAGAGATGGATGAATGTGAATTCAGGGGTCCCATGTGAGTGTAAACAGATACAATAAATAAAAGTATTTTTTTTTCTCTTTCCTTTTATTTTGACCACCCTAGTAGAGAGTACTACAGCTACCCTCAGTCCACTGCTGACTGCAGTAGGAGATCTTTGCATAGATTACATCCCATATTTTGCTGCATGTTTCCAGTGATGCATCCTTCCCTTTTCAAGCTTTTTTTTTTGTTTCCCTCCTTTTTCTAGATTTTATAGAGTAGCCATGTTGTATAGTACACCACAATTTAAATTTAATATGTATATCATTAAGAATTAATAAAGTGGGTTAGATTACAAAAGTCTTGTGTATAAACTATAAACAAAATCATTTGCTTCTTCTAAGACCTCTTCCAAGATGCTGATCATAATTCATAAAGGTATTGAAAATTATTACTATCTTTGTTTTATTTTTCTTACATGTTTTTTATTTGACCATTTTATAGCATCTTTTATTTTCATCAATTTATTTGTACTCCCCTAGTCTTTATTACAATAGAAAGTCAATGTTATAGTTTCATTCAATAAATAAAGTATTTAATCTATATTTAGTCTAGATACATTGATTATTCAATGAATCTTGACTTCTAATTTCTCTCTCCCCACTCTCCTAATGACACAACACTGCAATGCAACATGTGATCCAAGTCTGTTTTTCATTAGTCCTTAGTTGGCCTATAAATGCTGAGACCTGCAGCATGCTAATTGTAGTCTTTTATGACAGAACCAAGTTTTCTCATGTTGGTCCAAACCTATTTCTCTAGGTTCCTTACTGTAAAATATTGTACTTCTTTTGGTTTTGATGTTTAAAATTTTTCAAATAAGGAACTAATGAATGGTCATCAATAAGAACAAAGTATGTTTTATAGTTTAGAGGATCACAATTACATGATAAATCATCATTTTTTCTCCTCATTACAAAAAAAAAAAAAAGTTTGCGTAAAATCTATCCTTTTCATCTCTTCTTCCTTAAATCAGTCCATTAGTTTGTATCTTTTCTCTTGGACACCTGTAACTCCCAATTCTATCTCTATTATGGTATGAAGTGGCACCTGTAAATAAGTAAGACCTCACATTAGATATTGAGCTAAATTCTGACAAATTAAAATGTTTCACAAATTGTGCGGTGAACCTCACAGAAATATTCTAACACGAAAATAAACTAAACCTGGCACTTAATATTTGCCAAAAAGTTAAATGAGTTGAATGATCAAGAGAATCGGAGTTCTGAATTCTAGTGAAGGGGAAAATAACAACTAATATTTGCTAAAAACTCAACCAGACTTATGCATTAACTCCATATGATAGTAAGAACAACACATTCAAATAAATATGAATCCATATATTACCTCCATATGTGGAATTTCTTTCAAAGGCCTGTCCGTAAAATACGCATATAACGCCCTTAAAACTGCCTACGACGAAAGAAGTATTGGAAAATAATCTCAAGAAGAATCAAAACCAGTAAAAGATACACGAATGCAAGTTTATTTTAACATCGTCATATATGCAAATACCTGGTGAGATACTACAACAACAGGTGCTCGTTGCCGCTCAAGCTCAATAATTACAGGCTCTAACCTGAAATATCATTACAACATGAGTTATTTATGTCAACCAAGTAGTAGCTAGAATCTAAATAGAGTTAAAGATGAAATGTATCATCAACCTTTGAATAACATCCAAGTAAGACTCCCCACGAGGATAACGATATCTAAGTTTGTCCTTTTTGCGTGATCTGCAAGAAAAAAGAAAATATTAAAATAAAATAACTAAAGGCACTTGAACATTTTAATCAACATTCTGCTCCTATCAAGCACTTGATTTTTTGTATGATAATACCAGTTCATTCAGCTCTCAAATATGCAAGATTAAAGTTTGAGACATACTCATACTCCTCTGGCATGTTCTTCTTGATTTCTTCATATGTCATTCCATCACACACCCCAGCATCTATCTCATCAAGTGCACGCCATTGTATCTAACATATATAGAAGGCAAGTGCAGGAAGACCATTAATATGTAACTTTGTTAATCCATATCTCCTGATTTAAGGATGACCCTAACCTTAGGAAATCCACCAATGGGACCTGCTGTCAAAATTGTTCGCTGCAGTGTACTGGTCCATATCTAGACAGAGGTTGCAAGCATAAAAAATTATTCATCATTTCTGTATTTTCATACAAACATTTAATAGACATGGCAATAACTCATTCAGCACGAATATTATATAACTTCAAAAAAATCCTATACGTAAGGAGAATGCTTTCTATTTGGTCATGTCAGATGTGCAAAATCATGTAAAGGAAACATTAGTGTTGATATTTAAATAATAACATAGGAATAGTTTGTAAATTTACTCTAGCGTATTCTAGAATCCTCTTAGCATAGCATATTATTCTGTATATTATTCCTTAGCATATTACTTTGTAATCCTCTTTATTGTATTATTGCTTATATAACAGAATTTCCTCAGTGCAGTCTAGACACACGGTTTCACCATATACCTCTCAGTTTTTCACTCTTTCAATATGGTATCCAAAGTTATGGAGAGGCAACCATATGCTTATTCATTAGAGTAAATACACAAGGTGTGTTAGTTACAACTGTAACTGTTAAACTTGTGTTAAGCAGAACAGATTGACAATGTTTAGAACTGTCTACTCTAGAATGCAGTTACAACAAACTTTATGCTGAGTCAGCATAGATGTAACTAACTGAGTTGGTTACATTACACTACAATTAGCAGTAAGCTATTTCCTGTAAAAACAGAATCAGTTTTATATAAATTCGAATAATATTGTCTCAATTGAATTCTCTCTTTTCTCTTTCTAGAACATTTGAGATGATGAAATTTTCACTCTGGAACGCGAATTTGAAACATGGTCAGCAATGTTTCAATTCCGCGTTCCAACAATTCGATCCGAGTCTCCATTTCACCTCTTTTAAACACCACCAAATCAACCAAGATCTTAATGCAACGATACCATGATACCAATTGATAGAAAATGGTATACAATAATATATAACTGAATTATTATTAAATACTCTGGAAAATTACTCTCAAACAGAAGCAGAACATACACAAACACACTTGGACAGAATGAAAATATACATAGTACAGAAATAACAAGGCACGGTTCTACACCAGGTTTTCAAGAGCTTGGTTCCCTCCCACCCAAATAATCACTCAAACTTCTTGAAAACCCAGTATGACTTTCCGTTTTCCTATTAATTCTTACTAACACACGTAACTGACAGCCCAACTAATTATTAAAACATAACTGCAACTAACTGCATTATAAAACCTAACTGCAACAATTGCCTACCAACAACCAACTTCGATCAGTTTTGAACAATACCATCTCTTCTGTTACAATTAAAGGTCTAGGATATTGCTACAAGAAATGTGGCTTACTAGCATTAATTTCTTGTAGCAATTAGGTTTATTTGAATGAAAAAATGCATGTGAGATTGAATCCATACAATTGGAAAACCTTACAGAAGCAGCTCGTTCTGATTTGAGACGTTTTCCAACAAACTTGGCAAGCTTCTGTCTATAAAGTTCTCCAGCCTCACTAATAAAACAATTAGGTAAAGTTAGTAGCTAAAAATTTACAGCAATTGTTAAAGAAACCAGCTATCACATTAAAAAATAGAATTCAAAGATAGAGGAATGAGAACAGCTTTTCAACTTCTCTTTGCACGACAGTCCTAGGAATCAATCCCTACAAAGTATTTTTCATTCAAATATCGTTGGCAGTGTATTTTTTACTCAAAAGGAAGATATAGTAGAGAGGAAGTTACAGTGTTAGACACACACAAAAAAAAAAAAGAGGTTTTTATAATGATATAAGTGCCAAGATAGAAGTTGTAGAGTCTTCTTGCTCGTGTCTCAAATGGGAACAGAAATTTGGGCCAGATTTGTGATTCTTTTTAAATCTAAAGGTGCAGCAGACTTGCAATTTCAATTGTGTCCACCGACTCTATGAGTAAACTCAGCAGTCGAACTTGCAATTCAAACTGAGTCAGTGCAGAGAAACATTTCAACAAGCGAACCAACCAGATTTTTCTGCCAAGCATTGTGGACTTGTACGAGCTCACGAGTCAACACGCGATTTTGATAACCTTACCGACAATAATAATGAGATGCTTGCCTTATTTCTCTTCTCAACTACTTGGGTGGGTACATACACCCAATTAAAGAAATAGAAGAAAGAGGAGCCCCAAGCAAGACGAAAGAAAAGAAAGTAATATCTAACAACAACAACTTCAACAACCAAGCCTTATTCCACAAAGTAGGGCCGGCTACATGGATCAACTTTGACCATATTGTTCTATCTAGGATCATGCTTCTATCCAAATCGATAATCTCGAGATCTTTCTTAATAACTTTTCTTATAACTTTTCTAGGTCTTCCTCTACCTCTAGTTGTTTGACTCCTCTCCATCTGATTTACTCTCCTTACCACAGAATCAACCTGCCTTTTTCTCTTCATATATAGTCTCAGTGCCTCTACGGCACTTTTTTTTTTATTCTCTCCTGCAGGACATATCACAACTGTCTTTAGAATCCGTTAGTGTTCCTTGTCAAACAGTGACACCATCGCTCAGCTTTCCATCACCATTGTTGTTGGAGAAAAAAAAGGACCAAATACTCCTACTTAACCCATTATTCTAGGTCAAGTACAAGTATAGTAAAACTAGTACAAGCTCAAGTCAATAACACTATGAAGTCTTAATAAGACTCATGCCACAATTTACTTTAATATTCTACTAGATCTTTAAGGTAAATCAACAGAAATTTCATTTTCATTCATAGAATAACCTGTCAGCATGTGTCCCCATCAATTATACACAAAAATAATATGTCAATATACCTTAATGCAGGATCTCCTCCAATTCTGCCTCTCACATTATCCTGACTTTCTCCATGCCGGGTGAGTAATATTGGGCGTGGTGTAAGATGAGTATTCATCTGCAAGAAATGAAGAAAATAACCAATTACATTTAAGAAACTTATGAGACATGGACTAGCATTTTCAGGGGTGTGTGTCATCAATCTTTAAAAATACACTATCTTGGGAAGTTAACCAAAAGAGGATTGATATTTGTTACAAATTAAACTCCCATAAAACATCACAAAATAAGTAAAAGCCAATCACCAGCTGAATGACCATACATACAGTAGGTGGAAAATAAGTCAAGCCAATGAAAGGAAGAAACCTACATTTCATGTGTTTCGTGTCTCGAATATTCATTCTCTACTGTTTTTGGCATTTTTTCTAAGCAAAAATACAATTGTCTCTTATTTTTCTAGTAATTGTTCACTGAAACCAATTGTCTCTTATTTTTCTAAGCAAAAATAGATTGACTGGAATTTCATTCAAGCATTTCATAACTCTTCAGTATTTTT
Source organism: Lathyrus aphaca (assembly GCA_963966055.1). Classification (NCBI taxonomy): domain Eukaryota; kingdom Viridiplantae; phylum Streptophyta; class Magnoliopsida; order Fabales; family Fabaceae; genus Lathyrus; species Lathyrus aphaca. The sequence goes on from OZ014523.1 coordinate 87,045,704, forward strand.
ACATAAACCATTCAGATGAACTTAGAACCAATGGCGGTTTCTAATTTTCCCTTTCAGTTCCTCTTAGTAATTCTAATAATACTAAATCAATTGTTTTGCCTAGTGAGAATGCGAGCCTTTGAATGTAATTAACTATACTCTTTGAAGAAACTTACCAAGAAAAAGACAATTCGTCCAGGTAGGTAGCCACTGATGTTGTTCACCTAATCAGATGAGATAAACCGTGAGTATTAACAAATCAATGTCATATTATATTATAGACCGTATTTCTAAGTGGCTAGTGAAAACTCATGGAGACACAAGCATTTCATAATATTCGTACATATTTTAGCATAAATTTTAGGTGTGTAGAACAAAACAAGCTTTCAATTTTATGCTTTCAGTGAACCATGCAGTAATTATTAAGGCAGGCACAAAAAACACAGGTATGTAGTCATAGGTTATTTAAAATTCGGGGTGCAGCTGAAACTAAGCCATTTAGATTTCCGCCTAAACTGCGGTTTTACAGCTAAATTAACTATTAAAATAAATATAAATGGCACTATTTTGGGATAGAATAATTAATTATTTCCTTTTATTCTTCTGTACATATCACTATAATGTTCTGTAATTATTAGGATAGATTTTTTAGTATCATCTATTAGGATAACAAATTCATGTTCAATATTGTATATATTAGAGCACGTAATTTGCAACTCATTAATCAACAATATTTAGATTATTCAGACCCTTTTAAGTTGATATCAGTACTCTTGATTTGGGAGGGAGACTCTACTTCATCAAAATCCTAGCCGCCTTTGTTGTAGCCACTTTGAGCTGCAAACACCTTCACGGCATACTTTGTAGTGCGGCCACACAAAATCACCTATAGCAACTGCTATTGCCAATTTTCCATTGTCAGCTGCCAGCTTTTTTACCAATGACCATACCCACATGTTCACCACCTTGAGACACTTGGTCTCTATCATCTCCCTAAACACTCCCAAATATGCATCGCCGTAGATTGCCCTCTAAAGTAAATGCTCAATCAGGTCACATATAGCAACTGCTATTCCGGATTTGCCATTGTCCGCTGCTACTTTTTTTACTAATGACCATACCCACATGCTCACCACCCTGAGAGACTTGGTCTCTATCATCTGCCTAAACATTCCCAAATATGCACTGCCGTAGATTGCCCTCTAAAGTAAATGCTCAATCGGGTCACCCTGGCCTTGCAAAGTTACAAAAGCTGGTGTCGAGTCTCACCTAGTTAACTAATTTGTCTTGAGCATCTTGTCAACTTGGGAATCATACCCGTAGTTCATTTTCTAATTGGATTCATAGTCGAGGTAAGCCTCCCTTTGCCTTGGTTCATTTTGACATCGAGATCCTAGTCGTACCGAGTAAACATCAGGGTTCGAACACTTTTGTACGTTTATAGACAATTACTCGCATTGCACTTGGTTATTTTTTATGAGAGACAAATCTGAATGTTCTTCATTTTCAGTCATGTTGCCTTAAGATAATGAGATAAAAACACAATTCAGTGCTACCATGTATACTATGTGAAACTAAAATGATAATTCTCGTCAATACTTATCTCAATCATTTTAAAGTTAGATGGTTTCACATGACATTCTTCATCAAACATCATGTGCTCATACCCTCTCAACCTGTGTCGCACCGGTTCGGGTACGTACCTAGTACTCGGTACAGGTATGAAATACGGTATTTTAAAAAAAAATTAGGGTACGGATATGCCACTATAATTTTTTAAATATATTTATAAAATAAAATAAAATAATTATATTATTAAGAAAATAATATAAAATAATTATATTGTTCAAATGATAACAAAACATCAAAATTAAAAAGCAGCTTATAAAAAAAATCAAAATTAAAAAGTACTTTGTTCAAAAAAGTCAATATCAATAACATAAAAAAAATCACATTTGAAACGACGTGCCAATAATTCATGAAATCAAAGGCTTGATAAAGTTGGTAGTTGTGATCTTGGAGTTTGTTTGAAGTCACACATTGTTTAGGTTCCCGGGCGATTGAATGTATAAATATGTGAGGGTATGGACTTGGTACGTATCATACGTGAACCGTATGCGAACGGATATCCAGTACTTTGTCTAAAACGGAGCACCTACCTGGTACTTCTTATTGCTTGTTATCTCAAAAATCGATGCTTTCCTCTGTCTTCAATAATCAAGTTTCCATATCTCAAAAATTGATGCTTTCCTCTGTCTTCAATAACCAAGTTTCCATTTTGTGTTATTTCCTTAGATGCTTCTGCATTCCTTGCAACCTCACACCTTTGGGTCTACTTGTTATCACATGAACTGTTTACTCAGTCTCTCAAATGTGGCTTTCTTGGTTAGACTCGAGTTTAAAAGGTTTATCATCTATGAAGCACAAACACCTCTAAGAGTAGGCGTGTCGCGGTGTCTTACATGCATCTGTGTCCAACACTTGTATGATACTCGTACGACACGTATCGGAAAAGTCAGAGACTTAAAAGCTTTGGAGATTGTAGTACTTGTTATCACATAAATTGTTTGCTCAGTCTCTCAAATGTGGCTTAAAGGCTTATCATATATGAAGCACATACACCCCTAGGAGTAGGCATGTCACGGTGTCCGATACACATCGGTGTATGACACTTGTATGATACCCGTACGGCACATGTTGGAAAAGTCAGGGACTTAAAAGCTTTGGAGATTTTATAGCAGTGGCAGTTTGCTGTCGATTCCACTACAGTTTCCCGTGTTTGCCATAGCTTGTGCTTCATTGCTCATGCTTGGGTTCTCCATAAGTTGTTCACGTCACAACCACACGAGTCAATTTAGGACGCTGTCTCAAGGTTAGATTTGAGGACAAATCTATTTTCAAGGAGGTGGTAGTGATAGGAACCTGAATCAGGGCCTTGGTCAAATAAGAGTTAGTTAGGATATTCCCTAAATTTTAGGGAATACTCTGTTATAAAAGAGAAGGAAAGGGATTAGAGAAGTCATTCATAAATATTGTTAGAAAGTTAGTTGGGAAAGTTACTCTCTGGTCTAGGAGTTTTACTTTGGTTTAGAACTTTACAGAATTCTCATATATCCTTTCTTTTTCCATTTTCACCATTTGTAGAGATTTTGAGCTCATCCTTTCCATTCAATAATATATGGTTTATTTATCTTGATTTTACGGGTTCCATAAAAACCCGTTCAAGACAATTGCACTCCTGCTTGTCCCTTTCCCATCTATCATCTTCGACAACCTCTCAGTGTACAACACCTATGTCTCAACTTCTAGCACCTAGATTTCCACCTCCAACACACCTTCACCTTTAGCATTGATACCTCCACTTACGGTTTGTAAAAACTCTCATCAGACCCCACCCTCCTCCTTCATTGGCCCAAACCTTATGCACTTGATCATCCAATTTCACTTCAAAAAGGTATTCGTTACATTTGTAATCCTTCTCCTCATTATGTTACCTTGAGAGTTATCCTTGTTTATCACATTCACATTTGCTTGTTCTTTCTCCTTTTCTTCTGTATGTATTCCTAAGAACAAGCCAAAGATTGAAGGAATTGCTAAAGATTATACACAATTCTTTGGCTTGGATTATGGGACACCTTTTCCCAATAGCAAAATTAGCCTTTGTTTGATTTGTCTATGGCTGCTATTCGACCCTTGCCTCTTCACCAACATGGTATGAAGAATGTTTTTCTCCACAGTAATCTCAATGAAAAAGTTCATATGGAGCAACATTTTTGAATTGTTGCTTAGGGGGAGTCATTAAGGCTAGTTTATTAACTCCAAGGGTTTGGTTGTTGGTGTTGGTGAAGGCTTGGGACCTGAGAGTGTGCTCCTCTCAAGGTCTCAAGTTTAAATCCCGCTAGCTGCTAACAATTCTAGGGTAGGGACACTCCATACAGAACTCTGCTCTTACTTTAAATGGGCCCCCGCAAGTGGACAGTGGGATTGGTCTCCTCGAATTAGTCGGTCCTAGGGCCAGATACCGTGTTTTCCAAAAACAAAAAATTGAGGCTAGTTTATTGCCTTCACAAATCTGTTTATGATCCCAAAAGTCTCCTAGCGTCGGGTGTAGCAAACTCAGCAATGTTGTTTAGTAGTTTGGTATGACTCAAAGGATCACTCGGTCTTCTATCACCATTTAGGGGCATGATAATTCTATTTGGTTGTGTATGTTGACAATGACAACATTGTCATACAGGTGGTGATTGTCCCCATTTTCAAGCAAAAGATATTGGCAGACTCAGAATACTTTTTGGGGATATAGGTGGCACAATCCAAAGATGGCACTGTAATTTCTCACAAGGGGGACATGTATACCATGGATATTATGAGTATAACTTTCATTTCCATTTTCTAAACTAACATTTCTTAGAACTCGTGTTTAACTAACTAATTATGAAGCACGGACACCGGAAACATGACACCGACACAAACATCCGACAGGGCTAATAATTTGAAAAAATGAATAAATTAAACGTAATCACAAGTGTCGGTGTTGGTTTCGAACACGACACTGACACAGACACACCTTTTTTCAAAAGTGTCGGTGCTATACACTATTAATAGAGCCTCTAATTCGTAACTTAGCAATCAATATTTTCATATCAATCAAACTTGACATGCATATCATATTTCCTTCTACAACAACTTTTAATAATCTAAAAAGAACATCAATATATGGTATTAGACATATGCATATCAAACTTGCAATATTAGCTAACCAGGCAATGAGTCAGTAGAAGGAAATTTTCAATACGCGTAAATGACATAGTTGAAGTTAAAACTTACTTGTATTTGCCCACCACGTCCACTGGCCATATCAATCATTTTGATGTATGATCCTTCTTCTACGGTCTCATAAACCTAGTTATACGAAATCAGCATTATTTAGAGCAAAAGCTCACCCAGAACAGTCATAAGTAAATATGAAAGACTCGCCTTCTCGTAATTGGTTACACGAGTTTTAAAATCTCTTAGCCCAGCCTCAAAATCTGGCCTGAAAAATAAAAGCTAATTGCATACGTCTCCACAAATTGATCCAGATAAGATGTCATTGGTTTAGAGCAAACATACACTTCTGCATAGTCAGGACTTTGCTGAATTTTGTAACGAATATTTCTTTCAATCATGTCTACATCATTGCATATTGTCTCCAGAAAGATAATCTACAAAAATGCAAAAGTGCATCAGAAGAGTTCAAAACTAAATACATCATTTTCATATTACCTACACAACAGCAGCCATCAGTGTGACTAAAATACCTTGCATCTTCCTTCAGCCAATTTCATTAGCATGTTTCTTCGCTGCTTGCTACTGTTTGTAGCATCAAATATCCCAACCTATATTGAAATTAAAACTTATGCAGAGAACTTATAAGAAAGCAAAAAAGTAACAAGTTACACAGCAAAAATGAAATTACCTGACCACCTTCTTTCATCCAAGTTATCATATCCTCAAATGCGAGCTTTGCTACCTATTGGTACATGACATATTAAAACTATGTACACAGAAAGGTCAACATGATGTTAACATTACCAAAATCATTTGTGACAACCCAATACCAAAACTTAAAAGTAACATTAAATCAGTCTTAAAAGGTATTCAAGATAAATTTTTAAGTTGGATCTTCTACATTTGCTAGATGCAACACCAACAAGACCATTCAAGATAAACCAATGTTAGAAATAGAGCATTTAAATAAGAGTCCGTAGTCGTAAATTCTAATATTTGTCAATGAGTTTATTTTCTAATTTGTATTCTACAATAATGAGTTATAAATGGCATTACCATTCAAGAAAGATATCAGGAAACTCAATTTGTATTATAACTTCAATCAGTTTTGGTTTCCTATAATACAGCACTTAAGAAACTACTTCCTGAAATTATTTGTTCTCAATATATTCAGCGCATTGGTCATTAATTGATTTTAGCACAAGTAAACTATTGGCAACTAAAGCGAACATAAAAAAAATTAATTTTTGTTTAAGGCCTTAAAAGATAAATTAGTTTATTTTAATAAAATTGTAATAAGTCTAGAAGCAACATCATCATAATGCTAGTTATGAGTTATGACCAAAATATGCAGGCAATCAATAAACTTTACACTCTATCATATATTATTTGTTTAAATAAATTTACTGGCCGGAAGTTACCTCATTACGGGCCTCTATGCCTTCAGGATTGTCAGCTCGAAAGAAATCAGCAGACTACATAGAACAATGACATAAATTTTTAAAAATTCCAACAAAGCACAACAGCCAACCTTAATATCATGATTCTAAGAATAAAACTAACTTTTTAAGACAGGGAGTCAAGCTCTCCATAGTGATCAGTATAGGTCGTGCGATACTCTCTTAAGTGGTAATCCTTAGTTTACTACTTTTCCTTATTTTGAGTGATACTCCTTTGTATATATATTTTGTACAACCCCATTGTGTAATGCAAGTCATACATTCTAAATTATTCAAGTTTAACATTTTGGTTACAGAACTTAATTGCTTAAACTTTTAGGTCAAGCAGCTCATTTGTGATTCCTTGAATCATGGTAGTTTAAAAACACATTGCATTTTAAACTATTAGAATATTTTTGAAATATCTGAATATTTTTTATATTATGTTTAGAGCATCTTAGTTTATCGTCTAGGATCCATTTCTAATTGTATATCTTGATTTTTTTTCCTATATATTTAGGATTAGGAGTCTTGTATTCTATAGATAGGCATTAGTGTTTAGTTGTAAGTATCAAGTTACTATCAAATTAGTATCGAGTTTGTATGAAATCATATTTCACAGCAATCAATAATTATATCTTTCTTATCATTGTCCTTCTTTTATCTAAAACCCATTACTTCAACATAAACATAAAAGAACACAAAAAGCCCAATGCATTGACGTTATGCTTGTAGTCTGAACCATTGCTGTTGAGGCATAATTCAAAGTTCTTAGCGCATCAGTAATTGCTGTCTTTCTCAGTAATGTGAATTCCCTAGCATTTTAGAGCATCAAAGCCCCGTGCCATATATGTATAAGTTTTGTCAATTCTAACGGCTAGGAATGAGATTTGTCTATAAAATGCAACTAATACGTAATTGAGAAAGAATAAACTATCCTATGGATTCATTTCCATTAAGTTTACCTGACTAGCTCCGTGCTTAAGGCGGCGATACTGTGACATCAAAAATTGAGCATGTTAACACCATACTTGATATATCTCAAATCTTCCACTAGGTGTGCAAGACTATAGGGATATGTTTGGATTGATGGAAGGAAATGGAATGAAATCATTGAAGGTTCCATTGTTTTAATTATTTAAAGTAAGATGGAACATAATGGAATGGGTTCCATCTAATATCCTACTACTTTTTTCCCTCCAATTTGGGTGGAAATAGAGTGGAAAAAAAACTTTTTGTCTATTCCATCACTAAAACATGCACACAAAAAAAGATTGGTAAGTTTATTCCATTATGTCCTATTTCACTCTTCATTCGATCTTATTTCATTCCACTCAACTCCATTAGATATCCAAACATAGCCTTCATTACAAAGACGAATCAAGTCAAGAAAGTGAACAACCTTACCAACATTGAAGTGCTTGGTATTATGACCTAACCAACGAAGATATCTTGTAAGTTTAGCGGCAGTGAAAGTTTTACCTCGAGCTGGAAGGCTCACCTAAATAAAAGGAAATAGTTAGAAACATTCAATTTCAAATAATTTAATTCACTAAATCAGATTAAATACAAATGGGAATGTGTCATTTTCCCTGGGTACTTCCAAATTCGAACTTTTTAAGATATATTCCTTTATTTTTTTAATCTCAATTTACAGGCAAAAACACCAATGTAAAGCATAAAAATAAATAACCCATCAGAAAAGTTACTAAAAGAAGTTCATAACTAGTTATTTCTCAAAGAAGAAAAATACCATGACAATCGCCAAATGTTTATCCTCCTTGGGTCCCAGCATCTGATCAGCAATGGCACCAGCTGCAACAGCTCCAGCCGCTGCTGGAAATGAATTCTATCCAAAAAAAGGAGGTGCAGAAGCAATTATTTGTAACAAAACACAATTAACAGTTAGAAGCAATAAATTACCATTAAAAATTGAAGTTGAATAATAAACAAAGTCATTTATACAAACCTTGGTATCAGGCTCCAAACTAAGATTGGTAGTAAAAGATTTTAAACTTGAACATTTTACAAGTCTTGGATATCCAACACCCCTATCAACAAAAGGTCCCCTCTGACCATGTTCCCTTCGGAGAGTTGACATTGTTCCCACCGATTGAGATTTAACCAGTTTAGAACTTTGATACACTCTAGATGGATCTAGCGTGTTGAACTCCATCTCCTAGTTGGGACATCAACATAGCCAATTAGATACGTATCACAATAAAGAATTAATAATAATATAACCTACTAACTCACGTTTTCCTCTTAACCTCAAGAAGTGGTGTTTTTCATTTTAAACATCAAATGTACTGCTATTTGTTACATATATTTGTAACAAGCTTAAACTTAAGTAAGTTTATCTTGAGGGAGAGTGTTAGAATATCTAGAAAATATCTCACTATATCATTATTTTGTTTTAGAATATTTTGGATAACCTCTCACAAGTGGTTTTTCATATTCATCAAGTTTAGTTTTAATGTAAAAATAAGGGATAGTACTTTATGCTTTGCATCACTTTGTGCATAAGTTTTTGTTTAAAATCTCTGCAAGGAAGTTAAATATTAAACCTTAATGTCAATCATAAATTTTAAATATGAATGCGAAAGTTAAAATTTACTGTTTCAGGTTGATCAATAGAAACAATGTCCTCTCCAATGGAAAAGTAATCGCTGCCAGATCCACTATTATTCAGTGATCTAGGATTCTCTGTCAAGTTAGCTGCATATACATCTGAATTTGAGGGAGCTGGGACGACATAATGCTCAAGGTCAAGTTCCAAACCCACGGAAGAGACAGTCTGAACAAAAATTAAAAAGTTAAACATAAGGTCCATAGTAATGGTTCACATAAGAAAAATGGTTTTATAGATAAATTTATCATAAGTTGGAATGAGAGGAATAAAAGTAAAACATATCAAAGCAACCGGTTAAGATACATGATTTGACGACAAGTTGTGGTATGTGACATGGCAGTGTAAGAGAAAGACATGTAATTCAGCAATAAACTTTTCATTTGGTAGATTAATCACTTGAACCTTGAGAATGGCCATTTTGCACTATCAGATTACAAAAACATTAAAAGACAAACTACAGTTTTGTGAAGAGAATGAAATTAAAATTGACTGCAATCAACAAAAAATCCCAAGGCATGACAAGTGCCTGCACAACTTCAGAAGAAAATAATTAATTGTGCAACAATAAAAATTAATTGGACTATCACAGTGATCACTGCACTAACAGAAGAACGTTGATTACAATACAGTATGGTTTACGGCTAGGCATGGGAATAAGAACATTGACAGTAAGAGAATTAAATTGTAGAACATGACAAATGCAAGTCGCTAATATTATAAGCACAAAAATACAAAGTATGAGACAAATTAGCATATTTAATTCTTAACTAATCCAGATTGAACAAATCAATTTATTTTTTTATAACAAAAACAAAGCACAATACATCATGCACGTTCACGTGAGCCTTTTTAACACAGTCGTCCAAAGAATTGCAACCAGAGTAACACTTTGTTCTACAGCTACCAGAAGGAGAACAATGAAGTGGGGACAAGTAGATAAAAATGAAGCAAAATGGCATATGGAGTCTTACTTCAATTTCTGTCCGAGGTTCTGAATTTATGCTGACATCAGGTACCCCGCGTGCAGCTGAAGGATGGAAATTCTCCCTATAAGCCCTCCAACTAGCTGCAAGGTCAAAGGAAGAAACTCTACTTGCTTGAACAAATACTTTATACTCAACAGCCTGATCATTATCAAGCTTAAACGAAGCAAGCCTAGCACCATCTTGCAATGCTCCCCCAATGAGTACACGGCTCGGACCTTCCTCAACAAAACAAGGTGAATTGGTATCCTTTGGCTTTAGGAGGAACTTGAAATCCAAAGCTTCTGAAAATTCCAAATAAAATCAATGCATAAGATTATAAAATGTATGCCAGCATCTGCTTACAACTATGCCAATAATATTACTATGGACCAGTGAAAGAACATCAGAAAGAGCTTATTTAAACTCATTTAATGATATAGTTTATAATATGTCTATAATAGTGTGATATCATCTTATTTTCATAAGCTCGTAAGAACAAACATGTGTCTGTAATTTGAATGTATCAATATTACAAAGACATTGTAAATGTACATGTTGGTCATTTTGGTGCTCGGATGTGTCTTATGCTGGTTAGTTTGGTCAATGAAATCACAAATAGAAGACAAAATGAAAGATGATTTTGTAATTTCAACACATTCAAGGACAATAAGGATATCAACGACATCACGTTCAACGTTTAAGAACCAAAATGAACATTTACTTATTGAAATTAAGAAGAGTTTCCCCAGGTTTAATAGAGCTGATTGGAATGGTTAATTTGTACTTACCTACTAAGATAAGTACTTATGAGACTCTTAGGGAGAGTTTATGATAACATATTAAGGGCCTGTTTTGATTGGTTTATTTGAGCTTATCTACTGGCGTAAGTTTTGTGACACTGTTTGGTAGTCTTAATCAAAACAGCTTATGACATATTTCTTAAACTTCTTTGAATTTTTTTTATAGGTTCTCCAAAATAACTTAGAACATATATAAAAACAATTTAAATTTATTTTATCTTTTGTTATAAAAATAACTTATGCAAGCTTATTCATAAGCGCTTAATTTTGATAAGCACTTGAGTGATAAGCTGCAAATAAGTTGTTTATACAAACAGAGCCTAAAACATGTCGATGAACTGTTTTCAACTTTTCATAAAATCTCTAAGATAGTTTACTCGAAAACACTTCGATTTTATTTCATATTTTGTAACAGAAACAACTTATACATAAACAGTTAAATGTTAAGCACTTACGTTACAAACAGTTAGTTAATCAAGTTGTTTATCAATTAACATAGAAAACAATACCATGATTTTGAGGAACAACAAAGCTAAACTCCCACATTGACGCCGATTCCCGTTCCATTGAAAGCTAATCCAAAACCAGAAACAAAAACAACAATAACAAAACAGAATCACCAAAAAAAAAAAACAAATACAACAGTAAATCATGAACGAATCAAATTTACAGCTCTGGAAGAATCACAAGCCCCGAGCAATGCGGAAGAACATAAAACGTGAGGCAAAAGGTTTCCCGCGATTGGATTCTCCATCTTCACAGAAACGTAGAGCAACTCAGGGATTCGCAAAGGCGATTGGTGAATGCTGGTTCCGTCTTGTTCTTCATCGCTAACCGTTACCATTTTTTTCTTCTTTCGCAACGGTTGGTTAGCGTCGCATAGAGAAATGTGGAGAGAAGAGAGTGTAGAAGGTTTTATCGTTGTGAGAAGTGTATTAACGTGCAAGGTGTAGTCGCTTTCAGAGATTTAACTGTTCTTGTTTGTTTCTTTCGATATATATGTGTGTGATGAGGAGAAAGATAGAGAAAAGGATAGAAACTTTTTATGCATTTTATATATTTTATAAAATGACAAAAAAAATATGTTATCTATCTATATTTTTCTTTTTTACATTATACTCTTGAATTTAATTGGGTACCGGTAGGAGTGGGAATAGGCTGGGCCGAGCTAGGCTTTGTCAAGCATGACCTGCTAAAATATTTTAAGTCTAAGTCTGTCTGTGACATATCAAAGACTTATGTTTTGGCTTGAGTCTGTCATTTTCAAAGGCCTGATTGACATATTAGCCTACTTAAAAAGCATATATCATTTAAATATATGTAAATAAGAGATCCAATATATTTTTAAATAGACTAGAGAATCACAGGTATAATGAGACTTGATCTTACCTGATCAGGAGGACCTTCCAGCAGTCGAACGTGAACAGCAAATGTGATTGGTGAATGGAAGGGGGTGTATCTGCAAGACACTCTGATGCTAAAGTAAGTAGAGGTACATAAATGGTAAGCAAGAAGAAAATGTTTCAGAGTACCTGACTCTTTGGTGAAGAAGGGTATTTATAATGAGCCTCCAGCGCTGGGTCAAGGTCCTTTCTTGGGCTGGATTAGCGAAACCCAAGGAAGAACTGCCAATGTACGCGTAAGGAGCGTGTAGACCTAGCAAGTAGTCTTTTCATTGGTCCAACTGTCTCTATCTTTCAGGAGATAAAAGGGGGATAGTTGGATGACGTATCAAGTAGGGTAATGGGTCCTGCCGCTTGCCCGACAGGTCAGCGTATGCTCGACTAGTGAGGGTCTGCCCGACCGCATATCATGTTTGCCCGAGTGGAAGGGCATCTGCTCGACGTACTGGGCCACGGTCCAATATAGTTTGGAGGCCCGGTCCAAAACATGAGCCCCCCAAGTCAAGTCTCCAAGCTGGAGCGATGAGTTAAGAAGAGTCGGGCATATCTTCGTGTCGATGAGGTAGTTATATCGTGCGGGGCATCTGCCCACGTCAAAAGTGTGTTATGTTCCTGCTGCTCGGGATGTCGAGGAGGATCCAGCTCACATCATCTGGCGTGCGGTGTCCTGAGTCGAGGATGTATCGGTAGAGTCGAGGAGATCTGCGGTTGCCAGCCGTCGTTCAAAATTCTCTAATACTGACGTGTCCAACGAATTAAAGGCGTGTCGCTTCGTTTCTCATGCTAGTGTCGGCCTAAAGGACTAGGTAATGATTGCCTAGCGCGTCTCCTCACGCGTTTCCCTAGTATATAAGATGGAGGGATCACTTCATTTCATTTTTCTGCTCTTACATTTAACCGGAACCTCTGCTTGGAATTTCTCTTCAGCCCGCAACCTTCGACGTCGCCGCCGCTCGCTCTCCGTACACCACCATAATCTCCCCGTCACCGTTATGTCCGGTAACCTTCCACACCCTCTCTTTCTGGTTATTTTTTCGCTTGATAGGCATAAAAACTCGTAAGTCTTTCGTTTAGAGTGGGTAGATCACTATTTTTAGGCTAGTTTTTAGTTTTTAGAGATGAATATCCCAGGCGCAATTTGCATAAACCGGGTAAGAAATGCATACCTGCATGTATAAGTCGATCAGGATCATCATAGTTGATGAAGATCACGAGCGACTTATACATTCGCCGGGCAGAAATCTCTTAGCTTTCTTAGGAACTTTTAGGTGTTCTGTGAGTGCTCGAGGGGGATCTGAGAGTCGTCCATTTGTTGATTAGGGTAGTTTAGTGGGAACTTAGGGCATTCAGCTCTTCGCCCTTTCACTTGAATTGCGGTGGAAGGGTGGATTTGATGCGATGTCGAATTCATTTTTCCCTTCTGATTTTCAGGTACTGCCGAACAACGACGACCCGATGAGGGGAACTCCGAGGAAGGGGGCATGGTCGCTTCTTCATCTAGTCGTGACGACCTGTCATGGGTCGCTAACGAGCCTTTGGAGGAGGAGTCATATTTTGTGGACGAGACTACTACCGCGTATGCAGTAGTCGAGGATATAATTCTCGAGGACACACCTAATTGGCAGTGCTTTGCCCCTCGGGAACAAGATCGGATTTGCTTTCGTTTCGCGGGGAAGCAGTTTTCTAAGTACGATTTGCTTTTCGAGAGGCGAGGATGCGGCTTCCCTTCAACGATTTCCAGATGGGGGTCTTCAAGTGGCTCAGGTTATAGCCTTCACAGTTGCATCCCAACGTTATTGCCTTCATACAGACGTTTAAACTAGCTTCCCGGTATCTTGGGGTCGACTGTACGCTGCCCCTGTTCTTCTGTATCTTCCACCTGCAGAGGTCGGGCTCAAGAGGGTGCCACAACTGGGTGTCTTTTAAGCAGCCTTCGCGGTTGTTTAAGACATATGTCGACTTTGTCTGCCACTTTAAGAGAATGTGTTACGTGGTGAAACCGCTCACCCAATATGCTCTTGATTGTTTCTATACTCGTAGACGGAAGGCGAATGGCGAGGAGAAACTAGTGCCGAAAATCCCTTTGAGATGGCAACCAGACCACTTTGATCTACCGACCGGCCACTACCGGGTCTGACATGCGAGCCTGGGGGCCGAGGACCGATTGTCCTATCACAAGTTGTGGATTACGTCCAGAGCTTCAACTTGGCGGTCTGCGTGGACCGGCTGGACAACCCTTACATGGATGACGACAGGGTGCCTATCACTGAGATTCGCCTGATAAATACCAAAACCCTGCTCGAATGTGATACGGACGGCGAAGTTATTCGGTTACTGTGTAGGTTCTTTCGGCCATTTCCTTTCCTCTGATGTTTTATATATGTTAACTGATCCTCAGTTGTTTTTATTTTGCAAGAGTTATGCCTTTGTCCAGAGAACGGGTGTTGAAATTGGCCAATCAGACGGGGGCACCGAACAAGGTCCCAAAGAAGAAAAAGAAGGTGGTTGATCGTGTCCAGGAGGTGGCTGCCGAGCGGGGGGTCGGCAGTTCTGGTACCCCATTGTCGCTCCCGGGATTTTCATCCTAGTACAAACGCGAAAGTGGCGCGGAAAGGTTAGAGTCGCCAGCCAGACATTTTTATCCCGAAAGAATGGGAAAGGTAATGTTGCACAAACCTGAGGAAGAAGGAAAGGACAAGGTCCTGCGAACCAAAGATCTGAGTTCGGGAGTCGGTTACGACCTGGGAAGGTATTAGCACCCCAGATCGTCCGCCGTACCCGACGGGATCCACGCTTGCTTGTTTGTTTCAAAGGGTGAGAAATAAGAATGCTGCTGAATAAAACCGCTAACTGGAATGAGAATGAAATGAGAAAAGGAACTGAAATGGAAAGAAAAGAAAGAATGGGGAAAATGTAGGGAAAATAAAGAATGTGCTCGAGTGGGCCCTACCCCACTGCCTACGTACCTCATCGGGATAATGAGGATCAGAGTCGACGTAGTTCGCCTAACTAAGGCGGAAACTATTTGTTTGTGTTTTTTATGCTAGAACTGCGTATGTCTATGCTCAGGTGTTGCAGGCTCGTCTGGTACGAGTGCGTTTACCGTCTTGCATGTGTGACAAGTCGTCGCGAGTTCGCGTTGTAAGTGAATGAGATGAGAAGAGAAGTTCCCGCAGGATAGTCGCTTGTTATTTGTTTTTTGTCTTTTAAAAGAAGTGTTTTGAATTTGTTTGTGAACTGTCTTGTACTAAGACCTATCCATCGCGGGAAGTATTTACACCTCGCCCCGAAACAGGACGCGTATAAAAACTCCGCAACAAAGTCTCGTGTCGTACAATATTGTTCGGTTTTCATTATGTGTTTTATTGCTTTTCTTTATAAGATGAGAAAGAATGACTCAAGTTGAAAAATGGACAAACTAAGGGGACTAAGACTCAATCCTAATTTTGTTTATTTATTTACAAGTGGTCATATGGTTAATGAGGTATTCTAATCCTAAGAAAGAAAAGGAAAAGAAGAAAAAAGAGAATTAGAAACTAACTTACTTCCTAAGGAAGTTAAGTTGTCTCTAAAGAAAGGGAAATCCTAAGAGCAAAGCACAAGGTGCTAAGGCAAACACAATTAAAATGCATAAGATATGGGAATGAAGTAATGCTTACCTCAATCTTCCCCCCTACAAAACAAAACTTAGCATGACAATGCATATTGAAAGTAAAATCAAAGCATGAAAGCGATTAAGTACCATAAACGTCCTAGAATGGAACTAGGGTTCAAAATAAGACCTAAGTCTAAAGGTGAAGGTACCTAAAGGTTACATGACTTCTAAAGTCAGTAGCTACATGTTATAGGTCCCTAAGTATGCTAGGATACCTCACAAGATCAAACTATGTCAAACTATGTACCAAAAGTTCACCTAAGTTCACCTAAATGCAAGTTAGGGTCTATGGATGAAGTATGAATGCATATGGATTACAAGCATGAATTAATACATGAAATGAACATCAAAGTCAGTAGTTAATTCTTATGAAGATGGATGAATGATTATACAATCATGGATGCAATGGATTAGGCATATGGAGCAATGAGAAGAAGATATGAGAAGAAACGGAACAAACATCGCATAAGATCGCAAATGATGAAAACTAAGGAAGAATGGCATGTGAATATGTATGAAATGATTATGGGTCAGTAGAATATAAGGTATGAGATGCAATTAGAATGCATGAATAGGCATTAATGATTTCCACACAATTCAAGTTATTATTTAGAGGAGAAGGGAAACTAGTTTAGGTTACATAAGTATGCACTTTGAAACACTAGAACAAACCAAATGAGTATGGTTCAAAAAATGACCTATAACTGGAATTAAGGACCTATAAATGACCTATAATCAACTCCTAAAAGCTACCAAAAAACCCCTCAAGAAAATGGCGTGAATGCCTCCTTAACATTTAGGTTATGCAACAAATAAACACATGAATCAACCTAGGATCTAGGTGACATGGAAAAATAGCAAAAAGCCTTTAAAAATTATGAAATTAAATCGCTGGAATAATATAGTGATTATCTCACATGGTATAAAAGGATTCCCTAAAATTATGCACCAAAGTGCCAAAACAATTCCTTGATTAGCAAGGTAACAAAGCATGGTTATCAAAAAACAAACTCCACAAAGTGGATCAAAAATGGCACTAAAAATTATGAAAAAAATGCCTAATGAGAATCATGATGTCACAAATTAAAGTTATTAATCACACACAAAAAATAGGTTTCACACCTATGGGGAAAAATCGATTTCGGTCCCTTATGCCAAAACCTCCCTTTTTAGGACAGCTTATGATCTAAAATCCGAATTAATTATTAAAACCACCCAAATATGAAAACAAAAAATATGACAAATTAATTAAGAGGATGAGGATCACTCATGAATTTTTCCAGAATTTTATACCACTTAAAACTATTTTTTATAATTGCTACGAAACGGACAAAAAAAGTGGATTTTAAGGGGAAGTGAAAGGAAGCGATCCTAATGGTTCGTAACCTAATCCCTAAGTTCCGAAATCGATACATATCATCAAAGATCACAAATATAACCAGTGCCTCAGGTGGGAGGGCTCAATATGCACCTTAAGTTATATGATCCTAAGCCGCATACGACTAAAATGATGCGTAAAGGCCGAAAAAACTTGAAATTACTTACTTGATCGAAGTGCCGATTCCTCACAAAAAGAAATCCGAAAAAACCTTAAGCAATGTCTTGTAGTCTCCCATAAGAAAAATAAATGCTTATCATCCATATTTGCTTTTGTGAAGCTCCACCACAATCGGAATCGATGTGTATCAATAAAAGACACTCATAAACAAAGTGGTTAAATTAGTATTAAACCATGATTAAAAATAACAAGAAAAATCCAATAAGACTTGTTAAGATTAATCAAGATGTTAACCATCACAAAAATTAGTTAACCATTATGAAAAAAAACTATTAGCAATTTTATTAACAATTTTAATAAGGATTATTAATGAAAATTGGCAATAATTATAAAGACGTGGTGAATCAACAATTCTAGGGTGCATAAAATGAAATAACGGCCCAAGGCCCAATCTCCCCATGGTAGCCTCGCAGGGGGTGTTGTTAGCAAGCTAGAGGGAGTGTGGATAGAAGTTTTATGAAATAAAAGCCCAAGTTAGCTTCAGCAAACCCTAAATAGCTTTTGTCAAATAAAGAATCCGCTGATGTCTTCTTCCCCAACGTGTTACGGCGCCGAAACCTCTTTGTTCTCCATAACTCTCGCCGGAAAACACTTCACGACGGCGCCTTTCCCCTATTTGGCAACCATCGCGACGCGGCTCCCATTCCTCTTCAACTATCTCCGACGAACAAGAACTTCAGTGAACCCTCTTCTACCATGCCGCCGTCACCGGACTCGCCTCAACAACCCTTTGTTTCCCTGTCTTCGTCGTATCCTCTGTCTCTCAATGACGAACATCACGAACACTTCATGCCTTCGTCGCCTCTGATAATCGACCTCTCCACCGGTCTTCCCTATCTCCGTCACGTTTTCATCATTACGGTGCCATTCATTCTCCTCCGTTCACACAGAACCCACCCAAAATCGCCGACACTCTATCACGCCGCTCGTACTCGATCCTCTTCAGACTCATGATGCGGCTCACCTCAGGTATATCAACAAACAAAGCTCATCGGAGACAGGACACTTCTCTATGGATTTCGCCCTGGTTTTCTCTTATCCGTTCAGAATCGATTCGCTGACACTGCTCTCTCAGAGAAAGCCCCCTCCGGAAACTGAGTTCGGTCATCTTCTTCAATTTCCGAGGATGCGGCTCATCCTTCTCGCCACCATCGCAACTGATCTATCTCTAATCGTGTTTCACTATTTGGGCATCAGGGACTTGACAATCACCGACGCAGTTTCTAATCGTCTATCGCAAGCTCCAACATCAACGTGAAATATTGCTCGGGTAAGACTTTCTGACTGATTCTATCTTTTCTCCTTGCGAATTTCCGTTGGATGTGTTGAATCCATTTGTTGTGAACCTTGATTGCATAAACGTAATCATGGCTCTTGCTTCGCGGATTATCATTGTTGATTCGATTTGCTGGCTGAATCTGAAGTTGAAGCCGAATCCAGAAACATTGAGGAATATCAATGGAGCTTTTTTGCGATGAATCTGAAAGTGATGAAGGTGCGATGGATTACTGGTTCTGACTGTTGAAGATGAGAAACAAACATATGACGATGATGGTGATGAAGAGTGTTATGCAGAGGATTGAATTGATGAAGGTAAGAGAAGGCTGTCAAGAAAAATCTGCTTTTTTCTCTTCTCCCCTTTCACTGCAACCGTTATTTCTCACTAACTGTTTCTGTTGTTGTATTCTTGAACTTTAAAGGTGATTTGCATATTGATGAGGTTGGAAATTGGAGCTGAAGAAGGGTGAAATTGAACTTGAAGATGGTGATGGAGAAGAGGCCAATGGTGGCAGGGGATTATGGAAGAAGAAGAAGGTGTTGAAGCTGCCATTGATTGGAGGAAAAGAAAAAGTTCAGAAGATGTTGATTGAAGATTGATGAGGGTTTGGATTTTTTGTGAAAGAAGAAGGAAATTGAAGCAGTTGTCCTCTAATTTATAGCAACAAACTGATGCAACTTTCTAAAGATTTTTCAGGTAAATTTGTTGCAAGTTTGTTGAGATTTCAGTTGAGAGTTTGTTACCATTCGGTTATGAATTAGTTATCGCGATTAGAACCTTCTGCTGCAACTTTTACTTTCAGTTAAAAACCCTTCTCGCAATGCCCTGCTTTCTTTTCGATTTTCTCATGATATATCTCATTCCTGAGTTTATCGTCAGCTGAGTATTATCTGAAATGAGTTTCATTTACAGGGTGCATCGCCGTTGATGTCGTGAAGTATGTTACTCTGAGGAATGGATCAAAATGTGGTTTTAAGATATGTTCCCGAATCGCTTTGTCAAGATTGTTGAACTTTGAACTTCGATGAGGATTCAGCTAGGACATGAAGTCGGATGATGAATTTCCGTCATTTTTATTCACTTAACAGTTAGAATTTTCTTCTTGCACAATTCATCCATGTAACCGTGTCTTTTTTATGAAAGTTTTGTTGGAGTGAACTCTTAAAACACTTGTAATTGAATCCCAATTTTTTTGATATCTTTTCCAGTATTTCTAATTTTCTGTTATGAGCATTCAAAAAGAAAGATCCACAAAAAAACCCTTCTCTTTTATTAAGAGTTTTTTTTTCCGTTTGGTTTCGGCTATTGAGAAGAAGCCATAACTGTAATGTTTTTTCTAACAATAGGCCTTTGGGTAATTAATTAAAAAAAATGAAAAGTGTAATAAAATAAGAAAAAGTTTGGGCTTACAATGGGTCTTGGAATTAAAAAACAATGAAAGAATGTAATGAAAAAAAAAGGGTTTGGGCTTACAATGGGCCTTGAAGTTAATTCTAGAGATTAATTCAAGTATGAAATTAGAATGACTTTGTAATTGGATTTGGAGCCAAAAACAATATGAATTTAATCACAAGATATGACTTGATTTTGAATTTCTTTTAAGGTAGTGTTCAAAAATGGAACAAAGAAAGAATTTGGTTAGGACAAATATTTGGTAATTTGTTTAATAGTTTAGAATGGTGATATGAAATAAATTTGGGCTAAGAAATAATGGTTATAAGAGGTGATCTTGATGATAGCAAGAAAAGAAATATTTGAAATATGGTTTTTACGGGCTAGAGCGAATAAAGATGGTAAACAAGGATGTGTCTTGGATTCCAAATGGCCTGCATAATCAATCTTAATATCTTAACACAATCCTCCAACCCAAATCCAACTTATTATTAATGAATCCCCAAACTTCGATAAGCTTCAACATTGAACCTCATTGACTTCTACCACAACAAACAAGCAAACGAGAGAACCATAGTAACTTGCTTTTCTTATGAGTCCACCATTAGATCTCCTATACCATGAACATCATGATACCTCGATACGAAACCCTACAACTCAGTCTCCATTAATTAACATCAACAAAACCATGTCAGAGATAAGAATCTGTAATGAACTTGTATTGAGTGTTCCCCAATGAAGCAAATAGCTTGAGTTGTTAACATGAATAATGTCATAAGCATCAGACACTCCTGAGAAATCTTGAAGAAGATAATTGGGATACTTGATGAACTTCAGCATAAGAACGTGGCTATGATGAGATGAGCTCAACCTCTATCTTATCTCAAGTGCAATAACCAGATAAATCATCTCTGAATATGAAAACTCAAATCACTGGAGCATACTCTGATCCCATGCCTGAGGAATACAATGCAAATGCGTGATGATGGATATTATGATCTAATGGGAAATGCAGATGACATGCGAAGCAATAAGCCAATAAAGGGAATAAATAATAAGGGCAAATTTTGAGGTATTACAACTGCCCCTATTCAATCATCTGCAGACTTGAATGAATAATTGCAACGACTTTTAGACATTCAAGGTATGGAGTGATTGAATACTCGAATAAAACCTGAAAATTTGCACACTGAGGGTAATGGAAATGCCATCTGCCCATTTATTTATTTATATTTTTTGTTTTGACCTCTGAATAGGTAACGGAGATAGAACTAGGTGGAATAGAATCAATGCAATCACTGCGACTGCTGAGCGAATCAAAGCCACATCGAGGGTGCCTGTTGGCGCAACAGGGCTTAACGAAACCATTAGCGGAATGGAACTCAAATCAATATGACCGCTGGGCAGGACCAAGCCATAAAGAAAACACACGCGACTACTGGGCAGGACCAAGCCACGGAAGATGCCTGTTATCGGAACAGGACTTAACGCAACATCAACCGATTTGCGACTCAAATAAGATCAACCGATCTAACACGGAGATGGTATCAACCGATCCACCCCGAAAAGCGAGAATGTAATACCATCCGATTTACAGCTCGAAGAGAAATGATATCAACCGATTCATAACTCAAATATGATCAACCGATCTAACACGGAAATGGTATCAACCGATCCACCCCAGAAATCGAGAATGTAATATCATCCGATTTACAGCTCGAAGAGAAATGATATCAACCGATTCATAACTCAAATATGATCAACCGATCTAACATGGAGATGGTATCAACCGATCCATAACCAAGAAAACGAGAATGTAATATCATCCGATTTACAACTCGAAGAGAAATGATATCAACCGATTCATGACTCAAATAAGATCAATCGATCTA
The DNA here is from genome assembly GCA_963966055.1 of Lathyrus aphaca. Classification (NCBI taxonomy): domain Eukaryota; kingdom Viridiplantae; phylum Streptophyta; class Magnoliopsida; order Fabales; family Fabaceae; genus Lathyrus; species Lathyrus aphaca. The sequence goes on from OZ014523.1 coordinate 87,067,468, forward strand.
ACTAGGAAATGGTATCAACCGATCTATTATCTTCGCACTGAGACGAGACCAAGAGGAACAGGATCATTGTACTTAAATGATAACCCGAAATGCGACCGTTGTACTTAAACGGAGACGCGAAAAAATGAGACTGTTGTACTGAAACAAGACTCAAAGACGAGACCATTGTACTTAAATGGAGACTCGAAAGGAACGAGATCGTTGTACTTAAACGAGAGCCCAAGACGCGACCGTTGTACTTAAACGGAGGCGCGAAAAAAATGAGACTGTTGTACTGAAACAAGACTCAAAGACGAGACCATTGTACTTAAATGGAGACTCGAAAGGAACGGGATCGTTGTACTTAAACGAGAGCCCAAGACGCGACCGTTGTACTTAAACAGAGACGCGAAAAAATGAGACTGTTGTACTGAAACAAGACTCAAAGACGAGACCATTGTACTTAAATGGAGACTCGAAAGGAACGGGATCGTTGTACTTAAACGAGAGCCCAAGACGCGACCGTTGTACTTAAACGGAGACGCGAAAAAATGAGACTGTTGTACTAAAACAAGACTCAAAGACGAGACCATTGTACTTAAATGGAGACTCGAAAGGAATGGGATCGTTGTACTTAAACGAGAGCCCAAGACGCGACCGTTGTACTTAAACGGAGACGCGAAAAAATGAGACTGTTGTACTAAAACAAGACTCAACTGAGGATAACAACGAGACTTGGTATAAGTAACCACCCTGGGAAACGAAATTGCATTCTGTGGGGAATACTTCAATCTGATTGGAGATGTAACGGGTCTTATGTAATATACCTCAAAACTGGCCCATGCTGGTATGCATATGTTTGGATTTATGGCGTAATGCTCCATGAGGATGGAAATGCTACGCTTTGGAGGATGCAAATGTGATGATGATTATGCATATGCAAATGCAAAGAGATCTTCTGACAAGACTGCAAGTATCCCATATGGCTTGACTGGGGAGGAACTGATGATCACTGCATTGATCTGACTAATCTTTGTGAGGAGGAAACAACTCTGCGGGGGATGCTGTTAATAATTCACCGGCTCTAAACAGCCGCCACTGCCAAAAATAAATTGGACTTTGAGATTGGAGTGCCAAGACCCTGCTGGAGATGAACTCTTCTTGTACCCTGGTGGGGAAGTGAGGACCTCCTGACTTGGTTGGGGACCAAAGGCATGATACTGCTGAGGAAGCGATTGCTGGGGAGGCAAAACACTCCTTATACTACCGAGAATTACCCCTGTCTGAAGGGAAACTCCTGCTTGGGGATGACACCCACCTTCTGCTACCTTGCTGGGAGAAATTTCAACTTCCACATTACTGGGGATGACGGGTGATGTCAATGATAAAGCTTCATGCTGAAGATAAAAGCTCAAGCTGCCACTTACTGGGGATAAGAGATAAATCCTCTCATGTTGGGAATGAGAGATGTATGGCGTCTCATGCTGATGATGAGAGACGATGACCCTTCTTCTCAAGAAGTAACCTTCCATGAGACTTGTTAAGGAACCTTGATCGATGAAGTCCGCAGATGAAACAACTCTTACAGTACTGTGTTGACAATGGCTTTGCCCCTAGCCTTGGGTTGATAGGTTGCCAACTAACCATGATTGAATAATGGTTCTATGAAATTTTCAACTCGCCTCAGACTAAGGTCCATCGGAAGAAAATGTCTCAAGAGGATTTTACAGAAAACATGACATACGAAATGCCTCAGTGTCTTCAAACTCTTGGAGAGATTCGTTGGATCTCGAAATAACTATCCCGGACTGCATGGTCTATGAAAGAAATTGCCTCGCAAGGATTCATGAAAAGCCTCATATCACTGTGAGATATTCGGCCCCAGTATTTTGAACTTCGGATAGGCGCTTTGAATTGACGGTCTTCGGGAGAGAGTGACTTCTCATGCCCTTGAAGTGATCATTTATGACTGACTTGTGCTTTGAAGAAAACACCCATACCATTTGTTCTTTGAAAGATTGGATCTCGAAGTGATTGCCCCATTTTGGCGACGTGATTGCCCCAGATTAGTTGGCTCTTTGAGAGATTTGAATCTCGAAGTGATTGCCCCAGTTTGGCTAAACTTTGGAGAGATTGTTCGACGTAATTGCCCCAGATTAGTTGGCTCTTACCACGACTATTGGGAAAGTCTCCACTCAATGGAGTTTCTTGGAAAAGTGCATCTTCATATGCTGGCCCTTCGGAAGTTTCAGACTTCTCAACTTTGGCAAGATTAAGCTTCTGGATTGAAGTTTCATATGTGAATTTTTATGATGCCCAACAAATATATGCAAGCAGAAAATGTTTATTCTAAGAATGAAAATTCTAATGCAACATCCATGTTAATCTTGAAGTTTTACTGAAAAAGATGTCGCAAACCTTTGTGAGCGAATCACTGGTTAAGATACGACATTAATATTTTTTGAATAATAGAAAGCATGTACATGCAACACCAACAAAGATCTTTCAACACCACTCATAGAAGTCAGGAACGCGGTCTCGTGGTAGTACGCTTTTGAAATAACCCTGTTTCAGTTAGGACTTTTGAGGGTTGTATCATGGCCTGGTTCACGGTTATAGAAACAAAGGATATAGGCTCGAAATTTATTTGTGCCCACCCCTCTTCGTGATGTTCTCCATTCCTATGTTCAGCTAGCTTTCACAAGCGCTCACTTCTCAAAAAGGGTTTTGTGATGGTTGAGGAACCAATTACACTAACGGTTTAAGCACCACTCAGGTTGTTGTATGGAGTCAGTCATCCCTTTGTCTTTCGTGTCTGTATCACACGACTTTGTTCTTGTTCAAGGATCTTTCTTGTAATCCTTTTCGTCTTTCGCTTTTGCATTATTTTGATTATCCCTAACTTTTGCCTGGACTGATTCTTGTGAATCTTTGATTGTGAAGTCCAGCGGGATGCCCTAATTTTTGCCTAAGTCGCTTATTTTCAAGTTTCGACTTAGCGGGCTTTCTCATCATTTTTTTTAGTTCTTTTTTTGTGTGAACAAATCGTGTGACACTGGTTGTCTTGATTGCTTTGAAAAGGTCATGACTGTCTCACTTCTTGGTTGATGAGTAATAACCAATGTGGTTTCCGGTCTTTGGACCACTTGCTTGGGATAACCATTGTGGTTTCTAGTCATTGGACCTCTTGATTTGGTAAAGCGAAAGGTAATGGATCCTCATATGTACACTCCTTTTTGAAATTTGAACGCTAGGTCAAACTAGCTGACGCCTACCCTGCCCCTGGGTTAAATACAAGGGTTTTTTCCATGCTAAAAGAAACTCCTACTTCAAGGCTCAAATGGGTTGGCGAGGGTCTATCTCCCTTATATCTCCGGTGTTTAGGATTTGAAACAATGCCTGTACATCATCAACAGGGTCTTTCTCAAAAGCACACAATTAAAGTTTTTGCGTTCTCATTTCGTCATCCTCCCTGATAGAGTTTAAGCACAACAGTTGGTATTGCAATGCACATACACAAAATCATGAGTGAATACGAATGGATTACTTCAAGAGAAACATGTGCATTTTATTATGGTTATCATTCAAAAACAAATAAGTTTCATGCATGCATACAAATGTTTAAACAAACAATATAAACTACAAATGAAAATGCAGTAAAGAAGCTGAACATTGCCATCATTGAGGAGACTTGACTCCGTCTGGACTTATTGCTTCTGAAGATGCCCTTGCAAACTAGGATGCCAATTTGATGAGGAGATTTCAATATGTGAGCAGACCTTCTGGCATGATGACCTTTGAGTCAATCAAAATTTGAACCTTGTTCCTGAACGTATCACAGTTGTCCAATGGTATGTCTAAATGCCCCTGAGTGGTACTTGCACCTAGCCTTTACGTCGTGGTTGCCATTACTGAGGAGGTCCGACTCCGTCTGGATTTGTTGCTCTTAGAGACTTTCAACAGTCAGCAGTCTGGATGTTCATTCTATTACTGATTCGGTGCCATATTCCCACCTTTACCTGGTGCGAACACAATAGTCTTGAAGTCCATCACATTCGCGACCTTGTTTTTACCCTTGTCTCTGAAAGATTTGCAATCTTCAATTAAAAGGCCAGGTGCCCCAGAACGGTAGTCATACTTGGCATCGAAACCTCAAAGGAAGCTTTGTCGGAGATGATCCTGATGTGATTAGCCCAACTGGTTTGAACTTGAGTAAATGAGGAAACTCGTTGCACGTACGATCTCAAAGTATGATCAAACTTCTTCTCAAGTTGTTCTGGACTTTGCCCATATGCTCTGGCCCTAGGAATATCTTGGGAAGCTGAGGTTGAATGCTGACAAACGACATCTGGCGGGCAGAGGTTGATAAGGTTAATAAATAAGGTTGCTCGGAAAGATCTCATGTAATCTCCTGCCTACGTATCTCCATTGACCAATGGAGAATCAGAGCAGCGTAGTTCCCCTCACTAGGGATGAAAATAGCTTCCTTTCCTTGACACCACATTCAGGGTTTCCATAACCGGCTTATCCGAGTCTTCATCTGGTTGAATTCCTCTTTCAACAGTTTCTGATTCTGCAATAAAGCTTGTACCTCGGCCCTGAATTGCCCCAGTTGGGTCTTCCTTTCGGTTACCTCCACCCGGAGTTGCTTCAAATATATACCTTGATGAATGTGATTCAAGTTGTCCATTTTGATGAGAAATCAAGTCAGGAAAAGAATGCGTCTCTGAACACCTGTCAAGAATGCAAGGATGTATGCAAATGCCATGTTCAATTATTTCTGAGGAATCTAACTGCTTTGATTCAAGTTTTGACACAGACAAAGTCCAATGGCATGATTCAGATATGTGATCCTCGGAAATAACTGAACATGTGTGCAGAAATGCTATGATGTCATGTATGAAATAGGCATGTGATCAATGATCTGATGCTGGTGTTGAGCAGTAAACCAACTGTCTATATAAAATCACAATAGCGGCACCATCTCTGTATAGAACCCCATAACTGAGAACCCAATAACTGTAGAACTGGATCACATAATTGAACAATCACTGATGGTGTTAAAGTTGAACAACAAACCAAGTGTCTGTGGAGAGTCATAATAACAGTCACAATATCAGGGTCACCATGGTAATCACAGTAACAATCTCTCTGAATAGGAATCCCGAATCTCAGAATCAAAGAACCATAGAACACTGAACAATACTGGCAAAGTGGGTATGTTGAAGTTTAGGGTTCCTGCAAACCTGTAAACCCCTCCCAATCTCACGGGTGTGCTACTCGGGTCAACATCACGGACTCTCAAAGCCGAATAGCAATAATACGTTCACCATCTCCGAGAAATGGCTCATGACCAAATCAGGGAATCGGTTTGGCATTATGTACTACTCAGGGAGGTCTCAGTTGAGTCCGGAAAAACAAGCATCCCTCACAAGTTTCCTGCTTCAAGCACTGAGTCGAGAAACAATAGTACATTCATCCCGAAGGGTACAATACTATCGTCATACGATCAGTTTGCTTTAACTGAATTCCTTTGAGAGAACCAGGCCATCCTATGCGAGTTCCCAATGGACCCTCGGATGCTAGTGGGTTTGCCAACAAATGTGGTCTGCCACTGTCATCACTGGAGAGGGGTGTTTCCATTAAGGTCCTCGAAGATCGGTCACCAGATGCACATAACTATCAAGGTTGTACCCTGAAGTGGAGAAGAACCCCCACACAGAATAGTCCCGAGACAGTCGCAATCTGGGTGTGGAACACATCACCACTCATCATGTAACCATGCGAGCACAACGTGTCCACGCTAATCCTATAGTGAACTCAAGCCGGGTAGTTGGCTTATCTCACAGTAACTCCCATCCCACAGAAAAAATGAAAACCAGCACAGCCAGACAGTCCAGTATAATATGATGCATGGAAAATAAAATACTGAAAGTGGTAAATAAATGCGGTAAAGTAAAGCTGTAAAGAACTGTAAATACAAACAGTAAAGCTAAACTAAAGCACACAACATCAAACAGATAAACACCCAAAGAAACAAAACCAAACATGCGCTAGGATTGACTCTACAAGGGAAACTAGAAGAATCAGGTTATTCCCCAGCAGAGTCGCCAGTTGTCGCTCCCGGGATTTTTATCCTAGTACAAACGCGAAAGTGGCGCGGAAAGGTTAGAGTCGCCAGCCAGACATTTTTATCCCGAAAGAATGGGAAAGGTAATGTTGCACAAACCTAAGGAAGAAGGAAAGGACAAGGTCCTGCGAACCAAAGATCTGAGTTCGGGAGTCGGTTACGACCTGGGAAGGTATTAGCACCCCAGATCGTCCGCCGTACCCGACGGGATCCACGCTTGCTTGTTTGTTTCAAAGGGTGAGAAATAAGAATGCTGCTGAATAAAACCGCTAACTGGAATGAGAATGAAATGAGAAAAGGAACTGAAATGGAAAGAAAAGAAAGAATGGGGAAAATGTAGGGAAAATAAAGAATGTGCTCGAATGGGCCCTACCCCACTGCCTACGTACCTCATCGGGATAATGAGGATCAGAGTCGACGTAGTTCGCCTAACTAAGGCGGGAACTATTTGTTTGTGTTTTTTATGCTGGAACTGCGTATGTCTATGCTCAGGTGTTGCAGGCTCGTGTCATACAATATTGTTCGGTTTTCATTATGTGTTTTATTGCTTTTCTTTATAAGATGAGAAAGAATGACTCAAGTTGAAAAATGGACAAACTAAGGGGACTAAGACTCAATCCTAATTTTGTTTATTTATTTACAAGTGGTCCTATGGTTAATGAGGTATTCTAATCCTAAGAAAGAAAAGGAAAAGAAGAAAAAAGAGAATTAGAAACTAACTTACTTCCTAAGGAAGTTAAGTTGTCTCTAAAGAAAGGGAAATCCTAAGAGCAAAGCACAAGGTGCTAAGGCAAACACAATTAAAATGCATAAGAGATGGGAATGAAGTAATTCTTACCTCAATCTTACCCCCTACAAAACAAAAGTTAGCATGACAATGCATATTGAAAGTAAAATCAAAGCATGAAAGCGATTAAGTACCATAAACGTCCTAGAATGGAACTAAGGTTCAAAATAAGACCTAAGTCTAAAGGTGAAGGTACCTAAAGGTTACATGACTTCTAAAGTCAGTAGCTACATTTTATAGGTCCCTAAGTATGCTAGGATACCTCACAAGATCAAACTATGTCAAACTATGTACCAAAAGTTCACATAAGTTCACCTAAATGCAAGTTAGGGTCTATGGATGAAGTATGAATGCATATGGATTACAGGCATGAATTAATACATGAAATGAACATCAAAGTCAGTAGTGAATTCTTATGAAGATGGATGAATGATTATACAATCATGGATGCAATGGATTAGGCATATGGAGCAATGAGAAGAAGATATGAGAAGAAACGAAACAAACATCGCATAAGATCGCAAATGATGAAAACTAAGGAAGAATGGCATGTGAATATGCATAAAATGATTATGGGTCAGTAGCATACAAGGTATGAGATGCAATTAGAATGCATGAATAGGCATTAATTATTTCCACACAATTCAAGTTATTATTTAGAGGAGAAGGGAAACTAGTTTAGGTTACATAAGTATGCACTTTGAAACACTAGAACAAACCAAATGAGTATGGTTCAAAAAATGACCTATAACTGGAATTAAGGACCTATAAATGACCTATAATCAACTCCTAAAAGCTACCAAAAAACCTCTCAAGAAAATGGCGTGAATGCCTCCTTAACATTTAGGTTATGCAACAAATAAACACATGAATCAACCTAGGATCTAGGTGACATGGAAAAATAGCAAAAAGCCTTTAAAAATTATGAAATTAAATCCCTTGAATAATATAGTGATTATCTCACATGGTATTAAAGGATTACCTAAAATTATGCACCAAAGTGCCAAAACAATTCCTTGATTAGCAAGGTAACAAAGCATGGTTATCAAAAAACAAACTCCACAAAGTGGATCAAAAATGGCACTAAAAATTATGAAAAAAATGCCTAATGAGAATCATCATGTCACAAATTACAGTGATTAATCACACACAAAAAATAGGTTTCAAACCTATGGGGAAAAATCGATTTCGGTCTCTTATGCCAAAACCTTCCTTTTTGGGACAGCTTATGATCTAAAATCCGAATTAATTATTAAAACCACCAAAATCTGGAAACAAAAAATATGACAAATTAATTAAGAGGATGAGGATCACTCATGAATTTTTCCAGAATTTTATACCACTTAAACTATTTTTTATAATTGCTACGAAACGGACAAAAAAAGTGGATTTTAAGGGGAAGTGAAAGGAAGCGATCCTAATGGTTCGTAACCTAATCCCTAAGTTCCGAAATCGATACATATCATCAAAAATCACAAATATAACCAGTGCCTCAGGTGGGAGGGCTCAATATGCACCTTAAGTTATATGATCCTAAGCCGCATACGACTAAAATGATGCGTAAAGGCCGAAAAAACTTGAAATTACTTACTTGATCGAAGTGTCGATTCCTCACAAAAAGAAATTCGAAAAAACCTTAAGCAATGTCTTGTAGTCTCCCATAAGCAAAATAAATGCTTATCATCCATATTTTCTTTTGTGAAGCTCCACCACAATCGGAATCGATGTGTATCAATAAAAGACACTCATAAACAAAGTGGTTAAATTAGTACTAAACCATGATTAAAAATAACAAGAAAAATCCAATAAGACTTGTTAAGATTAATCAAGATGTTAACCATCACAAAAATTAGTTAACCATTATGAAAAAAAACTATTAGCAATTTTATTAACAATTTTAATAAGGATTATTAATGAAAATTGGCAATAATTATAAAGACGTGGTGAATCAACAATTCTAGGGTGCATAAAATGAAATAACGGCCCAAGGCCCAATCTCCCCATGGTAGCCTCGCAGGGGGTGTTGTTAGCAAGCTAGAGGGAGTGTGGATAGAAGTTTTATGAAAGAAAAGCCCAAGTTAGCTTCAGCAAACCCTAAATAGCTTTTGTCAAATAAAGAACCCGTTGATGTCTTCTTCCCCAACGTGTTACGGCGCCGAAACCTCTTTGTTCTCCATAACTCTCGCCGGAAAACACTTCACGACGGCGCCTTTCCCCTATTTGGCAACCATCGCGACGCGGCTCCCATTCCTCTTCAACTATCTCCGACGAACAAGAACTTCAGTGAACCCTCTTCTACCATGCCACCGTCACCGGACTCGCCTCAACAACCCTTTATTTCCCTGTCTTCGTCGTATCCTCTGTCTCTCAATGACGAATATCACGAACACTTCATGCCTTCGTCGCCTCTGATAATCGACCTCTCCACCGGTCTTCCCTATCTCCGTCACGTTCTCATCATTACGGTGTCATTCATTCTCCTCCGTTCACACAGAACCCACCCAAAATCGCCGACACTCTATCACGCCGCTCGTACTCGATCCTCTTCAGACTCATGATGCGGCTCACCTTAGGTATATCAACAAACAAAGCTCATCGGAGACAGGACACTTCTCTATGGATTTCGCCCTGGTTTTCTCTTATCCGTTCAGAATCGATTCGGTGACACTGCTCTCTCAGAGAAAGCCCCCTCCAGAAACTGAGTTCGGTCATCTTCTTCAATTTCCGAGGATGCGGCTCATCCTTCTCGCCACCATCGCAACTGCTCTATCTCTAATCGTGTTTCATTATTTGGGCATCAGGGACTTGACAATCACCGACGCAGTTTCAAATCGTCTATCGCAAGCTCCAACATCAACGTGAAATATTGCTCGGGTAAGACTTTCTGACTGATTCTATCTTTTCTCCTTGTGAATTTCCGTTGGATGTGTTGAATCCATTTGTTGTGAACCTTGATTGCAGAAACGTAATCATGGCTCTTGCTTCGCGGATTATCGTTGTTGATTCGATTTGCTGGCTGAATCTGAAGTTGAAGCCGAATCTAGAAACATTGAGGAATATCAATGGAGCTTTTTTGCGATGAATCTGAAAGTGATGAAGGTGCGATGGATTACCGGTTCTGACTGTTGAAGATGAGGAACAAACATATGACGGTGATGGTGATGAAGAATGTTATGCAGAGGATTGAATTGATGAAGGTAAGAGAAGGCTGTCAAGAAAAATCTGCTTTTTTCTCTTCTCCCCTTTCACTGCAACCGTTATTTCTCACTAACTGTTTCTGTTGTTGTATTCTTGAACTTTAAAGGTGATTTGCATATTGATGAGGTTGGAAATTGGAGCTGAAGAAGGGTGAAATTGAACTTGAAGATGGTGATGGAGAAGAGGCCAATGGTGGCAGGGGATTATGGAAGAAGAAGAAGGTGTTGAAGCTGCCATTGATTGGAGGAAAAGAAAAAGTTCAGAAGATGTTGATTGAAGATTGATGAGGGTTTGGATTTTTTGTGAAAGAAGAAGGAAATTGAAGCAGTTGTCCTCTAATTTATAGCAACAAACTTGTAGATGTTTAAGAATTGGCAGAATTTTTGACCAAACAAGAAATGTTCAATTCAGTTCAGAATGTCCTATCAGATGTTGGGACATTATCAAACAGAGTATGTGAACTTTTATCAGGATGTCTCATCAGATGTTGGGACATTGTGTTAAGAACTTAGTTCAGTTTTTCAGGATGTCCCAACAGATGTTGAGACATCTCAGACCTGCTACCAGAATTAATTATTGATTAACAGATCAGAGATATTTAAGGATAATTATCTGGAATTAATTAATGATGGATAAAAACAGAACAAGGCGCATCTGTAGGGAGTTTTATATTGAAGTTTCAGTTTAAAACAGAAGACCTAAAAGCACCTAGAATCTAGGAGGTAACAAACCCTAATTCAAGGTGGAAGCTGCTGCGCATTAGGGCTGGATCATTCTACAGAAAGCCCAAAATTCAGATACCTATTTAATTAACAGAAACTCATAGAATTGAGTACGAATTACAGAAGACAAAATAGGGTGTCTAGAATTTAATAGCAGGTTGTGTTTTATTGTACCACTTTATAAGCTTTTAAGCAAAAGTGCATTTGTGACTTGATTGAAACTGTGAAGTAAGATCAAGCTGTATTGTTTGAAGGATGTCTTCAATTTCAGTAAACTTGTAAACTTGATCACTGTGTGATTGAGGGGGAGTGAGTAGGGTACTCTTATCTAAGGTGTGTCTTAGGTAGAAATTGCATTGGGTAGTTATTAAGTGATAGATTAAACAGGGTGGTTTAAGTCTAGAATTAATATTACTAATAGTGGATTTCCTCCTGGCTTGGTAGCCTCCAGATGTAGGTGTGGTTATACACTGAACTGGGTTAACAAACTTCTGTGTTGTTTACTTTTCTTGCTATTTAAGTTTTGGTTAAATTTGTCAAGTGTCCTATCAAGTGTTGGGACATCTCTTAGGACATCTCATACCTGATCACAGAATTTCAATTGGCATCAGAGCAGGCACCCTGCCTGTTTATACTGGGTGAGATCTAGGGAAAACAAATTTTGTAACATGGACAGAGATATAGGGTCAGTAAATAGACCACCTATACTGGATGGATCTAATTATGACTACTGGAAGCCAAGAATGATTGCATTCTTAAAATCACTTGACAACAGGGCATGGAGAGCAGTCAATGTTGGATGGGATCATCCTGTCCAAGACACCAAAGATGAAACAAAAGTGCTGAAACCTGAAGAAGAATGGAGTAAGGAGGAAGAAGATTCAGCACTAGGCAACTCAAAAGCCTTAAATGCTTTATTCAATGGCATTGATAGGAACATTTTCAGACTTGTTCATCATTGTGAGCTGGCCAAAGATGTTTGGGACACTCTCAAAACAACTCATGAAGGAACATCAAAAGTAAAAATGTCAAGACTTCAACTTCTCACCACCAAGTTTGAAAACTTGAGAATGAAGGAAGATGAATCAATTCATGAGTTCTACATGAACATCTTGGATATAGCCAATACTTCTGGAGCTTTGGGAGAAAAGATGACTGATGAAAAGCTGGTAAGAAAGATTCTCAGATCTTTGCCAAAAAGATTTGACATGAAAGTCACAGCAATAGAAGAAGCTCAAGACATATGCTCCATGAAAGTTGAAGAACTCATTGGCTCCCTTCAAACTTTTGAGATGGGAATGAATGAGACAAATGTTAAAAAGAACAAAAGCATAACATTGGTGTCAAATACTGATGAAGAAGAAGATGATGAATCAGAAAATGGTAAAAGCTTATCAGAAAACCTAGCTATGCTTGGAAGACAATTCAAACAGATTCTCAGAGGAATGGATGGCAAATCCAAATCCAGTGGAAAATTCACAATCTCTTCTGAGAACAGGAGACATTATGATGATAATAAAAAGTCAAATTATACTGAAAAGACCAGTCAAGAAAAAGGAGTCAAATGCCATGAATGTGAAGGATATGGACATATCAAGAAGGAATGTCCCACCTTCTTAAAAAGACAAAAGAAGGGACTATCTGTAACCTGGTCTGATGAAGACTCAGGAGGAGATTCAGAAGAAGAATCAGCTAAGCATATTACTGCTTTAGCTGGACTGTTTGAATATGATAGTGATTCCAGTTGTGGAGAGCTTACTTATGCAGATCTTGAGCAAGCTTTCAAAGATCTATACAAGAGAAGCACTGAAATATGCAGTGAGGTTATAAAGCTAAAGAAGCAGAATGAGGTATTAGAAGATGAAAAAGCAAGTGGTCAAGTAATCATTGATACCTTGAAAAGTGAAGTAACTCTTCTCAACTCTAAGTTGGAACATATGTCCAAATCTGTTAAAATGTTGAACAGCAGCTCAAATACACTGGATGTTATTCTCAGCAATAATAAACATTCAGGGGACAAAAGTGGACTGGGATATAACAAAGATGAAGCCAGCTCTAGCAAAGCTACTGCAAAAACTACACAGTCAAACAAGATGTCCCAACAGATGCTTCAACATCAGAACACAAAGACAAACATAATGTTCCAACAGATGTCTCAACATTCTGGAAAGAACAAAATGAAGAAGAAGTATCAATGATGGAGATGCCATCACTGTGGAAGATTTGGACATATCAAACCTCATTGTTATAAGTTGCATGGATATCCAAATCAGATGTATCAGCAACCTTCCAAGAAGAAAATAGAAGTTACCAAGAAAGTGCTGCATAAACATCATAGAAATCAGCAACCTCCTAAGCAGAAGACTGAAAACTTCAAGAAGGTATGGAAACCAAAAGCTAGCACTGAAGTTGATCAAAGCTACAAGAACAAGATCAACAATCAAGCTTGGAGATCAGTTGATAAACAACACACAGGGCAGAGGCATCAAAAGAAATCTCAACTCATCTGGTCAAAGAAAAATACTGCATACATAGCACATACATCACTGAGAGTATCAGCTAAAGAAGACTGGTACTTTGACAGTGGATGTTCAAGACACATGACTGGATTGAAGAATTTGCTAGTAAACTTAAAATCACATTCATCCAGGTATGTGACCTTTGGAGATGGAGCTAAAGGAGAAATCAAGGGAGTTGGAACCTTGGATTGTCAAGATGTTCCAAGACTAGATGATGTGCTGCTAGTTAAAGGTTTAACTGCTAACCTGATCAGCATAAGTCAGTTATGTGATCAAGGGTACAGTGTGAACTTTACCAAAACTGAATGCATAGTGACTAACAATGAACAAGAGGTTGTCATGAAAGGAGCCAGGTCTAAAGACAACTGTTACATGTGGGAGCCACTAGACTTCAGTCTCACTTCAACTTGCTCTCTAGCTAAAGAAGAAGAAGTGAAACTATGGCACCAAAGACTAGGCCATCTTCATTTCAGAGGCATAAAGAAGATCATATCTATGGATGCTGTAAGAGGTATTCCTAAACTGAAGATTGATGATGGTAAAATATGTGGTGAATGTCAAATAGGCAAGCAAACCAAGATGTCCCATCCAAAGCTCCAACATCTGACAACTTCCAAAGTTTTGGAACTTTTACATATGGATCTTATGGGACCTATGCAGGTTGAAAGTCTTGGTGGTAAGAGGTATGCTTATGTGGTGGTTGATGACTTTTCAAGATATACATGGATAAATTTCATCAAAGAAAAGTCTGATGTATTTGATGTATTCAAAGAATTATGCCAAAGATTACAAAGAGAAAAATCCAGCTGTGTAATCAGAATAAGAAGTGATCATGGAAAGGAATTTGAGAATCAAAAGTTCTTAGATTTCTGCTCTTCAGAAGGAATCAATCATGAATATTCTTCACCAATCACTCCTCAACAGAATGGGATTGTTGAGAGGAAGAATAGAACTATCCAAGAATCTGCAAGAGCTATGATCCATGCCAAAAAGTTACCTCTGTATTTCTGGGCTGAAGCTATGAACACTGCCTGCTACATCCATAACAGAGTTACCTTGAGAAAAGGAACTTTGTCCACAATATATGAAGTCTGGAAGGGCAGAAAACCCACTGTTAAGTACTTTCATGTGTTTGGAAGTAACTGCTATATTCTGGCAGATAGGGAGCAAAGGAGAAAATTGGACCCTAAAAGTGATGAAGGGATTTTTCTTGGATACTCTATAAACAGCAGAGCATATAGAGTATTTAATTCTAGAACCAAGGTCATCATGGAGTCCATAAATGTGATAATTGATGATGCTCCTACAGATGTCCCAGAAGATGTTGGAACATCTGCTGATATCAAGATTGAAGCTGAAGAAAAGAATGATCAATATAACTTCACTCAAACTGATACAAGGACAGAAGAATCAAGCAAACCTCCTTCCATCAGAATACAAAAGGATCATCCCAAAGATTTGATAATTGGTGATCCCAACAGAGGTGTGAGCACTAGATCAAGAGAAGTGATTTCAGGTTCTTGTTTTGTTTCCAAAATAGAACCTAAAAATATCAAGGAAGCTCTCACTGATGAATACTGGATTTGTGCTATGCAAGAGCAATTAGGTCAATTCACAAGGAATGAAGTGTGGAATCTTGTTCCTAGACCTGATGACATAAATGTGATTGGTACAAAATGGGTGTATAAGAACAAGTCAAATGAACAAGGAGTTGTTACAAAGAACAAAGCTAGACTTGTGGCTCAAGGATACACTCAAATTGAAGGGGTAGACTTTGATGAAACCTTTGCACCAGTAGCAAGGCTTGAATCAATAAGACTACTGTTGGGAATTGCTTGTATCTTGAAGTTCAAGCTATTTCAAATGGATGTGAAAAGTGCCTTTTTAAATGGCTACCTTAATGAAGAAGTATATGTAGAACAGCCTAAAGGATTTGTTGATCCAAACTGTCCAAATCATGTATACAAACTAAAGAAGGCACTTTATGGTTTGAAGCAAGCTCCAAGGGCATGGTATGAAAGACTGACCACATTTCTTATCAAGCAAGGATACAAAAAAGGTGGAATTGATAAAACCCTGTTTGTTAAAGATGAAGAAGGAAATGTCATGATTGCACAAATATATGTTGATGACATTGTCTTTGGTGGGATGTCTGACAGGATGGTCAAACATTTTGTCAAGCAGATGGAATCTGAATTTGAAATGAGCCTAGTAGGAGAATTAACCTACTTTCTTGGTCTGCAAATAAAGCAAATGGAAGACTCAATGTTCATCTCACAAAGCAAGTATTCCAAGAACATAGTCAAGAAATTTGGAATGGAAAATGCTGCTCACAAGAGAACTCCTGCCCCCACACATTTAAAGCTGACTAAAGATGAAAAGGGTGAGAATGTAGATCAAAGCTTATACAGAAGCATGATTGGAAGCTTGCTATACTTGACTGCTAGCAGACCAGACATTGCTTTTGCAGTAGGAGTTTGTGCAAGATATCAAGCTGATCCAAAAGTCAGTCATCTCAATCAAGTCAAGAGAATCCTTAAATATGTTAATGGTACTTGTGACTATGGCATAATGTACTTTCATGGTTGCAAACCAATTCTCACTGGCTTCTGTGATGCTGATTGGGCAGGAAGTGCTGATGACAGAAAAAGCACTTCAGGAGGATGCTTCTTTCTAGGAAACAATCTGATTTCTTGGTTCAGTAAGAAACAGAATTGTGTATCCTTATCTACAGCTGAAGCTGAGTATATAGCAGCAGGTAGCAGTTGTTCTCAGTTGGTTTGGATGAAGCAGATGCTCACTGAGTACAATGTCCCACAGGATGTCATGACATTGTACTGTGACAACTTAAGTGTAATCAACATATCAAAGAATCCTATCCAACATAGCAGGACAAAGCATATTGATATCAGACATCATTTCATCAGAGATCTTGTAGAAGAAAAGGTGATTTCATTGGAGCATGTAGCTACAAATCTGCAGTTAGCTGATATCTTTACCAAAGCATTGGATGCTACACAATTTGAGAACTTAAGGGGCAAACTTGGAATTTGTTTATGTGATATCTAGCAGTTAATGAGATGTGCCAACATGTCATATGACATTATATGGCATAAGGTCCAGATGGCAAAACTAATCTGGACAAGATCCTTGGGAATTCCAGCTCTAATCATTTGCACTGTAACGGCTACTTATTTAGTAACTGCTTATAATCAGCTATCAAGATTCCCATCATACTATCACAAGCGAATCACATTAACCAGCTATTCTCCAGAAATTAAAAACCCTAAAGCTTTCTATCCATCTTCCTCAACAATGTCTCAAAACCCTAACTCAACTGAAGAAGTTCTCAATCAAGAAGACGTAGTTCATGCCACTCCCATTTCTGTAGTACCAATGCAATCAACCCCATTGGACGAACTCAGGGGAAGCGTTTCTCACACTAAAAAGGCAAGAACTCCAAAGAGAGGTAAAGATCAAGTCAGAAGCAAAGCTAAAGGCACTCCCTCTCCAGCTAACATGCCCCCTAAATCTTCACAATATGTGGATGATTCAATCAAGGAGATTGTCACTCAAATTCTGTTTGAACAAAGAAAGGTGAGTGGAATCTCTGTTCCTCTGAACACAATGCCTGCACCTCAAGAAGAACAAGCTCAAGCTGCAGAAGAACAAGATGTCCCAACAGATGTTGGAACATCTGAAGATAAGAGAAAGAACTCATCTGATGTTGAGTTGGAACAAACTGAGGACCAGAATAAGGTCTTAAATGAAAATGATGAAGAAATCTCTGAGGATCAGACCAAAGCCTCAAATGAAGGTCAAATCCCTGCTGATCAACAAGCTGAAGAGGAGACTGCTCAATCTCCTCCAGTGGTGAACCTGGAGCAGGACTCTGATGCAGAGATCATAGCCTCTGTTAAACCTAGCATAGCCAAAAGGCTCAGGTCCAGGAAAGGCAAGATGCAGGCTGAAACAGAAATTCCTGAGAAGAAGAAAGCCTCTCCAAAGAAAGGCAAAGCTAAAGCCACTTTTGGGCCATCAAAACAATGGAGTAAAGTCCAAACTCAGAAAAGGAAAGCTGTCACCCCATCTGACTCAGATGTTGAATCAGATGTCCCAACATCTCCTCCCAAGAAGAGACCAGCCCCATCTAGGGCTTCAACAGCTGTTCCAGAAGCTCCATTAGACAACATATCTTTCCACCATGTCTCTAGTGTGAAAAAGTGGAAGTTTGTGTACCAAAGAAGAGTTGCCCTAGAAAGAGAACTGAGCAGCAATGCACTTGAGTGCACTGAACTGATTGACCTCATCTCTGCTGCAGGACTATTCAAGACAGTCTCAGATTTCTCTCCCTGCTATGAACTTCTTGTCAAAGAGTTCATTGTAAATCTTCAGGAGGATTGTTCAAATAGTAAGTCCTCTGAGTTCAGAAAAGTGTTTGTGAGAGGTAAGTGTGTTGAGTTCTCTTCTCAAATCATAAATCAGTACCTAGGAAGAGAAACAGATGGACCAAATGAGCTAGGTAAGATAGATACTCAAGTCTGTAAGGTGATCACTGCAAACCAGGTCAAGGCATGGCCTGTGAAGGGAAAGCTCTCAGTGAGCATGCTTACCAGAAAGTATGCCATGCTGAACAGGATTGGTACAGCTAACTGGGTGCCTACCAACCACACTTCTTCAATCTCAACTGGTCTGGCCAGATTCATCTATGCTGTGGGAACTCAAACCAAGATGGACTATGGAGCTTTTATCTTTGATCAAACCATGAAGCATGCCAGCTCCTCTGCAACAAAGCTACCAATAGCTTTTCCTTCATTGCTATGTGGTATAATATTAAGCCAATATCCTGGGATTTTAACTGAGAAGGACACAGTCTGCAAGAGAGAAAGCCCCCTGGCTTTTCACTACAAGTTATTTCTCAGTCATCATGCTGCAGATGTTGAAGCTCCTTCTGGGACATCTGCAGGATCCTCCACTGCTAAGACTCCAATCTCCAAGAAGGCTTTAATTACTGAACTTAAAATCACATGCAAGGAAGCTAAAACTTGAAGACATAATCAAAAGGCTGGAGAATGAAGAAGATCAGAATTCTGCCTCTGATGAAGACAGTGAAGCTGATGAAGAAACAGAAGCTGATGAAGAGACTGAGAGTGATGAATTTGAGTGATCAATGTATGTGAGGCATATGTAATGACAACAATGTATTTCTGGAATAGTGTCTTTGGCCCCTAATTTTGTGTCTACCAAGGGGGAGAACAACAACAAATTGTATTGCTGTTTAATTATGAATGAAAAATTCTGGTTGTTTGCTTCTGAACTGAATAAGTTTTTCTGTTGGATAAGACTGGATACATATATGTTTGAGGGGGAGTAATCTCAAATAAGAATCAACATAAAAGTAATGCTATACTCTGATAAAAGGAACTTCTGCTGCACTCTGATAACCAGAAAAGATGTTAGCCAAAAATTAGCCAAAGGGGGAGTTTGTAGATGTTTAAGAATTGGCAGAATTTTTGACCAAACAAGAAATGTTCAATTCAGTTCAGAATGTCCTATCAGATGTTGGGACATTATCAAACAGAGTATGTGAACTTATATCAGGATGTCTCATCAGATGTTGGGACATTGTGTTAAGAACTTAGTTCAGTTTTTCAGGATGTCCCAACAGATGTTGAGACATCTCAGACCTGCTACCAGAATTAATTATTGATTAACAGATCAGAGATATTTAAGGATAATTATCTGGAATTAATTAATGATGGATAAAAACAGAACAAGGCGCATCTGTAGGGAGTTTTATATTGAAGTTTCAGTTTAAAACAGAAGACCTAAAAGCACCTAGAATCTAGGAGGTAACAAACCCTAATTCAAGGTGGAAGCTGCTGCGCATTAGGGCTGGATCATTCTACAGAAAGCCCAAAATTCAGATACCTATTTAATTAACAGAAACTCATAGAATTGAGTACGAATTACAGAAGACAAAATAGGGTGTCTAGAATTTAATAGCAGGTTGTGTTTTATTGTACCACTTTATAAGCTTTTAAGCAAAAGTGCATTTGTGACTTGATTGAAACTGTGAAGTAAGATCAAGCTGTATTGTTTGAAGGATGTCTTCAATTTCAGTAAACTTGTAAACTTGATCACTGTGTGATTGAGGGGGAGTGAGTAGGGTACTCTTATCTAAGGTGTGTCTTAGGTAGAAATTGCATTGGGTAGTTATTAAGTGATAGATTAAACAGGGTGGTTTAAGTCTAGAATTAATATTACTAATAGTGGATTTCCTCCTGGCTTGGTAGCCTCCAGATGTAGGTGTGGTTATACACTGAACTGGGTTAACAAACTTCTGTGTTGTTTACTTTTCTTGCTATTTAAGTTTTGGTTAAATTTGTCAAGTGTCCTATCAAGTGTTGGGACATCTCTTAGGACATCTCATACCTGATCACAGAATTTCAAAACTGATGCAACTTTCTGAAGATTTTTCAGGTAAATTTGTTGCAAGTTTGTTGAGATTTCAGTTGAGAGTTTGTTACCATTCGGTTATGAATTAGTTATCGCGATTAGAACCTTCTGCTGCAACTTTTACTTTCAGTTAAAAACCCTTCTCGCAATGCCCTGCTTTCTTTTCGATTTTCTCATGATATATCTCATTCCTGAGTTTATCGTCGGCTGAGTATTATCTGAAATGAGTTTCATTTACAGGGTGCATCGCCGTTGATGTCGTGAAGTATGCTACTCTGAGGAATGGATCAAAATGTGGTTTTAAGATACGTTCCCGAATCGCTTTGTCAAGATTGTTGAACTTTGAACTTCGATGAGGATTCAGCTAGGACATGAAGTCGGATGATAAATTTCCGTCATTTTTATTCACTTAACAGTTAGAATTTTCTTCTTGCACAATCTAGCCATGTAACCGTGTCTTTTTTATGAAAGTTTTGTTGGAGTGAACTCTTAAAACACTTGTAATTGAATCCCAATTTTTTTGATATCTTTTCCAGTATTTCTAATTTTCTGTTATGAGCATTCAAAAAGAAAGATCCACAAAAAAACCCTTCTCTTTTATTAAGAGTTTTTTTTTTCGTTTGGTTTCGGCTATTGAGAAGAAGCCATAACTGTAATGTTTTTTCTAACAATAGGCCTTTGGGTAATTAATTAAAAAAATGAAAAGTGTAATAAAATAAGAAAAAGTTTGGGCTTACAATGGGCCTTGAAGTTAATTCTAGAGATTAATTCAAGTATGAAATTAGAATGACTTTGTAATTGGATTTGGAGCCAAAAACAATATGAATTTAATCACAAGATATGACTTGATTTTGAATTTCTTTTAAGGTAGTGTTCAAAAATGGAACAAAGAAAGAATTTGGTTAGGACAAATATTTGGTAATTGGTTTAATAGTTTAGAATGGTGATATGAAATAAATTTGGGCTAAGAAAGAATGGTTATAAGAGGTGATCTTGATGATAGCAAGAAAAGAAATATTTGAAATATGGTTTTTACGGGCTAGAGCGAATAAAGATGGTAAACAAGGATGTGTCTTGGATTCCAAATGGCCTGCATAATCAATCTTAATATCTTAACACAATCCTCCAACCCAAATCCAACTTATTCTTAATGAATCCCCAAACTTCGATAAGCTTCAACATTGAACCTCATTGACTTCTACCACAACAAACAAGCAAATGAGAGAACCATAGTAACTTGCTTTTCTTATGAGTCCACCATTAGATCTCCTATACCATGAACATCATGATACCTCGATACGAAACCCTGCAACTCAGTCTCCATTAATTAACATCAACAAAACCATGTCAGAGATAAGAATATATAATCAACTTGTATTGAGTGTTCCCCGATGAAGCAAATAGCTTGAGTTGTTAACATGAATAATGTCATAAGCATCAGACACTCCTGAGAAATCTTGAAGAAGATAATTGGGATACTTGATGAACTTCAGCATAAGAACGTGGCTATGATGAGATAAACTCAACCTCTATCTTATCTCAAGTGCAATAACCAGATAAATCATCTCTGAATATGAAAACTCAAATCACTGGAGCATACTTTGATCCCATGCCTGAGGAATACAATGCAAATGCGTGATGATGGATATTATGATCTAATGGGAAATGCAGATGACATGCGAAGCAATAAGCCAATAAAGGGAATAAATAATGAGGGCAAATTTTGAGGTATTACACCCATCTCGACCACTGACTCTCCCCATGCTGTCGTTCAACCAACCTCCCCGATTACTATACGGGATAGCCATCTTCCCTCGACCTCTCCTCTTTTGAAGCACAAACGGATGGATGGGTCTCTCGCCCGTTCTTCGGTTGTGGGTGGCATGGGTTCAGGTGAACCTGGGAGCTACTTGTTGCTTCCTTGCTATTTGGAAAGGGACTTCTTCAAATCTAAGGGTTCTGTCGTGGTGGAGGAACCTGAGGCAAAGGCTCTTTTCAACCAGGATGCAACCTCTAGACGGGCAGATCTGGTCGGGGATTTAGCCGTTGTCATCCGGGTGATGAAGACGGTTATGGTGTTGTTCGAGACTGTTGTCTCCTAGGCTGTGCTGGAGGAAGCCCTTGAGACTGCTAGGACTGAGAAAGACAAACTTTCCAAGGATTTGTCCGACTACAAGGAGGAGCATAAGCTCCAAGAGGGGTTGAGCTCGGAGTTGGAGAAGGCCAAGCTCGAGAGGGATACTTTGCAGGAGGAGAACAAAAGCTTGAAGGAGGAAGCGATCGAGCTCAAGAAGGAGGTCGAGGAGAATGTGACCCTTCGAGCTCGACTGGCGTTGCTGGAGGGTACAGTCCGTCCTCTTGACGACGAGACTGAAGAAGAGATGACCCTCCGTACTCGGGATGAACTGGTCGGCAAGGTTCGTGAGTTTTGTAAAGATCTGGTTGAAATCTTCAAAGAGTGTTTTGACAATGCCACCGAGCAGCTCAAGGTCCTGAACCATGGCCTTGTGACCGAAGGGACGACTTACAATTATTGTGTGACTGATGGGGAGATTGTTTGCCCCTTCGTTGGCGAGGAGGAGCTAGCTGAGGAGGAGGACGATAATGAGGAGGAGTAACTCCGGGCGGAGACCCTTTTAGAATTTCTGGCATGTGTGCCTTTTGTTGTATTGCCCTGTGTGCCCCTTTATTTATTTTTTTGTATTAGCCTGCGTGCCTCCTTTCTTCTTCTTTTTTTGGATATTGACGTCCTGTGTGCCCCTCTCATGTACTTTGGTGGTCGATTTTGGATGTTTTTAATACCATGTTGTTTACTTCATTGCATTTGACTATTTAGAATTGTTATATATTTTGAACTTTTTTGCGCTCGACTTAGTTGGACTCGTCGATTTAGGGAACCGGCGAGGTGGCAGGTTTTACGTTCGCCGTGGGCCGGGATTAGGGTTGTGACCGGACACCCTAATCTTGGGCTTGGGCCTTCCCATCGCGAGCTGGGTGCCCTACCGACGTGGTACTGCGACGTTGGGGCTCGTTCGAGTCTGGGGGAATTTGATAACTCGAATTTGTATCGATTATTTCATGCGGTTTCCGATTATTTAACATGTTAATTTACGTATTTTGGACGATATTACGCGAGAATTGTGTTTGTTTTGTAGATATTTGATCAAACATGACTTTTGGAGGCAAAAGTGTAAAATGAAGCTTATTGGACA
This sequence comes from Lathyrus aphaca, assembly GCA_963966055.1. Taxonomy (NCBI): domain Eukaryota; kingdom Viridiplantae; phylum Streptophyta; class Magnoliopsida; order Fabales; family Fabaceae; genus Lathyrus; species Lathyrus aphaca. Next base: position 87,090,474 of record OZ014523.1, read on the forward strand.
AGAAACGAGGGAAAAACAGAAGGAAAAGAGCAAAAAAAAACCATTCTACATAATCCACCTGTGAGACGCCCGTCTCAATATCAATTTGTTCGTCTCATGTGTGAGACGCCCGTCTCAATTCCAAGGTGACCGTCTCAACATGCAAGTTGCTCGTTTCAGTTTTAAAACGCTCGTCTCAAGTCAAAATTCCAGAAACCTAAAATACGAAACAAAATTCAACAGAGAGAGCCGTTATGAGAATCTTTCGCTCAAACCAGAGAATTTTCCTCCACCCTAATCAACCAAGTCTATGCAACTCAGTTCAAAGCCCAATCGAAGTCCAAGCCTACAATTGCTCAACAGACCTAAGCCACTGCCTATAAATAGAAGCCACTGCAATTTTGCTGGAGAGCTTCGTTCAAGTCCAATTTTCAGCCGTTTTCTTTCGTTCAAAATTAGCATGTTTATTTTTCAGCATTCGTTTTTATTTTCCTTTACCGACCCCTAGTGATAGTTTCCATCATTAGGAAACTATCACCAATTTAATTGTTTCCATCCACTAAATTATTGTTTACTTTTCAAGTTTTCGGAAGTTTGGTTGATCAAGAACATTGCAACCAGGTTTCTAATTTGTAATGTTTTATTGTTTATTTATCGTTGCATTTATTCATCTTATGAATTCATTTTCCTTTTACCTTCCTTTGTTCTTATTTAATATGTTTGGCTAAACTGTTAATCGGTATGTAGTTGTCTAACCAGAACGAATTCGGTAGAATTAGGCTATTGCTTTAAATTAAGTTATTTTCCGGTTTCGATTTCTTATTTTAAATAACTTTCGTTACAAGAGTAAGAGAGTATAAAAGATTAGGATTAAGACCACGGGAGTGAGAGATCATAATCAGATAGCTAAAATCGGACATTTGTTTTAAATATAGTGGAAGCGCTTTAAAACCAATTAGAACCTTTAGGTTTCCAAAAAATATTTCTAACTTGAATTGACATAGCGAGAGCGCTCAATTGAACTTAGGAGTATATTAATAGGCAAGACCACGAGAGTGTGAGTCAATGACTTTTAAACCGAGAGTTTCTACAGAGAGATAACTTAATAAACTTTAATAAGTCGAACCTCTATTGAATTCATGAAGGTGAATCAATTACATACCAATATCATTACCATAATTTAAATTAAGTAATTCTTCAGTTTTCTTAAAACTTAAAACATTGCTCGCATTAGCTAAACATAGTAACACCCGACAACACTAGGTTGATTATCGAGTCTCCATGGGATAAATATCTTTTATTACTACGTGATAGACTGTGCACTTGCAGTTAGTAACCATCAGACTCAGAAAGTCGTTACCAATCCATAACCCTGCTATTAGGTATTTCCACATGATTCTGGCCTACACATTGTTCGGAAAAATGAAAAGTGATAACATTGTCTCGAGGGATGAACTATTCATCATGTTTTGTGTTTTTCAGTCCCGAAGGGTTAATGAGGCAACTTTCATGTTTGCCAATTTCTGTAGGATTATTCAAACTGAACACCATCCAATCCTAATAGGTGGCCTAGTTACCAAGATTGTTGATACAATGGGGTTTAGGATCCACCTTTCTCAGATTAATCCACTCGAAGAATTCAGACCTATGAACATCACCTTCTGTTTTGAAAGAGCTATGTTGTATGACCGTGGAACACATCATTTTAAGATTCTGATCAATGGCGTAGTTATGCCACATTTTACGTTACCTGACCATGAGCGCACGAGTGTGCATAATAAGCATAACTGGTTTATGATCTAGATGAGCCAATATATGAACCAAGAGATGCTTGGTCTGAGGTTGAAATTGATCCTAAGACTCCTTTGAATTATTATGATTCGGACTACCCTGGGGATATGATTGAAGAAGAGGAAAAACTTAAACCAGTTGTCATACCTACACCCGCGCCTGTACCGACCAATCATGAGATTACACTAGAGACTCTCCACACCTAGATGACAACCATGCAACATGAGATACGCGATTTGTGTATAGACATCATTACACTGAGAGATATGGTCGTAGAGTAATTCGACCATCTGATCTAAGCAATAAAATCCACACCTACACCGTGGCTAATGACTGATTCCAGCACTCATCAGAATTTTTATTGCACTTTTATTTAATTCGGCATTTTATTTCAGTTTGATTTGATTTTTTAGTTGTTTGTTTTAAATTTTTCAGTTCGTTTGAATTTTTGAACTATTGCATTACTCTAAGTTTTAATAAAGATTTTTGTTCTGTTTTATTTATCCATGCATGCGATTATTATTGTTTAGTGGTATTTTATATTAATACAATGTTACAATATTTACCTCGAATGCATTTAAGCACTGTATGTTATTTATCTACATTAGTATTGTTATTTTCATTCTATATTGCACTGCTACTATTTTTACTACTGTTATTTAATTACAAAAAGTGCTACATAAATTAATTAGTGAGAATAATAATAATAATATTAATATTAATAGGATTAATTGGGAAGAAAACAAGGGGAGATCCGTTACCACGTCACACACTTTGAAAGGGTGACGAACGTCACAAGTTTAGGACGATCGTCCTGGCTTCCTCACGACCGTCAGCTTAGCCAGACGATCGTCACACAGTTAAAACCCATAACGGCCTTGTCTGCAACGTTCTTATGAACGTTGGACCTCCACTACCCCATTGACTCTCCAATGTTCATCTCGCCCCTCCTATAAATAGCTACCTCGTGTTCCAATTTTCTCACCAACTCCACTACTTCCATTTATGTAACCACTTTATGTCCTTTATTTAACAACAGTACGAGCATTCTGTTTCACCACACCACTTTCTTGTTCACAAAACCAGTACTATTTCTTTTCATCTCCTTCACCATTTGTTTCTACCTTCTGAATTAATGGCAAATCTAGTTCCCACCAACATCCTTCTTTGTGATGGAGAACTCCAACGCACTAAGTTCATCGCTTTTAGTGAAAGAACTATCGAAGTGACTCGTTATATTGACGAGGAATGTCTAACTCAACTTGGACTCCTCGACAGTGTTAACTGGTTACTCTCGAACACCGACTTAACATCACTCTGCAAGAGCAACCGCCAGACTTACGCAACGCTTAGACTGGAGTTCCTAAGCTCATATGCTTATAACACTCCCACTGACACAACCAAGCACTTGTTTGATAATGCTACATTTCGGCTATTCGGAACAGAGTATTCTATAATGTAAGACACCTTCAGCGACTGGATTGGATTTCAACACGACGACAATGTGTTTTACCGTCTTCCAGGTGATGCAGCTTGGCAGACTGAAGCTTTTCAGCTTTGGGAGGATCTAATAGGTGAATGACCTACATCGTGGGATGAGCTTTACGCTTCACACATTCAAAACTCCGCCATATTCTATTTTCAGAGGGTGTTGAGCAACACCATATTCGGAAGATTCAACAATCATAAGGAGAATCGGAGGGAGCTATTTCTGCTCTGTTGTACTTTTCTATCCATCCCTGTCAACCCAACCGCCTTCTTGTTGTCCAACATTCAGTTATCCTATGCTAGAGGGAAGGCTTTATTATATTTTAGAGAGATTGTCACTGATATCGCGCTAAAGCTCGGTTTGAGGACCGTCTCGGCCAATTGCATGCCACTCCAGCATTTTTCCTTGATTTGGAGTATTTGCAGAAACGTTCATATCATCAAGTAGTGGGGAGACGGAAGATACAACCTGGTAATTCATAACCGCGTTATCTGAAGCATCATTCTACCTTGTACATCCCGCACGAGAGCACAGACCAGAGCAAACTGGTGTTACGACCTTGATGCCCCTTCACCAGATGTTGCTGCTCTAGAAGCACAACCGAATTAAAGAATTGATGAAATGAAGTAGGATATAGATGATGAAGAAGCTACACATACACCGATAACTGATTTCGCCAGCACCAACACCTCTACTAGACGCCGTCGTAGGAATCAAAAAGCCGCGTCTATGGATGACATCCTTGCGGCAATCATTCAAAGTGATGAGTAAAACCAAAGACATCACACTAAGTTGATGGAACGGATGGGACAGATGCAGATGGAACAAACAACACAAGGAATAAGTATTTCAGGTGCTATAGAAGGATTAGGTGTTGTGACAAGGCAGGTGCAGGAATTGATTATATCCATCATGTGGGTATACCTGATCACGTAGCATAGTACGGGTAAAAGAACCTGCGAGGCAAACAAAGAGGCAGAGGACTGTAGTAGTAGTTTAGTTTTTATTTTATTTTTTTCATTTTCATTTTCGTTTTGTAGTTTACCTATATCTCGCAACATTAAGAACAATGTCCGAGATAGTCTGGGAGAAGGGTTATTAGTATTTCATTTCCTTGTACGAAACCTTATTATTAATCGAAATATTTTCGTTATTTAAATTCCCTCCAGTATTTTTAGCCATAACAAAAAATTGTTCCTTTAAGAATGCTTTCATTCGACACACCCTACGAGTATATAGGTTGATAGGCTTTGTTAGAAAACTGAGAAAAGACTTAACAAGATCGATACAGTCTTGACACCTTAGACCCTTAGATATGCGATATCATTTTGGATACCTTTTATACTGAAATTTGAAGCTTTAGTTCTAAATTAGCCCCAAGTAGTTTATATTAGCAGTCAACACCACCTAAGCACAAGCTACGTGGAGAGCCGGTGCAAATAAGTGATTAATCATAAAAATGCCAAAAAGAAGAAAAAGAAGAAATCTTAAGATTATGAAAGCAATTGATAAAACATTCAAGTTGCACATATTCTAAAGAATGCAAAAACATGAGAAAAGGGCAAAGCAAAAGTCTGATGTTAGTTGGTTCAGAGGAATCTGGTTCTGAACTCGGTAGGGCGAATTACGATTCAATCCCCTACAACTTGCACTCAGTACATTAAGGGTTACCGCACTTGTGTACCAGACACCGTGTTAGAAAAATATCAATTTCACCAACAGGCTACTCCATTATACGCGTGTAAAGGTAAAGGGATTAATGTGATTGCATTAGAATGAAATGGGTGAAATAGAAATAAGAGCATTAGATTGATCTATAATAGAATGATTTGGATTGGTTTGTATAAGGGGTTTATGAGCATTATATGTTTTAGTGTCATTAAAGTATCTTTAGTGTTTGAGTCACTATTAGTTCTTTTAGCAAAATGTCACACAATCATGTATGGATAGGTACTGTGTTTCGTGTCTGTGTTTGAAGGAAATTTTTCAAAAACCTATTTGATTGTTTGCTTGAGGACAAACAAAGATTCAAGTCTGGGGGAGTTTGATAACACAATTTTGTATCTATTATTAAGCATGGTTTCCATTTATTTAAGTTATTATTTTCCGTATTTCGAACAATATTGTGCGAAGTTTATGTTTATTTTGCAGGTATTAAGTTATACATGACTTGTAGAAGAAAGGAATGGAAATGAGATAAAAATTAGACTTTTGATAGAAGAAATGAAGCAGAAATGCAGAAATTCTGCATTCTGATTGCATGGTGATTGCCATAGCAAGGTAACGACCGTCCCAAGAGATCAAGGCCCAAACGAATGTCACAGTAACCAGACGACCATCTCAAGTGTTATATCAGAAAACCTAAAACGCGCGCCTTAGTTATGTCAATGACAGATAGCCGTTAGTCCAACCCTACACAGTCAAGCCCCATCTAAAGAGTTTCCTACTAATTCTCAACAACTGTATTCACAGAAGCTATAAATAGTAGATGTTACAAGTTCCAAAGGGAGCTTCGATTACCTTACTAAATTTCTACCATTTTCCATTCGAAGCTGTTTATTTAAGTTCAGAGCCTTCTATTGCTTTCTTTTCAGCATTTAAGTTATTTTCCATTCCCGAACCAAAGTGATAGCCTCCTTCCTTGGGAAGATATCACTATTTATTTTATTTCCAGCCACTACATTTGTTTTAGTTTAAGTTTCTGTAAGAACTATTGATCAAGTGTACTTCAGTCAGGTTTCTAAATTTAATTATATGCTTTACCTTTTAATTGTTATGTCTTTTATTTTTATTAACTTATTCTTCTACCTTCTTACGTATTTAATTAATATATTTGGCTAAACCATTTAATCGGTATGTGATTGTATAACCGAAACAAATTCAATAGAACTGGGCTAAAACATTAACTCGAGTTACTTTTTGGTTTCGATTTCTTATTTTAAAACAAATTTTGTTACAAAAGTAAGAAAGTAAAAAAGGTTAGAATTAAGACCACGGGAGTGTGAGATTGTAACCGGATAGCTGAAATCGAGCATTGTTTTTAAATACAGCAGAAGCGCTTTAAAACCAATTAGAATCTATAGGTTCCCAAAAAGTATTTCTAACTTGAATTGACACAGCAAGAGCGCTCAATTGAACTTAGTAGTTTAGTAATAGGCAAGACCACTGTAATACCTCGTATTTTATTTAAACTCTGAATAATATTAATTGGTAATAATATTATTTCGGATTACTCTAAGAAATTTTAACGGAACTAAATAGAGTAATCAACAGGATATTATTTTATTAATTGATGTTATTTGACTCAGAGGTTTGATAAAATATCGGATTAAGAGACATTTTTGGATACTCTCTAATTTTGGACACAATGGTAAAATATATGTTTTTATAATTATTAATAGAAAGGAAATAAGAAGAAGAAGAAGTTAGTAAGGAAAATAATAGAAAGAAGAAGGAAGAAAAGAGAGAGAAGAGAAGAAAAGGAGGAAAACCCCAAGACTTCAAATTCATCTTACTTCACCATCCGTCCGTCGAATCGACTCAATCTTTCCGCCAATCTTCATCTCCCGAGGTGGGTTCTTAGTTAGCTTTTATCTTTTATTTTGGTTGAGTTTTAGAGATTTTGTGGTTTAGGGTTTTATTGGAAAATCTAAGAAATTGAAAGTTTAACGGTTAAAACTCGATTAAAACTTAACTATAATACTCACATTATGTCTATGAATATGTTTGACTATGTTTTTCTATATTGGTTGAGGTTTGGAGTTGAGTTTAGCTTGGAAGAGTTGTTTCCCGTAAGCCTGAAATTCCTGAACTAGTATACCTTGCTCAGCGAGCAGTTCCTCGCTCAGCGAGAATTCCAGAAGTTTTTTCGCTCAGCGAGACCTGTAGGTTTCAATTTTGGTATTTAATTCATAACTTTTGACCCGGGTATCCGTTTGTAACGTTCCACATACCGTTGTGAAGCTAAAATTATGTATTTTCTTATGATGTCGAAGAATATTATTTTTACCCGACTTTTTCCCTATTTTCTGACTTAACCGTAAGAATGCGAAATTATGAAAAGTATGAGCTTAAAGAAATGAAATGGTAAGACTTGTGAGGTACCTAGGATTTTCATAGACTAGTAAGAAATGAGAATCGCATTTGATCGAATCCCCCGTTAGCTTGAGGTGGGTATTACATTGAGTCCTACAGGAAAAGAGTGTTAGCTTGAGGTGGGTATTACATTGAGTCCCACGGGAAGCGAGTGTTAGCTTGAGGTGGGTATTACATTGAGTCCCACGGGAAGCGAGTGTTAGCTTGAGGTGGGTATTACATTGAGTCCCACGGGAAGTATTCGAGTGGCTTGAGATGGGTATTTCATTGAGTCCCATGAGAAGTCTAGTGGTTCATACTTGAGGTAGGTGTTTCACTGAGTTCCACGGAAAGTGTTGTACGAAGTGTTGCTTGTATGTTCCATTTCAGTTTGGTTATCTTTGAGAGGAGTCTTTCGTATTCATGGAATTATTAAGTTTGACCCTTAGAGCCGAGAGAACTCTAAGATAGGGAACTCACTGAGATGTTTTATCTCACCCCATGTTGATGTTGTTATTTCAGGTACTTCAGTTTCCGTTAAGGGTAAGGATAAGGCGACTTGATTATCCTTACTAGTTGATGGCTTTGTCTTCCGCTGTGGATTTTGAGATCTTCGGATCTAGTTCTTAGACTTTTGTAGTTTGAACATCTTGTATTATTCTATAGTCTTATTTTAGTACCTTATGTTGTAGTGGTTATACTTATACAATGTGCTGCTAAGAACTTATTTGTATTTCAATACCAAATTATAAATATTTATATATGAAGAATATGCTTTATGTATGTCTTTTGTATATGGGTATTACAACCACGAGAGTGCAAGTCAACGACTTTTGAACCGACATTTTCTACAGAAAGATAACTTGACAAATCTTAATAAGCCAACCTTTTATTAAATTCGCGAAGGCGTACCAATTAAATACTGATATCCCTATTATAATTTAATTTAATTTAAAAATTCTTACTTCCTCGCCCCTTAAAACTAAAATTCACTCGCCTTAGCTAAACATAGTAACACCCGATAGCGTTATGTTGATTATCGAGTCTCTGTGGGATCAATATCTTTTATTACTACGCGATTAGGATGTATACTTGCAGTTATAATCTTTAGACTCGAAAAGTCGCAATCAACAGGATAGTGAGGGTTAGTTACCCTCATATCAACACCTTGGGGTAATATGTTTTCTCCTTAATTTTCCCCTTTGCTTAAGATGTTCATGAATTGACCAAATAAGGTTTGGGCAAAACCTTATTGGTGCTATTGTTGAGAATATTTTATATGTGATTTTGAGACCCTAAAAGGTGATTTGGGATAAATTCTTTAAGGTCTTTATATGTGTTATTGTTTGTATGCGTATAACTTTGTACTTGTGATGATTTGATCATATAAATTCATTTGCATTTTGGTTAATTGCAGCTTTAGAGTCGAGATTTTGCCCCGACGATTCGATCAACTTTGTTTTGGTCGTTCGATTTCCCAAATTTGTGATGTTGATAACCTTTCCCTGTTTTCCCCTTTTTTTTCCGGAAATGATCATTTTTTTTAAGTTTTCCCAAATGCAGTAAAACCCTTTTTTTTCTTTTCAAAGCGATACCTTTTACATCAAAAATTGGAGTTTTGACAAAAACTTAAAATTTGGAACTTTTGAAAAGAAAAAAAAATTGGATTTTTTAGAGATCGAGTTGGTTGAGCATTTGAGTGCTGTTGGAACTCAAATAAGTGAGTTTTAAATATGTTCAATAGGGAGAAAACATAGAAAAATTGCAAGTAGACTTAGAAAGGGATTTACTGCCTTATTTCATGCATAACTTGAGTTTCGTAAGTCCCTTTGGGATGTTGTCGGTTGCGTTGAAAAGCAAACATGGTAATATTTATTTTGAAGTAGAGAAATTGGGGCTATGGGCATTACAATAGTAAAAGTTCATTGGTTTTATACCGAATGCGTAGTCAATTTCATTCCTGCATTGATCATCATGTTTCACGCGCAACTTGAGTTTCGTAAGTCTTTTTGGAGTACTGTCAGTTGCGTTTAAAAGAGAGTTCAATGATACTTAAAGTTGGAGAGCTTCAAGATTTTATCATGAGTATATAATTTTTCATGCTATTTTGTTGGTAAAATGCTACTTGACTTATCATATTTGTCGGTAAATGCAATTATCAATAATGATGTATGTGTATTTTCGAAATGTAAATTTTCTATTTTTTATGTATTATATGTTAGGTTTCGTTTGGTTATATGTCTTTAGTTTATATAATATATAATAACGATGACTTGTGTTTGATGTACCAAATGAACATATAAATTATTTTTTCATTACAACCTACATTTAGATGTCCATTTGTCCTCTTAGCCTTAGGATTCTTTAAAATAGTCTTTGAACAAGTTTGATAGGTCTTAGGCATGTCACAACATCAACAACCAAGTTTTGGGTGTCAACATTACTACACAGGCCGACCTATATGAGTTCAGGTTTACCTATGGATGCCTTGGCTCTAGTACAGGTCGACACATACCAGTTAAAGGCTGACTTCCATGCTACTGGAACGAAGCCTGTAGGCTCTTCCCACAGGTCACCTATCAGGTCGGCCTTAACACCTTAATAGGCCGACCTATGACTTTCATAGGCCGACCTATGCAAGTTCAAACCTGAAAATTTTCTTTTGTATCTTATTCTTTTTCCCTATTTCCATACACACACATGCACAACACACACACACACACACAAATATATATATATATATATATATATATATATATATATATATATATATATATATATATATATATATATATATGTATATGTACTCATACATACATATCACTCTAGTTAAATGGTTTTCTAGAGATTAAAACCTAACAAAATCAGATTACAAAGTTGCCCATAATCTTTAACCTTTCTTCTATGCATACAAACAATTGAACAACACATAATCATTTTTCGATTGGGTGACATCTAGATTAGGGTTGATAACGTTCAATTAGGTTTGGTGTAACTGAGCATATTTGGTAGGGAACTTTGTGTGTTTCAAATAAGAAAACCAGTGTGATGTTTTCCTTCAAGATCAATTTGATTTGAATGTTTTGGACAAGATCACGTCAACACATACTCAACTGAGTGATGGCCTTGGAACAAGGTGGTTTCCTAGAAATGAAGTAGTGCGAGACGGTGAATTGTGTTCAGAAATCTTGGGTTCAACAAGTTATGTGCTTGAGATAATCGGAGGATTGTAGCCTCATTGTTGGTCACTTGATGAAGCTTTTGATCAAGGGTTTGGAGGTGGAAGAATCAACACAAAACAATATGGTTCTTGGGGTTTGCATTCTTCATCTCTTGTAGAAACAATTTTGCAAAGAAAAGGTTAATTACAAGTATCTTAATTCGAAACATGTACCCATAGCGAGGACGATTGGGGAACTGCCTAAACAAATCTTGGTCTCTCTATCTTTTTTATCTATTTATCACATTAATTGTTGTTTTTGCAATTTATCGAGTTCATCGTTGTTTAATCATTTCGATTGGAAATTGTTTTTCAATTATCTTTTAAAAGTGTTGATGTTGATATAATCATAATCACTTTGACTGTGATTGACTTTTACCATCAAAAAAACAAATTGAATTTCCAATTGCTATCGATTGCACACCAAGTGTTTGATAAATTGTTTATGCGTATTTTAATTGTGTTTTGGTTCGTTGGATATACGAGTTATAAATAGAATTGCATTTAATTGATTCGTAGCTTGATCGTTATTTTAAGTTGTTTATGCGTATTTTAATTGCATTCTGTTTGGTTTGTGATACATATATTTATTTTTGATAGTAAGTTTGGTTAGATGATTCGATTCAGTTTGTTTTTTCGTTGTGCAATATTTTTTAAAAACAATTTTTGCCAAGTTTTTTGGTTGTAAAATTTGTGACTTATTCACCCTTCCCCCTTTAGATCGAAGCCTATTGTCAAACAATGTACGAAGAAATGCGGGTACTCAAGAATTGATAATGTTGAGGTTCATCTTATTTACATTCTCTTGCACAAGATTCAAATCAATTGGGAAAATTATTTTGTTTACCGCATGTTTGTTATCAAAGAATGTACCAAAGGAACATCTTTTTGTTACGTGTCCATATTTAAAAAATCCTCAACTATTTCAACATAGGTGTACCAAATATGTTGTTTATATCTCCTGGGCCAGTACAAGAGTTCTCCAAACCCACCTTAACTAATATGGGTTATTTTTGGGATAAGGGATGTGAAGTGTATTACTTCTGGATGGACAAGCATGAGAAGAACATATACAACTTTGATGACCCTTCTGAGTTTGTTGATTCAACTACCGAGCCACATATGAATGTTGATCAACATATACAAGATGCTGATCATAAGGATGGTCAAATGGGTGATGAATATTGAGATCAATCCTCCATTATAATTATGTTCCACACTATCCAGATAAAGCTAGATAGGCACAATAAGGAGGAGTGTTGAAGGTGAGAATTTTTTGAAGCAACTCAAGTCACTACTACAAAATACACATTCGGTAACACTAATTATATTACAGTTATGCTTCCATTGTGATGACATCTTATACTTAACACGCAAACATTTACATTTATTTACTTATTAAAATTTTGATATAATATAATCACGGTTCAAAGGTAAAATCGTGGTTATATAAAATAACTTTTCACGGGTTCGAACCTATGCACTCTCAAATGTTTTATTTCTTTAACAATTAGTCGCACCTTTTTAATTTTATTTATTTTTAATTTTTAAACAAATGTGATATCATCACGTTTGGGAAGTGTAACCGTTGTGACATATTTTTTTATTTTGTTTGAAATATTTTAAAATGAAATATATTGGCGCTTCATTACGAAATTTAATTTAGTAAGTAATGTATCACCATGGTTCCGTATTTTGACTGTGGTGGTATCATTAATTCATTTTTTTCAAGCTAACTAGCTTGTATCTTCAGTAGTCATTCTTTGCTGAGAAACGATACAAATCACCATATCAACCCTAACACTCATTGATGCGAAACAAAACACCATATCAACCCTAACACTCATTGTTTATCATCGTCGATTCATCATTATCATTCATAATCATCGTTCATTGTTCATCATCGTTCATCATCATCGGCTAATCTTTTTCCATTCAAGTCATCGATTCATTTTCAACTCTAACACACCAACACCAACACTAACATCATCTCCATCGTCATCATCAAGGAGGAATACAACAAAAACACTATTTGTTTCAATCCAAATATTCACATTTACTTAGTTATCACGTTTACTGTATTTAAAACTTTTTTCCCATGCATCTACAATTAACTTCAATTTCCATTGTTTTTGATGTTGTGGTTCTTGTTCTTGTTTAATGTGTGTGATAATAGATGAAAGAGTTTGTTGTTTTTGTTGTTGTTGTTGAATTTATACAATATGTGATAATAAATTAATGAGTTTGTTGTTGTTGTTGTTTTTGAAAATAGATGTAGACTTCATCGGATTCTTCATATGGTGTCGAGGAAACTATGACAAGTGATACTCAAATCAAATAGAAAATATCATAAAGAGGCGCCACAAGTGCTTACCAAAATAACAAAAGTCAACAAATCGGGTATCAAATTGCCTATCAAGTTTGATACTTATTATAGAGTAGTTGATGGTGGATACTCACGTTGTTTAAGAGTTATGTTGTTTTCCTTAGTCGTAGCAAAGTTAGTAAATTGATAGATGATTGGAAACAAGCGCCAAATGATGTCAAGAATAGCATATGGACAAACAGTGAGGTATTAATTTTAATTTTCATCATTTCGATTGGCTTTCTATAATTTCTAATACATTCTTTTTTATTTAAATGTAGTTAACTTTTGAGTTTAAGAAAGGTGATAAATACTTAAAAAAGTGGATACAATTAAGTCATGGCCCACATGTGACTACACAAGGAAGCCTAAGGATGTTCTTGAGCGTCCATGGGTGAGATATTCTTTTCTCTCAAAGAAGGTTTATAAAAAGTTTGCGAAGGGTCGACGTTCTGAGAAATTCTTGGTTAGTATTAGTCTTATTTATTTTGATAATTTGATGTTAATGATTTATAGATATTAATCATATGTTCACATTTTCATAACAGAATAAAAGTCAAGTGGGAATATAAAATAAAGCGAAAAATGTTTACCCCCATAGATTGTCTTGTGGGGGTTACAGTAAACTGGAGAAAAAATGACGGAAGAAAAAAACAAGAAATTGGATATGAGGATTCCATTAGTCGTGATCGCAACCCATCTCCACCGTCAAGCCATGAGAAGTGGAATAGGGCTCAGCTAAGACCAAATTGAGAGTACACCTTAGAAGCATCAAAAGCAGTTCCCGAGAAAATTGTAAGTATGTTTTGTTGTGCGTATGTTATGTGTTATTTAAATGCTTTGTAATTACAATATTTATATTATCATGCATGTTGTATAGGATGTGTTGGTTGAGGAGGTCTGTGGAGGCTCATTTGTTCCAGAACAACGACATGATATACTAGTCGAGCCTATTGGAACAGATGAGCATGGTGGACGTGTTCATGGTGTTGGATAAGGTGTCGGCATAATATTATTATTTGGTTTAACCATAAAAAGCGTCAAAAATAGTATAGTATTACAATAGCAAAAAGAAAAGCTTGCGGTCATTAAGAAGGAGTTAGAAAAACAAAGTAAGATGTTAGAAGATGAGCGGGAAAATCGGAAGAAAGACATAGAAGAGTTATATGTGGTAAGTTTTTTATCTGAATTAATTCTAGTGTTTTATCTGAAAATTTAGAAATGATAGAAATATGTTTATTATGTATTGTGTTTAAAATGAATGTTATGTTGCAGAGATTAAATGAATCCTTACAACAACATACAAATGAAAATAATGATGATGTTGATGAACAAGGTCTCCAAACACATGTTGTATGTTGTGTTAGCACTAAAGGAAGCAATTGTCCAGCCGTCCCCACTAAAAAGGTCAATGAGTTATTGGAACCTTCCGCAAATGAGATCTTCACTTAATATGTTTGTGTTGCGGAAAATAATGACATGTTTTGTCTTCCGCTAGAGCATTGTCCAACGATAGAGCTCTTTTATTCTTGTCCTAATGACATACGAGATTTTCTATATGGGCAAAGATGACTAGACGTAGCGATATTTCAACTTTGGTGCACAGAAATATATATTTGAATATGCATGCCATTATTTATAATACATTGTCGTTTATGTATTTCCTTGCTTACGTTTTTCATTTTGTTTAACCATTTAGGTACATTCATCGTGTATGTATAGAATTAAATAAATTGAATATTTATGGCATGATGGATCCGTATAGTACTCGATGGTCAAATAATAAGCCACCAGAGATTGAGTCTTACATTACGAATTGGTTAAATGAGGGGGGGAAAGAATGTTACTTAGCACAATTTCTCAAAGGGTAAGTAATTTTGAAATCGTGGTTTAACTTTTATAGTTAGTTTTGTTTTAAAAAATACTATATATATATATATATATATATATATATATATATATATATATATATATATATATATATATATATATATATATATAAATATGCTAATGTGTATTTAGTGATCATTAGAAATTGATCATCATATCGCTTAAGACGAATATGATAACGACATTGTGTTGAAATACATGTTAAAAATGGAAAATTTTCAAAATCCTGGAATATAATTTTTAAAAAAAACATATAATTCAACGACGGTTGTCTTTTAAGACCGTGGTTGTAGAGTGATAATAATAATGTAACGACAATTGTTAAAGATGTCTGTGGTATATACCTAAAATGCGTGCTTTTAGGCATTGAGAATCGAAACCGGGACCTTTAATATATTACAACGATTAGTGAAAGCAATTGTTATAATATATAACACGCTTTCAGGTTTTCTACAATGGTCATAAGTTTGTGATTGTAAGTAGCGCATATGCAGCCACATCTTACGTAACAACGACAGGTCACACGTGATGTTACCCCTTTTCCAACTGTTGTTAAATGCATTTTCCATAGTAGTGAGTGGAACAAATCCCTCTTTTGTAAGAGAACATGAAGTCTCGGGATGCTAATTTTGACGCATTTGCTTCATATGTGACTGAAAGGGTGGTCTCTATGTGGAATGAAATAGGTGTTAATCATGTCGCTAAAATTGCTAGAGTTAATCACATGACTACTTCTCAAAATGAGGATCACCAGCACTATGCCGAATTCTATAAAGAGATGTGTTGCTTTTTGGATCGTCAGTTTGGGAATGATGGACAAGGATGGTTATGTGTAGTAAGGCCTAAAGGCCGCGGAGGACGCTGAAGTGGTGAGTTTTTGATTTATCTATGTCAATTGTCTTAGGGATTTTTCTGTCATGCATTTAGTTGTTTCAGTCTTCATGCATTTTATTTTGTTTGGTTTGTTTTTTGCTTTTGGTTATGTATTGCCAATATTACCTATTTGTTTGAATTTAAGACAATTATTGTACTATAGTTGTTGTGTTGAATGATTATGGTAATTGTGTAATGTTGTTGTGTTTATTAATCTTGTGTATTTCATGTATGTTGAGTATATGTGAGTGCACGTCTTATCTTTGAAAATTGTCTATGTATAGTATATTGTATATGTGTAATGCATATATATGTAATACTACTAATAGTTTGCTTTGTCTCTTTTTGATGTTGTCAGAGGGGGAGAAGAATATCATAGTTATGATGCACACATTCAGGGGGAGCTTTACATGGGAAAGAAATGCATCAAGAAAATATTTTTATGCATAAAGAAAATATTTTTATGCATCAAAAATTGAGTTTTTGTGTGAAAAACACTGTATAGGTCGACACATACAACTTTAGGGTTGACCTATAGAATATTTTCTTCAGCTCAAGTTGACACATAGATTACATAGGTCGACATACATGCATCAATTTGAAGTCTATAGGCTTTGTCCATGTGTTGATTTTCTTAGGTTGACTCAAGACCATTATAGATTGACACATGACTTTGATAGGTCGACCTATAGACCTAAAATCTTGATTTTTCATCCTTTTTTTTCTTCCTTTTGAATTCGCTTTGCTTAATACTTGCATACATACATACATACATGCATGCATACAGACAGACGAACAGACACATACACACACACACACATACACACACACACACACACACACACACACATATATATATATATATATATATATATATATATATATATATATATATTAATACCAGATACATGCATCATTTCTAGTAAGGTTCTAGAGTAAAACCTACATAAAACCAATATTTTAGAACATACTCATCATCTTCAAACTCTCTTTTATGCATAAATACAATCAAACCATGCATAATCATTTTTTGATTGGGCGATCATCTAGTTAGAGTTGATAACATCCATTAGGTTATTGTACCAATAATATTGGGTTGAGTTCTTTGAGGGTTTCAAATAAGAAAACCGAGTTGGGTTTTCCTCAAGATCATTGAGGATTTGAAGTTTTTGGACAAGATTACACAATTCGGATCTGATCGAGTGAAATCCTCGGGACAAGGGGTGCCTTGCAAGGGATTAGCGTGAGACATTGTACCATGTTGGTAAATCTCGGGTTTCAATAAGTGTGCGTTTGAGATTAATTAAACTGGGTGAAAGCCTTGGGACAGTGGAGCCTTGCAAGGAAGTAGCAACTGTAACACCCCATTTTTAATAATTCATTTGTTGTGTATATTTGGTGCATTGTTGGCCTTGTTTAAGACATGTGTCTTAATGTTTTTGTGTAGTGTCCTAGTGGAACGGGTAGACTTATGGTGCGATTTGTAATATTGGGGAGTGTGGTAGTAATCATAAGTCCAATAAAACATTATTATTATTATTATTATTATTATGCTAATAATATTAGTAATATTAGGATTTTTTTTATAATTAAATTAATGAGGGTGATTTGGTAAAATAACATGGTAGGGGTATTAGGAAAATTAAGCTTAATCATAAAATTAAGAAAAGACTAGACATAACGAATTTGGAGAAACCAAGCGGAAGCTAGGAAGAGGAAGAACACAGCTAGGACATTCTCCATATATCAAATTCGCAGGAATTCTCTTCAAGATTTAAGGTAAAGGGAGAAAAGGATCCTTATTAGGTGATATTAACATGATGGGGGTAGTGAGGGGTCCTTTCCCTCGTAGGTTTTTCTATATATGATGTTGTATTGATGAAATTGTTTTTGTATGACTGTTGTTATGGATTCAATCTGATCTCATTGCATCCCGGTGTGGAATATTGTTGTTATTGTTTTGTATGTTGCAATGTTGTATGGATTTTGTGTTGCTGCAGAAGGAGAGCTACAAATTTAGATCCATAATAGTGATAGAACTGAATTTATTAATAATAGTGATAGAACTGAATTTATTTTAAAACAAATTTTGTTACAAAAGTAAGAAAGTAAAAAAGGTTAGAATTAAGACCACGGGAGTGTGAGATTGTAACCGGATAGCTGAAATCGAGCATTGTTTTTAAATACAGCAGAAGCGCTTTAAAACCAATTAGAATCTATAGGATCCCAAACAGTATTTCTAACTTGAATTGACACAGCGAGAGCGCTCAATTGAACTTAGGAGTTTAGTAATAGGCAAGACCACTGTAATACCCCGTATTTTATTTAAACTCTAAATAATATTAATTGGTAATAATATTATTCCGGATTACTCTAAGAAATTTTAACGAAACTAAATAGAGTAATCAACAGGATATTATTTTATTAATTGATGTTAGTTGACTCAGAGGTTTGATAAAATATCGGATTAAGAGACATTTTTGGATACTCTCTAATTTTGGACACAATGGTAAAATATATGTTTTTATAATTATTAATTGAAAGGAAATAAGAAGAAGAAGAAGTTAGTAAGGAAAAGAATAGAAAGAAGAAGGAAGAAAAGAGAGAGAAGAGAAGAAAAGGAGGAAAACCCCAAGACTTCAAATTCATCTTACTTCACCATCCGTCCGTCGATTCGACTCAATCTTTCCGCCAATCTTTATCTCCCGAGGTGGGTTCTTAGTTAGCTTTTATCTTTGATTTTGGTTGAGTTTTAGAGATTTTGTGGTTTAGGGTTTTATTGGAAAATCTAAGAAATTGAAAGTTTAACGGTTAAAACTCGATTAAAACTTAACTATAATACTCACATTATGTCTATGAACATGTTTGACTATGTTTTTCTGTATTGGTTGAGGTTTGGAGTTGAGTTTAGCTTGGAAGAGTTGTTTCCCGTAAGCCTGAAATTCCTGAACTAGTATAGCTTGCTCAGCGAGCAGTTCCTCGCTCAGCGAGAATTCCAGAAGTTTTTTCGCTCAGCGAGACCTGTAGGTTTCAATTTTGGTATTTAATTCATAACTTTTGACCCGGGTATCCATTTGTAACGTTCCATATACCGTTGTGAAGCTAAAATTATGTATTTTCTTATGATGTCGAAGAATATTATTTTTACCCGACTTTTTCCCTATTTTCTGACTTAACCGTAAGAATGCGAAATTATGAAAAGTATGAGCTTAAAGAAATGAAATGGTAAGACTTGTGAGGTACCTAGGATTTTCATAGACTAGTAAGAAATGAGAATCGCATTTGATCGAATCCCCCGTTAGCTTGAGGTGGGTATTACATTGAGTCCCACAGGAAAAGAGTGTTAGCTTGAGGTGGGTATTACATTGAGTCCCACGGGAAGCGAGTGTTAGCTTGAGGTGGGTATTACATTGAGTACCACGGGAAGCGAGTGTTATCTTGAGGTGGGTATTACATTGAGTCCCACGGGAAGTATTCGAGCGGCTTGAGATGGGTATTTCATTGAGTCCCATGAGAAGTCTAGTGGTTCATACTTGAGGTGGGTGTTTCACTGAGTTCCACGGAAAGTGTTGTACGAAGTGTTGCTTGTATGTTCCATTTCAGTTTGGTTATCTTTGAGAGGAGTCTTTCGTATTCATGGAATTATTAGGTTCGACCCTTAGAGCCGAGAGAACTCTAAGATAGGTGTAAACACCCCAAATTTGCCCTCACCCATTCACACCATGGCTTGTGATCATCCTCATATGCATAAATACAATCATATCATCTCACATCTCCTTTTTTTGATTCACTGCATAGTTTCTAAGGCATCTGCACCTAGGGTTTGTGATCTGAGCAACCTCAGGGCATCTTGAGCCATTCCAAAGGCCACCAATCATTTCAAAGTGGTCCATGTGTGTTCTTATATCATATTCTATCTCCTCAAAGCCAAAATGGCAGAGGAATCACAAGGACTAGGGTTTGAGTGGATGCAGAGCCAGGATGAACTGCACAGTTGACTGAAAATTAGGGTTTTGGTTTCAGAGGCCATAACTCCAAATTTTTTGGTCATTCTTGTTTCCATTGGTCTCTATATGGTATAGGGAGTATGCATACCAATTTTCATGAAGAAATTCCATGGGGAAGTCATCTGATCAAGGGTTGACTTTTCAGACAAGTCAGTGCAAAATCAGGGCATCTGAGGCCCCCAATGACCCAACCAATGGGTGATCTTCATCATTTTGAGTGTATATGATCTTTATTTGATCATGGAAGAAGGTTGAAGTTCATAAAAATCAAGAATTTAGGGTTTTTGCAAATGTTGACTTTTTTGGGCATAGTTGACTTTTCAAGAATGCATCATTTTAGGTCATTCTTCAAGCCTTGATGCTTGATCCAAAAAGGCTTCAAATGGAAAAACTTTGGTCATGAAAGTTGTAGATTTCATCTTTCCCTTTTCAAAAAGTACAAGAACATGATCAAACTCTTTTTGGATCAAAAGTTATGGTGTGACAAAGTTGGCAAAAATCATTAATTTTCAAGGCATGCTTCAAATAGAAATTTTGCAAAGTCATGAACCAATGCATTATGTGACCTCTAATTCATTTCAAACCATTACACAAACATTCTATGAGCCTTAAAAATCAGAATTGGACCAAGTTTCCCCATGGTTTGGTTTGTGTAACAAGACTTTCTCACATGTGAACCAAAGTTACAACAACTTGCAAAACCACTCATCATGCTTCCTACAACTTGCAGCCTTGGATGCTGAGCTTTGCTAGACCTCTCCCTCACCCTTGCTGCGCCAGCCCATGCCATGTACTTGCCTAGATCATGAGCCATACCTCTCTTACACATTATTTGACTTTTTGCAAAAGGTAACTTACCAATCAATAAAGGGCATGTCTTGTCAACTGACCAATGAGAGAGAGTTATGTGGACAATTTGCAAGCTAGACATAACAGAAGGCAAGGCTGAAACATCCTCATTCATCACATACACAAGAACACTCCATTTTGTTTTTGCCTTCGAAACTCTCTGCCCAGCTCACATACATCCAAACCATCTTTACCAATCATCTCACCATGTCTCATTGAGCCCAAAGCAACCAAGAACTAGGCCTTAAACAAGCTACAACATCACTGCACCATTTTCACACCAGCTTGCAGTTTCATTCGAAACTCTCACCCTAGCTCACCAACATACAAACAAACACTCCAGACTTTCTCCATTCATCCTCAGGACCACAAACCATCATTCACAATGGCCTGAAACCTCCAGAAACTCCATTGCCATTTCTGACTGAGCTGAAGCAGGAGCTTTCGAAACTCACTATCCAGCCAACTTAAATTCTCTTTGAGCATTCAAACATCTTCTGGGGACCAAGTGGAGTAGTTTGCACTGAAGGAAGTGGCCAGAAAGTCTTCAAACTGAAAGCTTCGAATCTCAGGTAGCCTGAAATTTATTTTTCCAGAAATTGTTTTTCTTGTTACAAACTTGTTCTATGTGCTTCACTGATCATCCTGGTATCATTAGTTTTGAAAATGGCTTTGATTTGAGAGTTTAATTTGTCTCTGAAACCTGCGTGCCCTAGAACTTGTTCTCTTCGATTCAGCTTGTTTAGGAAGAAGAAATTTGTTTTAGGATAGGGGTTTGATTCGTGAGGTTGTGGGAAACATTTCCATGGTTTTAGATTTCATTTTAGTGACCTAGGGAAGGATTTGGAAGTTTTCAGGGGAGAAGGTCACCGGAGAAGACGACCGGAGCTCGTCTCCGGTGACCTGAAAGTAATTAGTGAGGTTAATTAGGGTTAGGGCAAAGTTCAAATTTGGGCCCTTGGATCTGGCTTCCCGCGCGCGCGTGTGTGGTCCAGATTGTGTCATTATTCCATAATCAGGATTAATTAATTTAACTAATTGGGTTTTAGAAGTTTGAATATGGGCCTTTGATCTGCGCGCGCAGTCAACCCATCCACTGCCAGAATCAATCTCAGCCATCCTTCCTGATTACTTCATTTAAATTTGTTTTTAATTCATTTTTATTTCAATTAACTTGCATATTTATTTTAAAATAGCAAAAAATTCTTAAAAATTATGAAACTTTTTCTTAAAAGTTTTATTAATTTTTAAGACCCAAAAACATTTTTATTTTATTTTTTTATCATTAAAAAAGTATTTTTAAATATTTAAAAGATTATTTTTAATTGGTTAATGGGAATTAATTAATTAAAAATACTTTTAGGTATTTAAAAATTACAAAAAAATTCATGAAATGTTCTAAGACATTTAGAAACATTGTCCAACCTTCAAACCAAATTTCTTTTTTGATCTTGATGCATTTTAAGAATTTTTCATTGAATTAAACCATTTTTTATGCATTATTTTGATCATGGGTTCAAAAATTCATTTCTGCCTATTGGAGAAGGTTTGGACATTGATTCTTTTTGTTTTGTTTTGTGTTTGGCATGTAGTTTCTAGGGTAAAATGGCCATGATTTGATCTTGCATTTTCCAATTGTTTGACATTTCTTTTGTTAAGAACCCTAAAAAACCCTAATAACTTAGAAAAATCATAACTTGAGATTGGTTGAGAGTTGAGAGTTCCCCTTTGGGCAGTGGCTTAGTATAGGGTTAGGGTTTCTTTGAGTGGCATTTTCCATTTTTTATCTTAGGGTTTGCTTCTGTTTTGGGTTTTTGTTTGATGTTTGTTCCATGAACCCTAATTTGGGCTTTCTCTTGCATCCTTCTTGCATTTCCTTGCATAACATGACTTGTCTTTGCATTTTGTGCATGCCTATGATTCATTTGACATCTTAAGACATATAGAAGACATGTTTGATCATTGCATTGCATATTTGCCATGTCATTTGTCTTGTATGCTTCACAACTTTCCATGCTTGTTCATGCTCCTTAGCTTGCCTCATTTGCATTCATAATCTTGTATGAACATCCCCATGCCTTGCCTCATGTTTGCAGCATCTCA
The DNA here is from genome assembly GCA_963966055.1 of Lathyrus aphaca. NCBI lineage: Eukaryota > Viridiplantae > Streptophyta > Magnoliopsida > Fabales > Fabaceae > Lathyrus > Lathyrus aphaca. The sequence goes on from OZ014523.1 coordinate 87,113,114, forward strand.
TAGCATCATAATCATCATCAACATTCTTCTGGTTTGGTCTAGCATCATGTCATTTCATCTTGCATTGCATTGCATTTCTTTCTAACATTTCAGGTGGTAAGTAAACTTGAGAAGTGAATTTGCCTTCACTTCTCATAACTTTTCTTTTCATCTCTCTTGCATCCATTGCTGCATTTCTATTTGTGTTTGAGATTGAGCTTGCTCATTCTTCTTCCTCCCACTTTCTTTCTTCAAGTGACTTGACTTCTTGAATGAAGCAAGTCACTTTGCTTCTCTTGATCTTGTTCATCTGCTTCCTGGTGGCTCCTTTGAAGATTGTTCTTGTAAACTTCACAAACCTTAGGAACAACCAAGCATGACAATGAATTAGGGTTTTGATTAGTCTCCCCTCATAGTTTTTACCTTTGTGTCTCTCTTTGAGTCTTCTCTTCTCACCTCATAATCAGGGCTAAACCCTAAAGGCTTTAAGACTTTGTGATTAAGCTTATGCCTGCATCCTCCTTTTAGGATGGAGTGTATAACTTTAATCCTAAGTGTTAAACCCTTAATGTGTTTAAATCTCTTAACCAATTCACTTAATAAATATCAAGACATCACACTTGTAACTTGGGCCTTGCATTAGGGTTCTAATTCTTCCTTAAATGGTTAAGAAGGACTAACCCTAGTGTTAATGGACAAGTCCCCCTCAAGTTGTCTTACAAATCATAAAATTCACTTCATCATCATACCATTAAATAAAATCCACTTAATCAAAGGCTTGTTTTGTCATGAGTTTAATCTCTAATCATGGATTAAGTTGAGGAGCTTTCCTCAGCTTAAACACTCTCATCTATTATCCTTCTTTTAGGATAGTGTAATGGGTCTGTTTAATCCTTGATTATGGCTTAACCTCATTACTCAACACTAAACAAAAACCACAAAAACATTCAAATAATCACAAGTAGGTTAATGATCTTAATCCTACACCAAAGGTGGTTAAGTGTGAGAATCTGACTTCACACTTAAGGTATTCTCATTACCCCTGATCAGAGGGATGATGTGATGAGTTTACTAACCCATTGGTTTAGGCTTAAGCTCATTAACTTATGACAAAATCCAAAAAAGCAATAAAAGACTGAAAATACAAAAACAAATGATAATCGTCTCCTCCGGGATTCTTTTCTCATCACCTTCACTCACAACCGAGGACTTGCTTCTTCCGTCTAATGCAAGACAGTTTGCATCTGTGCCAGACAGATCATACACTTGAGCATTGACAAGCAAGCAGTTCATCAAGTCAATTCACCTTTCAGTCTCTTTGGGTCGAACTACGGTGTTCTGACTTCCTCATTGCACGAGAGGATACGTAGGCATAACTTAACAGTTATCGAACAAAAGTCTCTGTATATTCCCCCTCCTTTCAGCTTCATTCTTTTAAGCCTCATGGTCATGATCATTTCACTCCTGTCCTTACACTGACACATCATTATACACTTCACTTCTTACACTGACACCTGTACATTCTTTTCCAGCCATTTTATACACAGATTGCACTGACACTACCCCTTTAAAACACAAATCTTTCAAGCGTGGATCCCGTCGAGTACGGCGGACAATCTGGGTGCTAATACCTTCCCAGGTTGTAACCAACCCCCTTTCTCAGTCTCTCTGGTTCGCAAACCGTCTTATCCATATCTTTCTAGGCCTATGCAGCATTGCCTTTCTTCCGGGATAAAAATGCCTAGCTGGCGACTCTTTTCATCTCCAGTGAGTTCACGGCTGTGTGTTCTCATTGTTCCTTTCGCCGACCGTTCGCGCTTGTACCTGGATGCTAATCTTTGGGAGCGACAATAGGGAACTCACTGAGATGTTTTATCTCACCCCATGTTGATGTTGTTATTTCAGGTACTTCAGTTTCCGTTAAGGGTAAGGATAAGGCGACTTGATTATCCTTACTAGTTGATGGCTTTGTCTTCCGCTGTGGATTTTGAGATCTTCGGATCTAGTTCTTAGACTTTTGTAGTTTGAACATCTTGTATTATTCTATAGTCTTATTTTAGTACCTTATGTTGTAGTGGCTATACTTATACAATGTGCTGCTAAGAACTTATTTGTATTTCAATTCCAAATTATAAATATTTATATATGAAGAATATGCTTTATGTATGTCTTTTGTATATGGGTATTACAACCACAAGAGTGCGAGTCAACGACTTTTGAACCGACATTTTCTACAGAAAGATAACTTGACAAATCTTAATAAGCCGACCTTTTATTAAATTCGCGAAGGCGTACCAATTACATACTGATATCCCTATTATAATTTAATTTAATTTAAAAATTCTTACTTCCTCGCCCCTTAAAACTAAAATTCACTCGCCTTAGCTAAACATAGTAACACCCGATAGCGTTATGTTGATTATCGAGTCTCTGTGGGATCAATATCTTTTATTACTACGCGATTAGGATGTATACTTGCACTTATAATCTTTAGACTCGAAAAGTCGCAATCAGCAGGATAGTGAGGGTTAGTTACCCTCATATCAAAACCTTGGGGTAATATGTTTTCTCCTTATTTTTCCCCTTTGCTTAAGATGTTCATGAATTGACCAAATAAGGTTTGGGCAAAACCTTATTGGTGCTATTGTTAAGAATATTTTATATGTGATTTTGAGACCCTAAAAGGTGATTTGGGATAAATTCTTTAAGGTCTTTATAAGTGTTATTGTTTGTATGCGTATAACTTTGTACTGGTGATGATTTGATCATATAAATTCATTTGCAGTTTTGTTAATTGCAGCTTTAAAGTCGAGATTTTGCCCCGACGATTCGATCAACTTTGTTTTGGTCGTTCGATTTCCCAAATTTGTGATGTTGATAACCTTTCCTTGTTTTCCCCTTTTTTCCGGAAATGATCATTTTTTCATGTTTTCCCAAATGCAGTAAAACCCTTTTTTTTCTTTTCAAAGCGATACCTTTTACATCAAAAATTGGAGTTTTGACAAAAACTTAAAATTTGGAACTTTTGAAAAGAAAAAAAAATTGGATTTTTTAGAGATCGAGTTGGTTGAGCATTTGAGTGCTGTTGGAACTCAAATAAGTGAGTTTTAAATATGTTCAATAGGGAGAAAACATAGAAAAATTGCAAGTAGACTTAGAAAGGGATTTACTGCCTTATTTCATGCATAACTTGAGTTTCGTAAGTCCCTTTGGGATGTTGTCGGTTGCGTTGAAAAGCAAACATGGTAATATTTATTTTGAAGTAGAGAAATTGGGGCTATGGGCATTACAATAGTAAAAGTTCATTGGTTTTATACCGGATGCATAGTCAATTTCATTCCTGCATTGATCATCATGTTTCACGCGCAACTTGAGTTTCATAAGTCTTTTTGGAGTACTGTCATTTGCGTTTAAAAGAGAGTTCAATGATACTTAAAGTTGGAGAGCTTCAAGATTTTATCATGAGTATATAATTTTTCATGCTATTTTGTTGGTAAAATGCTACTTGACTTATCATATTTGTCGGTAAATGCAATTATCAATAATGATGTATGTGTATTTTCGAAATGTAAATTTTCTATTTTTTATGTATTATATGTTAGGTTTCGTTTGGTTATATGTCTTTAGTTTATATAATATATAATAACGATGACTTGTGTTTGATGTACCAAATGAACATATAAATTATTTTTTCATTACAACCTACATTTAGATGTCCATTTGTCCTCTTAGCCTTAGGATTCTTTAAAATAGTCTTTGAACAAGTTTGATAGGTCTTAGGCATGTCACAACATCAACAACCAAGTTTTGGGTGTCAACATTACTACACAGGTCGACCTATATGAGTTCAGGTCTACCTATGGATGCCTTGGCTCTAGTACAGGTCGACACATACCAGTTAAAGGCTGACTTCCATGCTACAGGAACGAAGCCTGTAGGCTCTTCCCACAGGTCACCTATCAGGTCGGCCTTAACACCTTAATAGGCCGACCTATGACTTTCATAGGCCGACCTATGCAAATTCAAACTTGAAAATTTTCTTTTGTATCTTATTCTTCTTGCATTCTTTTTCCCTATTTCCATACACACACATGCACAACACACACACAAATATATATATATATATATATATATATATATATATATATATATATATATATATATATATATATATATATATATATATATATATATATATATATGTATATATGTACTCATACATACATATCACTCTAGTTAAATGGTTTTCTAGAGATTAAAACCTAACAAAATCAGATTACAAAGTTGCCCATAATCTTTAACCTTTCTTCTATGCATACAAACAATTGAACAACACATAATCATTTTTCGATTGGGTGACATCTAGATTAGGGTTGATAACGTTCAATTAGGTTTGGTGTAACTGAGAATATTTGGTAGGGAACTTTGTGTGTTTCAAATAAGAAAACCAAGGTCATGTTTTCCTTCAAGATCAATTTGATTTGAATGTTTTGGACAAGATCACGTCAACATATATTCAACTGAGTGATGGCCTTGGAACAAGGTGGTTTCCTAGTAATGAAGTAGTGCGAGACGGTGAATTGTGTTCAGAAATCTTGGGTTCAACAAGTTATGTGCTCGAGATAATCGGAGGATTGTAGCCGCATTGTTGGTCACTTGATGAAGCCTTTGATCAAGGGTTTTGAGGTGGAAGAATCAACACAAAACAATATGGTTCTTGGGGTTTGCATTCTTCATCTCTTGTAGAAACAATTTTGCAAAGAAAAGGTTAATTACAAGTATCTTAATTCGAAACATGTACCCATAGCGAGGCCGATTGGGGAACTTCCTAAACAAATCTTGGTCTATCTATCTTTTTTATCTATTTATCACATTAATTGTTGTTTTCGCAATTTATCGAGTTCATCGTTGTTTAATCATTTCGATTGGAAATTGTTTTTCAATTATCTTTTAAAAGTGTTGGTGTTGATATAATCATAATCACTTTGAATGTGATTGACTTTTAACATCAACAAAACAAATTGAATTTCCAATTGCTATCGATTGCACACCAAGTGTTTGATAAATTGTTTGTGCGTATTTTAATTGTGTTTTAGTTCGTTGGATATACGAGTTATAAATAGAATTGCATTTAATTGATTCGTAGCTTGATCGTTATTTTAAGTTGTTTATGCGTATTTTAATTGCATTCTGTTTGGTTTGTGATACATATATTTATTTTTGATAGTAGGTTTAGTTAGATGATTCGATTCAGTTTGTTTTTTCGTTGTGCAATATTTTTTAAAAACAATTTTTGCCATGTTTTTTGGTTGTAAAATTTGTGACTTATTCACCCTTCCCCTTTAGATCAAAGCCTATTGTCAAACAATGTACGAAGAAATGCGGGTACTCAAGAATTGATAATGTTGAGGTTCATCTTATTTACATTCTCTTGCACAAGATTCAAATCAATTGGGAAAATTATTTTGTTTACCGCATGTTTGTTATCAAAGAATGTACCAAAGGAACATCTTTTTGTTACGTGTCCATATTTAAAAAATCCTCAACTATTTCAACATAGGTGTACCAAATATGTTGTTTATATCTCCTGGGCCAGTACAAGAGTTCTCCAAACCCACCTTAACTAATATGGGTTATTTTTGGGATAAGGAATGTGAAGTGTATTACTTCTGGATGGACAAGCATGAGAAGAACATATACAACTTTGATGACCCTTCTAAGTTTGTTGATTCAACTACTGAGCCACATATGAATGTTGATCAACATATACAAGATGCTGATCATAAGGATGGTCAAATGTGTGATGAATATTGAGATCAATCCTCCATTATAATTATGCTCCACACTATCCAGATAAAGCTAGACAAGCACAATAAGGAGGAGTGTTGAAGGTGAGAATTTTTTGAAGCAACTCAAGTCACTACTACAAAATACACATTCGGTAACACTAATTATATTACGGTTATGCTTCCATTGTGATGACATCTTATACTTAACACGCAAACATTTACATTTATTTACTTATTAAAATTTTGATATAATATAATCACGGTTCAAAGGTAAAATCGTGGTTATATAAAATAACTTTTCACGGGTTCGAACCTATGCACTCTCAAATGTTTTATTTCTTTAACAATTAGTCACAGCTTTTTATTTTTATTTATTTTTAATTTTTAAACAAATGTGATATCATCACGTTTGGGAAGTGTAACCGTTGTGACATATTTTTTTATTTTGTTTGTAATATTTTAAAATGAAATATATTGGCGCTTCGTTACGAAATTTAATTTAGTAAGTAATGTATCACCATGGTTCCGTATTTTGACTGTGGTGGTATCATTAATTCATTTTTTTCAAGCTAACTAGCTTGTATCTTCAATAGTCATTCTTTGCTGAGAAACGATACAAATCACCATATCAACCCTAACACTCATTGTTGCGAAACAAAACACCATATCAACCCTAACACTCATCGTTTATCATCGTCGATTCATCATTATCATTCATAATCATCATTCATCATCATCGGCTCATCTTTTTCCATTCAAGTCATCGATTCATTTTCAACTCTAACACACCAACAGCAACACTAACATCATCGCCATCGTCATCATCAAGGAGGAATACACAAAAACACTATTTGTTTCAATCCAAATATTCACATTTACGTAGTTATCACGTTTACTGTATTTAAAACTTTTTTCCCATGCATCTACAATTAACTTCAATTTCCATTGTTTTTGATGTTGTTGTTCTTGTTCTTGTTTAATGTGTGTGATAATAGATGAAAGAGTTTGTTGTTTTTGTTGTTGTTGTTGAATTTATACAATATGTGATAATAGATTAATGAGTTTGTTGTTGTTGTTGTTTTTGAAAATAGATGTAGAATTCATCGGATTCTTCATATGGTGTCGAGGAAACTATGACAAATGATACTCAAATCAAATAGAAAATATCATAAAGAGGCGCCACAAGTGCTTACCAAAATAACAAAAGTCAACAAATAGGGTATCAAATTGCCTATCAAGTTTGATAATTATTACAGAGTAGTTGATGGTGGATACTCACGTTGTTTAAGAGTTATGTTGTGTTCCTTAGTCGTAGCAAAGTTAGTAAATTGATAGATGATTGGAAACAAGCGCCAAATGATGTCAAGAATAGCATATGGACAAACATTGAGGTATTAATTTTAATTTTCATCATTTCGATTGGCTTTCTATAATTTCTAATACATTCTTTTTTATTTAAATGTAGTTAACTTTTGAGTTTAAGAAAGGTGATAAATACTTAAAAAAGTGGATAAAATTAAGTCATGGCCCACATGTGACTACACAAGGAAGCCTAAGGATGTTCTTGAGCGTCCATGGGTGAGATATTCTTTTCTCTCAAAGAAGGTTTAGAAAAAGTTTGCGAAGGGTCGACGTTCTGAGAAATTCCTGGTTAGTATTAGTCTTATTTATTTTGATAATTTGATGCTAATGATTTATAGATATTAATCATATGTTCACATTTTCATAACAGAATAAAAGTCAAGTGGGAATATAAAATAAAGCGAAAAATGTTTACCCCCATAGATTGTCTCGTGGGGGTTACAGTAAACTGGAGAAAAAATGACGGAAGAAAAAAAACAAGAAATTGGAGATGAGGATTCCATTAGTCGTGATCGCAACCCATCTCCACCGTCAAGCCATGAGAAGTGGAATAGGGCTCAGCTAAGACCAAATTGAGAGTACACCTTAGAAGCATCAAAAGTAGTTCCCGAGAAAATTGTAAGTATGTTTTGTTGTGCGTATGTTATGTGTTATTTAAATGCTTTGTAATTACAATATTTATATTATCATGCATGTTGTATAGGATGTGTTGGTTGAGGAGATCCGTGGAGGCTCATTTGTTCCAGAACAACGACATGATATACTAGTCGAGCCTATTGGAACAGATGAGCATGGTGGACGTGTTCATGGTGTTGGATAAGGTGTCGGCATAATATTATTATTTGGTTTAACCATAAAAAGCGTCAAAAATAGTATCGTATTACAATAGCAAAAAGAAAAGCTTGCGGTCATTAAGAAGGAGTTAGAAAAACAAAGTAAGATGTTAGAAGATGAGCGGGAAAATCAGAAGAAAGACATAGAAGAGTTATATGTGGTAAGTTTTTTATCTGAATTAATTCTAGTGTTTTATCTGAAAATTTAGAAATGATAGAAATATGTTTATTATGTATTGTGTTTAAAATGAATGTTATGTTGCAGAGATTAAATGAATCCTTACAACAACATACAGATGAAAATAATGATGATGTTGATGAACAAGGTCTCCAAACACATGTTGTATGTTGTGTTAGCACTAAAGGAAGCAATTGTCCAGCCGTCCCCACTAAAAAGGTCAATGAGTTATTGGAACCTTCCGCAAATGAGATCTTCACTTAATATGTTTGTGTTGCGGAAAATAATGACATGTTTTGTCTTCCGCTAGAGCATTGTCCAACGATAGAGCTCTTTTATTCTTGTCCTAATGACATACGAGATTTTCTATATGGACAAAGATGACTAGACGTAGCGATATTTCAACTTTGGTGCACAGAAGTATATATTTGAATATGCATGCCATTATTTATAATACATTGTCGTTTATGTATTTCCTTACTTACTTTTTTCATTTTGTTTAACCATTTAGGTACATTCATCGTGTATGTATAGAATTAAATAAATTAAATATTTATGGCATGATGGATCCGTATAGTACTCGATGGTCAAATAATAAGCCACCAGAGATTGAGTCTTACATTACGAATTGGTTAAACGAGGGGGGGAAAGAATGTTACTTAGCACAATTTCTCAAAGGGTAAGTAATTTTGAAATCGTGGTTTAACTTTTATAGTTAGTTTTGTTTTAGAAAATACTATATATATATATATATATATATATATATATATATATATATATATATATATATATATATATATATATATATATATATATATATATATATATATATATATATATATATATATATATATATATATATATATATGCGCTAATGTGTATTTAGTGATCATTAGAAATTGATCATCATATCGCTTAAGACGAATATGATAACAACATTGTGTTGAAATACATGTTAAAAATGGAAAATTTTCAAAATCCAGGAATATAATTTAAATAAAAACATATAATTCAACGACGGTTGTCTTTTAAGACCGTGGTTGTAGAGTGATAATAATAATGTAACGACGATTGTTAAAGATGTCTGTGGTATATACTTAAAATGCGTGCTTTTAGGCATTGAGAATCGAAACCGGGACCTTTAATATATTACAACGATTAGTGAAAGAAATTGTTATAATATATAGCGCGCTTTCAGGTTTTCTACAATGGTCATAAGTTTGTGATTGTAAGTAGCACATATGCAGCCACATCTTACATGACAACGACAGGTCACACGTGATGTTACCCCTTTTCCAACCGTTGTTAAATGCATTTTCCGTAGTAGTGAGTGGAACAAATCCCTCTTTTGTAAGAGAACATGAAGTCTCGGGATGCTAATTTTGACGCATTTTCTTCATATGTGACTGAAAGGGTGGTCTCTATGTGGAATGAAATAGATGTTAATCATGTCGCTAAAATTGCTAGAGTTAATCACATGACTACTTCTCAAAATGAGGATCACTAGCACTATGCCTAATTCTATAAAGAGATGTGTTGCTTTTTGGATCGTCAGTTTGGGAATGATGGACAAGGATGGTTATGTGTAGTAAGGCCTAAAGGCCACGGAGGACGCTGAAGTGGTGAGTTTTTGATTTATCTATGTCAAATGTCTTAGGGATTTTTCTGTCATGCATTTAGTTGTTTCAGTCTTCATGCATTTTATTTTGTTTGGTTTGTTTTTTTGCTTTTGGTTATGTATTGCCAATATTACCTCTTTGTTTGAATTTAAGACAATTATTGTACTATAGTTGTTGTGTTGAATGATTATGGTAATTGCGTAATGTTGTTGTGTTGTTGTGTTTATTAATCTTGTGTATTTCATGTATGTTGAGTATATGTGAGTGCACGTCTTATCTTTGAAAATTGTCTATGTATAGTATATTGTATATGTGTAATGCATATATATGTAATACTACTAATAGTTTGCTTTGTCTCTTTTTGTTGTTGTCAGAGGGGGAGAAGAATATCATAGTTATGATGCACACATTCAGAGGGAGCTTTACATGGGAAAGAAATGCATCGTCTCAAGTTTTCCCCTCATAAAGAAGGGGGAGTATATGAGTGAAACTTTCCGTTTATATGTGTTTTCTATGATATCAAAACTAGGAGAAAATTTATCATTTTTGTACATTGTACGGTATCAACTGATTCTAGGTGTGCAATACATTTTAGCATTAGGAAGCCTGTTAACATGTTAAAAATAGTTTTCAAAGGATTCATGCATCAAGAAAATATTTGTATGCATCAAAAATTGAGTTTTTGTGTGAAAAACACTGTATAGATCGACACATACAACTTTAGGGTTGACCTATAGAAGATTTTCTCCAGCTCAAGTCGACACATAGATTACATAGGTCGACATACATGCATCAATTTGAAGTCTATAGGCTTTGTCCATGTGTTGATTTTCTTAGGTCGACTCAAGACCATTATAGATAGACACATGACTTTGATAGGTCGACCTATAGACCTAAAATCTTGATTTTTCGCCCTTTTTTTCTTCCTTTTGAATACGCTTTGCTTAATACTTGCATACATACATACATACATACATACATACATGCATACAGACAGACAAACAGACACACACTCACACACACACACACACACATATATATATATATATATATATATATATATATATATATATATATATATTAATACCAGATACATGCATCATTTCTAGTAAAGTTCTAGAGTAAAACCTACATAAAACCAATCTTTCAGAACATACTCATCATCTTCAAACTCTCTTTTATGCATAAATACAATCAAACCATGCATAATCATTTTTTGATTGGGCGATCATCTAGTTAGAGTTGATAACATCCATTAGGTTATTGTACCAAGAATATTGGGTTGAGTTCTTTGAGGGTTTCAAATAAGAAAACCGAGTTGGGTTTTCCTCAAGATCATTGAGGATTTGAAGTTTTTGGACAAGATTACACAATTTGGATCTGATCGAGTGAAATCCTCGGGACAAGGGGTGCCTTGCAAGGGATTAGCATGAGACATTGTACCGTGTTGGTAAATCTCGGCTTTCAATAAGTGTGTGTTTGGGATTAATTAAACTGGGTGAAAGCCTTGGGACAATGGAGCCTTGCAAGGAAGTAGCAACTGTAACACCCCATTTTTAATAATTCATTTGTCGTGTATATTTGGTGCATTGTTGGCCTTGTTTAAGACATGTGTCTTAATATTTTGGTGTAGTGTTCTAGTGAAACGGGTAGACTTATGGTGCGATTTGTAATATTGGGGAGTGTGGTAGTAATCATAAGTCCAATAAAACATTATTATTATTATTATTATTATTATGCTAATAATATTAGTAATATTAGGATTTTTTTTATAATTAAATTAATGAGGGTGATTTAGTAAAATAACATGGTGGGGGTATTAGGAAAATTAAGCTTAATCATAAAATTAAGAAAAGACTAGACATAACGAATTTGGAGAAACCAAGCGGAAGCTAGGAAGAGGAAGAACACAGCTAGGACATTCTCCATATATCAAATTCGCAGGAATTCTCTTCAAGATTTAAGGTAAGGGGAGAAAAGGATCCTTATTAGGTGATATTAACATGATGGGGGTAGTGAGGGGTCCTTTCCCTCGTAGGTTTTTCTATATATGATGTTGTATTGATGAAATTGTTTTTGTATGACTATTGTTATGGATTCAATCTGATCTCATTGCATCCCGGTGTAGAATATTGTTGTTATTGTTCTGTATGTTGTAATGTTGTATGGATTTTGTGTTGCTGCAGAAGGAGAGCTACAAATTTAGATCCATAATAGTGATAGAACTGAATTTATTAACAATAGATAAAAGAACAACATAATTGAGAGTGTAAAATCTGTGTAGAAACCATCTTAGAACTGGTATGAAGTGTGGAAACGAGAATCATAGGAAACATGATCAGAATGAAGGAGAAAACATGAAAGTTGTTGGTTTTTGTCCGTACGCATATTAGGCAAGTCTATACACGCATGACATGCGTAAAATTGGGGCATTACGCATAATAGGGCCTTATTACACGTATGAGTGATGATTTTGCACGACCATCTGCTCATTCTAGTATGATACATATAGAAAAGCAAGGCAATACTCGTATGAGGAGGCTATACACTTATTGGCCTGAGTGAGTGGAGCAATACGCATATTGGGGGCTTATGGGGGGCGTAGGAGCTGGTCCATACGCGCATGGCATTGGGAAATACGCGTATGACCAGGCTTGTAGGGCAAATTTTGGTGTTTCACAATTTCTGTCCCGATTTTACATTCGATGTCGATTCTCTTGATCTGAGGCAATAATGTAGACCTTAGGACATAATTAATCGAGGATTAGTAATGATAAATTGATTAATGATGAAACTTAGGTGCATTTAACTAGACGATTAATCACTTAAGTCGCGTGAGGAATATTTTGGTGATTGTGTGGGATTATTGTTGCATATGAGATCGGATGGATCATGTAGATGTATAATGTGGTGTTTATACATGTTGTATACGTATACATGATCATGTATACATTGAGGTATTATTGGTGGGATGATTCGTTTCCAGATGAGCGTATGTGATTCATCCGTACTCCGTTGCAAAGAATAGTGGGGATAAATCATTGTCGGATGAGCGTATTTGATTTATCTGAGTTTGATTGAATGAACTAAGTTGAGTTGGTACCATATGCATTGTGTCATTGTTGGGTCACATTGCATAAATATTGTTGTTGTGAATCATGTGTGGTTGTTGCATAATTATTGTTGTGATGTTGTTGGATATATTGTTTGTGTGAGAAACTACCTTTGATTTGTTATATGCACCGTTAATATTTGAATGCGTTTATCACCCCTTTGTTGTTGTTGTTGTATCTGTGCTTCCTTGGAAGTACAAATAATCCAGGTACTTAAGTGTGCGTGGACTTCGTGTTGCTTGTTCGAGTCATAGGACTGCTCTGATACGTAACATGGGAATGGGGATTTTGATGTTTTGTTTGTCTTAGTTATTTGTTATGTATCTTATTATGTTATTGGAAACTTGATAACCAAGGATATTTGAGGAAATATTGTTGATGTTGATTTTTTTTTACTATAAGTTGAAATAAATCAGATTTTCCATTGTTTTTAATAAAGGAGTTTTTGTTGGTTAATATTGTTGATGTGGCATTCCACTTGTTTTATACTCTAATTTATCGTATTTACTCATTATTTTATAAACTAGGAAAAATGGGGTGTTACAATTGGTATCAGAGCAGGTCGGTCCAACCGACCAGATGTTATAGTCGAGTTAGTCCTTAGAATATGAGTTGTTGTTATGTTCTAACATGAGGTGTTTGTTTTATCAGTATGGCATGAAGGAACGATGTTGCTCTTGCGTTGTTATGCAAGCCATGGCACATACTGTAGAGAACATCGATCCAACTCTTGGGAAAGTTGTGTTTTGTGGCTTGGATCAGTTCAGGAGTAACAAGTCGCATACATATGAATGAGGTATTCTTGATCCAGAGTCTGCACAGAAATGGCTGAAGGCTGTTGAGAAAATCTCCAGGACCATGGGTTGAAATGATGATCAGAAGGTGAGGTTTGGTACTCACATGTTGGAAGGCAAAGCTGAAGTATGGTGGGACAACAGTCGCCAAAGGTCGGAAGCTGCAGGTACTGGTATTACTTGGGATGTGTTTAGAGTTGAGTTTTTGGAGAAGTATTTTCCAGAGGACATTCGCAGTGCTAGAGATGTAAAGTTCTTGGAACTGAAGCAGGGTAACATGATGGTGGTTAAGTATGCTGCTCGCTTTGAGGAGTTGGTGCAATATTGTGCTCACTATAACATTGAGCATGTTATGACTTCAAAGTGTCTGAAATTTGAGAACGGGTTGCATCCTGATATCAAACAGGGCATTGCTTGTCAAAAGATCAAGAATTATCTAGAGCTGGTGATCAGAAGCAGAATTTATGATAATGACAACTGAGCTTAGATTGCTCACTACAAGGCTTTGAGTGGCCGAAAGGGTAAGCAAAGATTTGGGGGTACTCCTTATAGTGCTTCGACTGACAAAGGAAAACAGAAAGCTACTGACAAGAAGCCAAGTGGGGGATGGGTAAATCCCAATCCTATGAAATGTTCAGATGTGGGGGCACAAGTCATCATGCTAATACTTGTCAGAATGAAGTGAAGAAATGCTTCAAGTATGGACGGACAGATCATGTGGTTGCAGATTGCAGAGCTACTATGCCTACTTGTTTCAACTGTGGTGAACAAGGTCATATCAGTACAACTTGCCAGAAACCGAAGAAGTCTCAAGAAGCTAGTGGGAAGGTGTTTGCCTTGGTGGGAGCCCAATCCACTAACGAGGAGCGTTCCGTCAAAGGTACTTGTTTTATTAATAATACTCCTTTTATTGCTATTATTGATATGGGTGCAACCCTGTAACACGGTGGGAGAACTGACTTTAGTTAAATGTTGCGGATAGCAAGAGTCGCCACCGACTTTTATTTTATCCAAAGGAAAGGGCATAAAAGAATAGGAAAGACCTTAAAAGATTTTTGGGTTCGGGGGGTAGGTTATGTAAAGGGAAGGTGTTAGCACCCTTTACATCCATGGTTATCCATGGGCTCTTAGTTACTTAGCTCACTTTAAATTGTTTTGAGAAGTGTAGTGTGTGATTAGAAAATTTTCTTAAGTACTTTATAATGATCCTTGTACGGATATATATAAAGACTTTGTTTTGAAAATTGTTTGAAAATGTGAAGTGTTTATGAAATGTTTTTGAATGAGTGAGCAAGTACTTAAGAGGAACCTACCCCATGATTAAATCTTTATTGTTCTTAAATATTCTTTCAGTGGTAAGACTATCCCTATTATTAAGGAATAGGTAGTCATTACCTTGGATATTGTAAGGGACATGTGAAGGGTCATCTGTGATTAGGCAACTGTAAGGTGTCTTAGCAATTCGAAGGGACTTATCATCTTTTATTCGAAAGGGACAAGATCATTTACGAAGGCAACATTCGAAGGCACTTGATCTTATAATCATAAAGGGACTTGATGATATTTTAGAAGAAGGGACTTTGCTTTTAGACACCTTACTTGACCTTTTTGTTTAGGCAACATGAGGGATAACCCTTAAGGAAGTGAGATGGCGATCAAAGATCGACTTACGTGTGTGCGTGTATATTCATATATTTATCTTATTAAATTAGTGATTCTAAGTTAATTTTAATTACAAATATGTTACACACACCCTAAAATTACTAACCACACAATTAAATGACATAAATAAAAGGGCAAGAAAATAAATCTACGTTATTACATCGCTTTGGGGCAGATACATAATGATCGACGAACATAAATTACATTTTTTGATATACGCCTATACATTTTTCTAGTAATTAAATTAAAACGAGAAATAAATAAATAATTGAACAATATATAAATAAAACAATAATTATCAAGATTAGAAAAAAATAAAAATAAATCAGGGTTAGTAAAGAAATCAGGACGTGATTAAATTCTAATTAAATTAATAAGTTTGATAAAAAAAACTAAAAAAAATATTTATAAAATATATTATGTAAGAAAAACAAATTAATATTTATTTGTGAAATTTTATTTATAAAAGAAAAAATTAATGGTGGTTATTCTAATTAAGTTTCTATTAATTATAATTATTTAACTAATTAATCTAATATAATAAATAATAATTTAAATAAGAAAATAAAAAGAAGAAAGAAAATAGGCGCAAAAAGAGAATGGGGGGAAGCCTGGGATCGAACTCGCCCCCCAAGCTTACCAACACAGAGTCTTAACCACTGGGACACACGCTTGTGTGTGATTAGAAACGGAAAACAAATATTATAAAATAAAACAAATTTCAAAAATTAGAAACGCGCGCCAAGACCATCTTCTTCCTCTGGCCGTCGCATTAGGCTTTACCTACAGTTCTTCCGTCACTACAACTTTTAGTGACGGTTTTCATGCGTCACTAGAGGTCCTGCAAATCAAAAAATGTTATATGCACAAGATAAATATGTCCCGATGGTATAAACCTATCAAAAGAGGTCTTGTGAATCCAATTATGCAGTCAATTCCATCTGAAATCGCGTCTAAACGGAATCCCTAATTTAAAGTTTTTTAAACCCTAACAATGGTGTGGGAATATCCGCGCATCAAAACATTGATTCCTTTGCCCAGAAATCATCCATACACAACAACAAACAAGATTAGAAGCACAAAAACGATTTATAATGGATAAATAAGTGAAATCGAAAATCGAAAAAGAAAGTGAAGAACATGAATTCGGTTTCCATGATATATGAGGTGTTTGATGAATATGATGATCCCAATGCACTCTAAATGTTTCTAGGAAGCTATTTCCATCATAATTTGGCCTTGTAACTACCTTAATCTTGCAAACCGAATGTGAGTTTGTTCTTGAATTTTTTGAAGTTTGGGATGTCTTCAAGTATATATAGAGATGAAAACTAGGTCAAAAAGTCATGGATTTATGGGCTTTGTAATGATGACAATTGATTGCTTGATTATGAAGAAATCTCTTATCCAAAAATGTCAAAAAATCCAATATATTCTTACTATCTTGGTCTAGCACGAATTTGGATGTGATCAATTAGTCTTGAATGGTGTTTATGACCTTCTAGAATCATAATCTCTTCCAAATATATGATTTTCATATTTTATTTTAATTTAATTTGTATTTTAATGAATAAAATTCAAATAAATATCAAATAAAATATAAAAAATCAGAAAATGCATGGGCTGGGTCGTGCTTGATGACATTATAAAGATTAGATGGCAATTTGGTGGGCTCATTTAGCAAAAATTAGTTTTAAGGCCTTATTTGCTTCATAAACTTCCCAAAAATTTCCCAACTTTGCAAGGGCACAAATCCTTCAATTTTAATGATATGAAGGTGTTCTTGGATATTTTAGAAAGCTTAGAGAGTCCTCTAACCAACCTATTTGGTCTCATGTCCATATCTTTTACCATTCTCAAGTTATGCTCTTTGGAAGTTGTTGACTTTTTGTTGACTTTTAAAAGGACCTATAATGTCTTAGCTTATACCTTCCAAATGAAGCATTTTTGGGCTTGGCTTGTGAGACACAAAGTTGTAGATAATTCAATTTCCTTAAAAATGAGATTTGGATGGAAAAATTTTGATGAAGCATGTGAAAGTTATGACTAGTCAAAGTTCAGTTGACTTTTCCTAAAAAAAACCTAATTTAGAAACTCCTGATTCTTGATGATCTGAAATCTCCTTGATGAATCATGATCAACCCTTGATAAAATGATGAATTTTACTTCATATAATTGATGTTGGCAAAAAATCATGAAGTTTGACTTTGGTTTGACCACAGTTGACCTCAGTTTGACCTTTTAACTACAGACTGATTTTAACCTATCTGATCATCTGACTGAGCAAATCTTTTGGGAAAGTCTTGAAACTTGACATGGGGATTCTTGAACACATATAAGATGCCATGAAGCTCACTTGAAGTATTGGAAGTCCATTTAGCCTGATAAAAGTCAAAACCCTAGTTTAGGATGCCTTGCTTAGGAGGATGCTTTGTCTGAGGGAATTGTCAAACTTGTCAACCAATTGTGAATCTTGCGAACCTTGTGAACCTCATGAGATGTCTTGTGAACTTTGTGAACCCCTTAGTACACAATTTCTTGTCTTGTGGAGGGCAAATTTTGGGGTGCAACAAACCCACTCGTTTATTTATGTTGATTGTGTGAAGTGGTTAGGGATTATACCGTCTACTCTAGATCAGAGAATGACAATTGAAACTCCATCTATTGGTTCTATGGTTACGTATTTAGTATGTTTGAAGTGTCCGTTGACTATTTTTGATAGATATTTCAGAGTGGATTTGATTTGTTTACCGCTCATTAATCTGGATTTTATTTTGGGGATGAACTGGTTGGAATTCAACCAGGTCTATATTGATTGTCATAGGAAGAAGTTGTTGTTCCTTACTCCTGGAGAGGAAGCGTTGGCTAATTCATTATCTACTAAAGAGTTGGGAACCTTGTTGGAATATGAGGCTAAGATGTTTGCAGTTTTCACATCTTTATCTGTTGAAAGAAAAGTATCAGTTTGTGAGTTACCAATTGTGAATGAATTTCCTGAAGTATTTCCTGATGATATTACAAAATTACCTCCGACGAGAGAAGTTGAATTTACTATTGATTTTATTCCTGGTACAAGGCTATTTCTATGGCACCGTACATGATGTATGCATTAGAGTTGGCTGAATTGAAATCTAAAATTAGGGAGTTGCTTGATAAGAAGTTTATTAGGCCATGTGTGTCAGCATGGGTTGCTCCAGTGTTGTTGGTAAATAAGAAAGATGGTAGTATGTGTCTGTGCATAGATTACCGTCAGTTGAATAAATTGACCATTAAGAATAAGTATTCGCTTCCGAGGATTGATGACTTAATGGATCAGCTAGTTGGTGCTCGTATTTTTAGTAAGATTGATCTGAGGCCGTGTTGTAATGCCCCGATTTTTATTTAATTATTTTATTCGGTATATTGTGTGTTGGTGTGTGTAGAATAATAGATTATCGAATATAATTTTAAATTGAGAATTATATTGTGATGGATAATTATATTATTAAGTAAAATAAATAAATGGAATAAAATATGAGGTAGAGGGCAAGGTGGTCATTTGATGAATGTAGTGAGGGTAAGAGTGGAAGTCCCTAAGTTGGTCTAAGGGATTAAGTTGTAAAAAGAGGAAAAGGGATAGTATTCTAAAAAAGGGGAAGAACCATCGTGAAATTTGTGAAGAGGAGAAGAAAATGAGAGGGCTTGATCGTGAAGAAGAATTCGCGAGGAAGAGAAATTCTCGTCAAAAACCTAGGTAAGGGTGGGATTCTTCCATCTTTAAAGGGTCGTATGATGGGAATTGGGTAGGTTGAGGATTATGGATTGATGTTTTGGTGGATTGAAGAAGAATTGTGTTGATTAGTTAGTAGTTGTGGTTGTGAGTTGATATTTGCATGAATTAGATAGTAAAATTGATAATTGTTATGAATTATGGCTGGTATTGGTGTGTTGATGAGATGGTTTTTCGTAGCAAAATAAGTGCAGAACGTAGAGGTGCAATTTGAGAAATCGCAAAGCTCGCTTAGCGAGCAAGTTAGTTTGTGGAAAAGTCAAGACTCAGTGAGTTGCTCACTTAGCGAGCATGGACCCTCGCTGAGTGAGACCTGGAGTGTGAAATGATGATTTTTAATTCTGAAAAATTCCTTAAAATTTCTTAAATGAGTTAGTAATGCTTAGGAATCGATGTGGTGTAGTTGAAGGTAGGGAAAGAGGAGTTAGACACTTAATTGTAGGGATAATTAGTGTAAATTGAGTATAAACATAATTGGTATGTGTATTGGTTTGTTGTTGTTGTTGTTATGAGTCATTGTTGTTGTGATAAGCTACATATTGTTGTTGTTGATATATGTATATGTGATATGTTGTGGTATGTGTTGTTATGAAGTTGTGGTAGTTGAAGTTGATTTATGTGGTTGTATGTGTTGCACCCCAAAATTTGCCCTTTTTTTTCTCTTGTTGTTATTGTTTTTGTTTTTTGTCTCTCGCATGTGCATTGCATTAAGTCATGCTCATATCATACACAACTTTGGCATGCATCCTCTGGATGGCTTGGTTTCTATCGAACTCTCAGGTAGAGGTGTCCAGGTTTGGTCAATTAACGTTTGTTCGGTTCTAGGTTGTCGAACCATTTTGTTACGCATTTCAAATTGGTTGTTGTATAGCTACTTTATTACATTTCGAGATGTAATGCATATTTAAAGAGTGAGACATTTGAGAATTTGTTCAAGATTGGTATCTAGATACCAAAGAGTTGCTATTGGACTATGTTGTTGGAATTCCAATATCATTTTAGGGATATTATATAAAAAAACTTTAGAGGATTCTTTCTAGAGGATTGTGTCAGTTGACCTCATGGTTTTGTCGCAATAAAATAGTATGACTAGGAAAATGCATGAGATATTCTTATGAAGAGCCCAACCTTGTTTTTAAGTTTGTTTCAAGTGGCTAATTCATAAACGGTTGTTTATTCAAGTTATGATCACTAGTCACAAACAATGCTTATTTCATTTTTAAGTTATATTTCAAGTTGGGTCCATTTTCGCATCCAAGTGAACTTTTAAGCCATTTTTATTTGAATGCAATCAACCTCAAGTTTCCAAGATTCGACTTTTGAACTTTAGTTGATTGATTTCAAATTTGGTCTTATGGAAGAGTTTAAAGTTCGATTGAGAGGCAACATGGTGCAGGTTCAACAAGGCTTATAATTCGAAAAAATCATACCCAAAATTTTCGTTAAAAAAAAGCTCACAAATAAAATCTGTTTGTTTTACATAATAAAAGTCCCAGCTTGCAAAGGTAAAATTGTAAGTCATCCACACAATGAGTATCCATGTTATGGTTCAAAGAGAGATCTAAAGAATTGAAGGTTTTGTCCGTGATCCTTAGTGCATACACAAAAACAGCATACAAAAGGAAACATCCTGTCCTAAGCTGGAAAAGTATGTAAGGACCTCACAGTGTGAAATATCAAATTCACATGTCATCCATATGCCATCTACTCTTATGAGTTCAGCAGCCGCAAACCCCAAGAAACTGCTACCATTGTGCACCAAATTGGGTAGAAGGAGCCAGCAAGATTGAGGAAAAGACAATTTGGTTTGTCAACATAGCACAGGTTCAAAGCAAAATTGACAAAAAGAGGGAATTTTCTTCTTTAAAATTTAGAAAAAAAACCACAGGCATACTTACAATCTTTTGATACATTGCTCTTTGCAATACATAGCACAGGGTATGACCAAAGGGATTTTTTTTGTCGTTTACAATGTTGCCTCATCCAATGTTTCAAGTCTCATCACCTGTATCAAAATAGGATAGCAGGGGTTAGATACGCAGTAGGGCTTTGTCATAAAAGAGGAAAGTTTCAGATTTCAAAAAAGTAAAAAAAGGAGCTAGCTTGCATCCATCTTTCTGCGAGCCTCACAAATAATCTCAATATCAACTCTTCAAGATAACAACAATCAAAGCATCATCAAGCTAATGGGGACCACTTTTCTCACAAAAAAAAAACAACCAGAATTAAAAAAAGGGGAGTACAAGCAAATCTGCTATAGCAGAACCGCGGACTGCTCTTGTCACTTTTGTTTTTCTCCAAGACAACACGCCACTCTCTGCCTCCTATGTACCTTCAATAGGTGTTCCAAAGCAGCCTACACCGAAAAGAGCATGAGGAAATTTGACAAAAACAGAACTTTGGCCAAAGCATTCATGAAAATGGAAATACTTTGCCTATGCGTTTTGAAGACCTCATCACCTGCATCATAAAAAGTGGTATGCATCAGGAAAGCCTTCACGATTTCGGCAAAAAAAAAAACAATTTCTGAACATCATAAAATACAGAGACACCATACTATGAAAAGTTTTTCTGAACAAATTCAAGGAACACAAACCCTAATTTTTTTGACTCTATAAAAGGGGACTGTTTGCTTATAAAAAGGGGGGAAACCCTAGCCGCATAAAAAAAACACACAAAAACCTAACGGATCCGCAAAAACCCTAAAAGAGTAAAAAACGGCACAACAAAGAAGAAGAAGGATTCGGAGAAATCAAACAAGAGCCAAAGCTAAAGAGGTACCTGGAGAAGAATCATCCCTCTGAGAACTTTCAGAGCAGGTATAAAAACTCATTTCGCACCTTTACGCTCCATTTTTTTGTTGTCGTTTGATGAACACCCGTTCGGATTGATGAACACCCGTTCGGATTTATCTTTCGACTTCATTTGTTTGTTCATCACTTGCTGTTTTAGTTTGATTTTGATTTTGACGTTTCGGTGTGGTTTATCGCATGGGAAAAGGTCTGGTTTTAGGGTCCATGAATTGGGTAAGGAAGTTTTTTTTTAGAAGAAGAGATTGAGTGTATTGAGAGAGAGAGGTGACAACGATTGAGGAAGCTTTTCTGAGAGAGGGAGGGAGATGAAGTTCGGTGAGGATGAGGGATATTTTCCCCATTTAGGTTGAGAATAACGGCCATTACTAACCCTAAATGTTTTCACTCTTTTAGCATTTTTGGAACCCGCCGAACCGGATCCGGGTCTAACCCGACCCGACCGGCCTCCCATGGGCTTTCCTCAAAACATGGCTTTGCATTTTCGCTTTCAGTACCCCCCTTCCTTTCCCTTCTGATTTGGCCCACTATTTTTTTGTTTTTTCTTCTTAATTTATTTATTAACTTTGTTTTCCTTTTCACAATCTTTTAACCAAATTCTAAAATTTTTCTAAGTCTTTTTTTTACTATTTATTATTATTATTATTAATTTAATTAGTTTAATAATCATTTCTTCAAGAATATTATATTTTTATAATTAATTATTTATCTTATGCTTCCTTTACTTATTTTTGCATGTGTTGTCCGTTTTCGTTTTACTTATCTTTTGGTAATGTTGAGGATTGATGACTCACATTTTATTATTTCCTTATCTCGTTCATAATTTTGTCAAAAAAAATAATAATAAGTGGCACGCTTGCGCTAAAATAATCATTTCAAAAAGACAAGTTAATGGTTTGGTCCAATGCCAAATGAACATTTCAAATAATATATATATACGCACACACGTAAGTCGATCACTCGTGTGATCGCCATCTGCATTACTTTCGTATATCTTAACTAATTTAACAAAGAATAGAACTCCGGAGTCTAGCACTACGCACCTTCTAGAACGAATTGCAAATGGGCTAGCCCCACGCGTAACGTCTCGCTCACTCCTTGTTATTTAGATAAATAAACCTAAAGAACAATAAAAAAAAACAATTAACTACCTTATTAATTTACGAAAAAAGAACTCCGGAGTCTAGCATTCCGCACGTTCTGGATTGGACCGCAAATGGGCTAGCCTCACGCGATGGTTCAATCATCATTCGTATAAAAATATCCAAATCGTTTATTTAAATTAAATCACGAAAAAAGGAACCCCGGAGTCTAGCATTCCGCACGTTCTGGATTGGACCGCAAATGGGCTAGCCTCACGCGATGGATCAATCATCATTCGTATAAAAATATCCAAATCGTTTATTTAAATTAAATCACGAAAAAAGGAACCCCGGAGTCTAGCATTCCGCACGTTCTGGATTGGACCGCAAATGGGCTAGCCTCACGCGATGGTTCAATCATCATTCGTATAAAAATATCCAAATCTTTTATTTAAATTAAATCACGAAAGACAGAACTCCGGAGTCTAGCATTCCGCACCTTCTGGATTGGACCGCAATTGGGCTAGCCCCACGCGATGGTTCATTCGCCCTTTCGTTTAAAACACCCTTAACAGAGATCAAACATCTTTTCTTAAAAAGAACATTGTTTGAATATTTCTATCTCGCAGATAAGCCAACGCTTAGCAGATTAGAAAGCATTTTCAAACAATCGTTCAAAAAAAAACAAATCGTAGTAGTACGAACTACGGAGCTCTGACTTTCCCATTGCACAAGGGAATACGTAGGCACGGGGATTTTAATCCTTCGCGAGCACAATAATAAAAAACTTAACCATTCTCCATACCAAATAATAATTGAAACATTTCCTTAAAAGAAATCATTAAAAGAAGACAATAATAACAAGTTAACATTTTAAGCGCAAACTAGACTAAGAGGTTCCCGTTGAGTACAACGGACGTGAGGGGTTTCTAATAGCTTCCCCTTGCGTAATTGACTCCCGAACTTAGAATTTGGTTTCGTAAACCATTTCTTATCCTTCCTTTAGGTTGTATCTATATCTCCCTTTTCTCTCGTAGAATAAATAGAATTAGGTGGCGACTCTGTTGTTTATTTTAGGATCGTATTTTTTGAGGTGCGACAGTTGGCGACTCTGCTGGGGACTTAATGCTTTTATGCATAAGAGAGTCAAGCCTAGCTTAGGATAGTTTGCGTTTGTTTGGTTTATTTGTTTGTCCTCTTTATTTACGTTTATTGCTTTCCTTATATCATTCATTATTTATATCTGCCTGTTGGATCTCGGGGTTATGTCACGGGTGAATGTGTTTTTGAATCTTGAAATCTGAGTTTTGAAAAAGAAGAGGGAACACCTAAGTTTAGATTTGGATGTTATTAGTGTTAGTCTCCAAGGACTCGCTCCTTGCACGCCTAGCATGAAAGCTCCCCCAGATAGTTAGACTTTTCATAGATCTTGTCACAACGCAGCTAGCCTGCCGCAGGACCTGATTCATGAAAGGGCTGTGATTCTGGGACCCCCCTAGAACCGGTTTCAATTTTGGTAGTTGTGTAATGTTAGGCTCCAAGGACTCGCTCCTTGCACGCCTAGCATGAAAACTCCACTCAAGGTAGACCTTATCGTTATTATCGTCACAATGCAGCTAGCCTGCGGCGGGGCGTTAGTACGATAAACGTCCATGACCTTGGGTTTCCCTATACCATCACCATAGAAAGCTATCATGTGAGTGGGCATTATGGGTAGAAAGATACAGACCGACCCTCTAGAGCCTACATTTTAGGGGTTCCAAGCTCCCATTGTTATCCCGGATCCAGCTTTGTGCATTCATAATCATGTAGCATATGCATCATAACTTACACATCTTGTTATTTCAGGAAAACACACCTATTTGTTGTTTCGCATTCAAAACAGTCATGAGTTCAGGAAAAAGGAAGGCTCTACAGCTGTAAGCCTTCTCACCAAATACCACTGTTCTTATGGACTGCTTAGAGAAAATGCCCGCTTCCTACAAAAGGGTTGTTGAAGTAAGGTTTGGTCAAGTGCTTCATCTTCTGGAAGTCGACGTACAAATCCCGGGTCTCACATCTTTGGCCCAATTCTATGATCCGCCGATGCGAAGCTTTTTGTTTCAGGACTTTCAGCTAACACCGCCTCTAGGAGAGTTTGAAGGGTTCTTGGGGTTTTCTATGAAGGGAAAGGCACCTTACACCCTCGTTAGTCGGGATCTTAAGGTGGAGGTATTAGCGGAAGCTCTTCAGATCCCCATTGCCACAGCTAAAGCTAACTGGAAGCAGAAGAGAGAGTTTTGGGGTTTCCATAGGCTATTTTTAGAGCAAGAAAGCAAGAAATTAATAAAGGAACGTCAATGGGCTGCTTTAGTCAATATATTAGCTCTCCTCATTTACGGTCTGGTTTTATTTCCAACTTTCGAAGATTTCATTGATACGGCGGCGATTAATATATTCTGGGCGGTTTGGAAAGAAGGTCAAAGCCCAGTGTATCCGTTATTGGCAGACGTGTTCTATAATCTCCACCTCCGTCACGAGAAGAAAGGTGTTGTTTTGACTTTTTGTTTCCCGTTACTGTATAAATGGCTCACATCTCACGTCTTCAAACGCAATGCTTTAATTCCCAAGATGACAGGCGGGGAATGGTCCCAAATGTTAGCTTCCCTCACTGAAAGAGACATCGCCTGGTATCCCAATAAGTTGGATGTTGACCGAATCATTATGAGCTGTGGGAATTTCAGAAATGTGCCATTGATGGGATCAAAAGGGTGCATTAGTTATAATCCCATTTTAGCCATACGACAACACGAATACCCTATGCTAGGAAAACCAGAAGACGCCGAATTGGAAGAGATGATACTTCACAACAGAGGTGTGGATGATCCAGCATTACTCTTCAGAATATGTCGTTCCTGGGAAAAAGTTCACACCAAAGGCTCCGAGCTAAGGAAAAGAGATGGAGTGGTCAGGATACCCTACCGACAGTGGGTTCTTGAAAGGGTCCAAATCGTCAAACTACCATTTTCTGGGGAAGCACTCCCCAAACCTCTTGTGCATGAACCAATATCCCTGGAAGAAGTAGAGGAGCTTCGAATGAAGGTAGCCAATCTTGGGAAAGAAAACGAAGAGCTCAGTTCAAAACTGCACCGGGTCACCCACGAAAGGAATGAATTGAAGTATGACTTGGCTCGTAAAACTGTTCAATTCGAAACAATTCAAGAAAAGGCCAACGAAGAAGAGCGAAAGAAGAATAATGTTAAAGGGTGTCTGGACCAGACTTATGGAACGGTGGTTCACTTGAAGGAGGATTTAAACAGGGTTTGCAGGAAGAGCGCGAATAACGAGGATTGGTATGTCCGGGCGACTAAAAAGGCAAAGATCGAAAGAGCTGAATTCGAGAAGAAAATTGCAGAGCTTACCACAGCACTTGAGGAGGCAATGAGAAGCTCGAATCAGGAATATGAGCTTAGGATTCAGGCCATGAATGTCTCGCGGTTCACCGTAGAGGATTGGGATTTCAAATGCCAAGAGGTGAATCGCGCTGAAGGAAACGCCCGGTATTGGAAGGAACAATATGAGGCTTTGATCAAAGATCGCGACATTTGGGAGTCAGCGAGAGTTGAGGTTCGGGGTCACTTCCAAGGATACCAGCAAGATGTACAAGATTGGATTAAGGAAAGAGACATGTACCGTGATAAGCTTAATCGGCTTATTGAATGGTGCAACTTGCAGATAGAAGAACTACCTTTCCGACTCTCTATGGCAAGAGGGGAATTCGAAGACGATGGATCCTACCCAGCTGTGAGTTACTTTCTCTCAATGTGCCAAAACATGTTGAAGACTTTCAAGGAAGAGGTGAAAGAATGTAGTACCCAGAGACCCAAGAATTAGTCTTACAGTTGTAATTTATTTTTGCTTTATTTATTTTGTTCATTTCAGAAGAGAATTGGTGTTATTTTTGTAATAGTTAACGAACCAGAATATTTGTACTTGATATTTTAAGTCTTGATTATTTAAGAATGAATGAAGTTTGGAGTTTTCCTATAGTCCTTGACTTCTGTGATGTTTTGAATGTTGCACATTTAAAATTTTGATATTGATGATTGTTTTTCCTGAAATTAACATTTTGTGGCATGGCATTCATACATTTCCATCATTGGCTGCATTTTGATAAAACATGAGGCTCATGCGTGTCTTTTTACCCAGTCGTCAAACTGTTTCGTCCATACAAAACCGGAGCCGACCGTCGCAGGAGGATGGAAAGACTCGAGCAGGAAAATCAAGAGCTCAGGGGAGAAGTGACTGCTTTGAAGGATAGTTTGGAAAGACTTACCAATATGATGGAGACAATGGCCGCTGCGCAGAATCAAACGTCTCAAAATTCTCAGGAGACTGGACAGAGGACCGAGGCCATGGCCATCCCAACGACCGCGGCCCCTAGCAATGATTCCCAACATGTCGTAACCACTGGTTTCCCTTGGGGCATCCCTCGTGATTTCATACCAGAGAATCATCAACCACACGTTTCACACATCGCTGCCGTAATGACTACTCCTCAACCTGTAGTACACACTGCCCGTTACAACGAAGATCCCCCTTTCCACACGGCAACAAGCGAAAATGCAGGAGTAGACGAGAGATTGGATGAGTTCCAGGATCGTTTTCTAGAAATGAAAAACGAGATTAGTGCACTCCGAGGCCAGGATCTGTTCGGAAGAAAGGCTTCTAATCTTTGCTTGGTTCCCAATGTCAGGGTTCCGCACAAGTTCAGGGTACCTGAGTTTGAAAAATATAAAGGAAACTCATGTCCTCAGAGCCACTTAATCATGTACGCCCGAAAGATGTCCACCCAGCAGGACAATGACCCGTTACTGATCCATTATTTCCAGGACAGCTTGACAGGTGCTTCCCTCAAGTGGTATATGAGTTTGGACAGCGCAAAAATCCGGACCTTCAACGATCTAGGAGAAGCTT
This sequence comes from Lathyrus aphaca, assembly GCA_963966055.1. Classification (NCBI taxonomy): domain Eukaryota; kingdom Viridiplantae; phylum Streptophyta; class Magnoliopsida; order Fabales; family Fabaceae; genus Lathyrus; species Lathyrus aphaca. Next base: position 87,141,060 of record OZ014523.1, read on the forward strand.
TCATCCGACAGTATAAGTATAACCTTGACATGGCCCCGGACAGAGATCAACTTCGGAGTATGTCGCAGAAGGATAGGGAAAGTTTCAAAGAATACGCTCAACGGTGGCGTGAAGTCGCGGCCCAAATATCCCCACCTTTGGAAGAAAAAGAAATGACCAAGATTTATCTGAAGACGTTGAGCACGTTCTATTATGACCGCATGATCGCAAGCGCACCCAGTGACTTTACTGAAATGGTAAATATGGGAATGCGGCTTGAAGAGGCCGTTAGAGAAGGGCGTTTAGCAAAAGAAACGGGGTCATCTAGTGGCATCAAGAAATTCGGAAATGGTTTCCACAAAAAGAAAGAGCAGGAAGTTAGTGCCATTCACCAGAGAAGAAGTTATCAGCAGCAGGTGGCTGCAATCACCCCGATTATCAATACAGCTCCAGGTCCTAATTACCGGCCATTTTTCCCTCAAAATCAGCAAACCACCCCACAACACCAACATCAGCATCAACCTCAACAATTCCAGCAGCGACAACAACAGCCTCCACAACAGGTTCACCACCAATACAACAACAATCGTATACCGAGAACACTCGCCTACGACCCTATACCAATGACTTACGCAGAATTATTTCCTGCTCTACTGCAAAAGGGGCATATTCAAACAAGACCTCCCCTCCCACCACCCAGGAATCCCACTTATGGATTCAAAGCTGACCAGTTTTGCGTTTATCATCAAGGCGGGCCTGGCCACAATGTCGAAAACTGTTATAACTTTAAGGCCGATGTTCAAAGGTTGATTAAAAATGGTGTGCTGACGTTTAAAGATACCAATCCGAATATTCAAGCGAATCCTTTGCCTCCACACGGAAGGGCCTCGGTGAATATGGTGCACGGTTGTCCAGGGGAATATGCTGTTTATGACGTCAGATTGATCCGAGGGTCCCTAGTGCAAAAGCATGCAGAATTGGCAGAGCTTATCTACTTCCATAACGGGATACATGATTACGAGGCGTGCAGAATCTGTTCCGTTAATCAACGGGGGTGTCGCTTAGTGTGAGAAGATCTCCAGAGGATGTTGGATCAAAGGTCCATCAGAATAATGTATCCCAGAAACCCTGATGATGTCGAAGTTGATGAAGAGGCGTTTGTCATAATACCACAATTTAATGAACCAGGACCCATAGAGATCACCTACAACAGTTGGAGGATCGCTGCAACTCCATTGGTCATTGTTGTACCAGGACCAATGCCATACCAGTCCGAAAGGGCCATACCATACAGATATAATGCGACCATGATTGAAAACAGGAGGGAGGTTCCATTGCCATCCATTGTCAACATTGCTGATGTCAGCCGAGTTACCAGAAGCGGGAGGGTGTTCCCTAACAAAGCTAAAGAAACTATGATGCATAAAGAAACACCATTGGAGAGTACTTTTAAGCCAGTAGGCCAGTCAAGCAATACAAATCAAAGCAAGGGAGATGATGAAGTGCTAAAGCTGATCAGGAAAAGCGAGTACAACGTAGTGGATCAGCTTTTGAGCACGCCTTCGAGAATTTCAATCTTATCTCTTCTGATGAGCTCTGAGGCGCATCGGGAGGCTTTGCAGAAAGTCTTAGAGCAAGCATTTGTGGATCACAATGTCACCATTGACCAATTCGACAATATTGTTGCGAATATAACTGTTTGCAACAATCTTAGCTTCTGTGACGAAGAGCTCCCGGAGCAGGGGAGGAACCACAACATGGCATTGAATATCTCAGTTAATTGCAAGACCGACGCTTTTTCTAGTGTGCTAATAGACACTGGCTCCTCGCTAAATGTTATGCCAAAGTCAACTCTCTCAATGTTAGCCTTTCAGGGCACTCCTATGAGAGTCAGTGGGGTTATTGTCAAAGCTTTTGATGGGTCCCGGAATACTGTTATCGGAGAAGTGGATTTGCCTATAACGATTGGACCTCATACCTTTCAGATCACATTCCAAGTAATGGACATCAAGGTTGCATACAGTTGCTTATTGGGTCGCCCTTGGATCCACGAAGCAGGTGCCGTAACTTCAACCTTGCATCAAAAACTCAAGTTCGTAAGTCAAGGAAAGTTGGTGACAGTGTTTGGGGAGCAGGCTATGATTGTGAGTCATCTCTCCTCTTTTTCATATGTGGAACCGGAAGATGATATTGGAACCCGTTTCCAGGCCCTAACCATTGCTGATAAAGAGGTAAAGAAGAAAGGGGCATCCATTTCTTCTTTCAAAGATGCTCGGCAGGTTGTTGAGAGTGATTCGTCTGAAGGGTGGGGAAAGATTGTGGTTTTAAATGAGAATAAGGCCCGTGAAGGAGTCGGTTTTTCGCCCGAATCTGCAAGACTTACAAGGGATGAAGGTGTCATCTGCCCAATACAGGAAAGTTTCCGCAGTGGAGGATTCATGAGTCCAACTCCACCAGAAGTGGACGCAATTACCGAGGATGATTCTGAAGAAGATTTACCAGACTTTATTGTGCATGGAGCTTTGTGCCAGAATTGGACTGCTGTTGATATCCCATCTGTCGTTCGCCTATCTAAGTAATGATTTTGTGTTAACCTCTCGCTCTGCCCGAAGTGAGAGAGTACTTTTGTAGGGTTTTCTCTTTATGCAATTTAAGAATTTTTGTTTCCTCTTTGCTCTGCCCAAAGCAAGAGAGTTATTTTGTTGGGCCCTTTTGTTTCGAAAATTAAACAATCATTAATGAAAGTGTTATTTTTCGACTTCCTTTATCTTTTGTCATTTTTTACTTTTTGCCTTTCGGAAAAGTGGTAATCCTAAAAAAAAAACACATATACATGTTTGCATGAATAAAAAGATCCATTTTTCGAATATCTGCATACGCTTCCATTTGTCTAGTGCTAAAATAAAACATCAATCACATGTGCAGATTAATCATAAAAAACCCCATTGAAAAGCATGACCCATTGCCTACTTCCAATTTTGAGTTCCCGGTGTTTGAGGCTGAAGAAGATAATGATGAAGAGGTCCCTGATGAGATCTCACGGCTACTGGAGAATGAGGAGGAGACTATCCAGCCATACAAAGAAGCAGTGGAGGTAATTAATCTGGGGACAGACGATGATAGGAAGGAAGTCAAAATCGGCGCGCTACTCATTCCCGACGTCAAGGAAAGAATGATAGAGCTTTTGAAAGAGTATGCGGATGTGTTTGCTTGGTCCTACCGGGATATGCCAGGATTGGATACCCGTATCGTGGAACATCGCCTTCCTTTGAAACCAGAATGTCCGCCGGTCAAACAGAAGTTGAGGAGATCACGACCCGACATGGCTATCAAAATCAAGGAGGAAGTTCAGAAGCAGATTGACGCAGGATTCCTTGTCACTTCCGAGTATCCGCAATGGTTAGCCAATATAGTACCCGTGCCGAAGAAAGATGGGAAAGTCAGAATGTGTGTCGATTACAGAGATCTGAACAAAGCCAGTCCTAAGGACGATTTCCCACTACCCCATATTGACATGTTGGTCGACAGTACAGCTAAGTTCAAAGTTTTCTCATTCATGGATGGTTTCTCCGGATACAACCAGATTCGAATGGCCCCAGAGGATATGGAGAAGACTTCATTTATTACACCTTAGGGAACATTTTGCTACCAAGTAATGCCTTTCGGTTTGAAGAATGCAGGCGCGACTTACCAAAGAGCGATGACAACACTGTTCCATGACATGATGCACAAAGAAATCGAAGTATACGTTGATGACATGATTGCTAAATCCAGAACCGAGGAAGAGCATGTGGAGTACCTGTTGAAGTTGTTCCAACGTTTGAGGAAGTACAAACTTCGCCTGAACCCCGGAAAATGCACATTCGGTGTTCGGTCAGGGAAGTTGTTGGGTTTCGTTGTTAGCCAGAAAGGTATTGAAGTAGATCCTGACAAAGTCAAGGCCATTCGAGAGATGCCCTCACCAAAGACGGAAAAACAAGTAAGGGGATTTTTAGGTCGTCTGAATTACATCTCTAGATTTATTTCTAATATGATTGCGACCTGTGGGCCGATCTTCAAACTCCTGCGAAAGAATCAAAATTGCAAGTGGACTGAAGATTGTCAAAAGGCTTTTGATAACATCAAAGATTATTTATTGGAGCCGCCTATCTTGGTCCCTCCAGTTGAAGGAAGACCTATGATCATGTACTTAACGATACTAGAAGATTCCATGGGATGTGTGCTCGGGAAACAAGACGAAACAGGACGGAAGGAGCACGCCATCTATTACCTAAGCAAAAAATTTACAGACTGTGAATCTCGTTACTCTATGCTCGAGAAAACCTGTTGTGCTTTAGCTTGGGCAGCTCGACGTCTCCGACAATACATGATTAATCACACTACTTGGTTGATTTCAAGGATGGATCCGATTAAGTATATCTTTGAAAAACCGGCCCTGACAGGAAGAATTGCTCATTGGCAGATGTTACTATCAGAATATGATATTGAGTACCACACTCAGAAGGTTATTAAGGGAAGTATTTTAGCCGACCATCTAGCCCATCAACCCATTGACGATTACGAACCCGTAAAGTTCGATTTTCCAGACGAAGACGTCATGTACTTGAAGATAAAAGATTGTGATGAGCCTCCCCTTGACGAAGGGCCAGAATCGGGGTCCCAATGGGGATTAGTTTTCGATGGAGCTGTAAATTTGTACGGAAAAGGAATTGGGGCAATGATTGTAACTCCCCAAGGAGCTCATATCCCTTTCGCTGCAAGGGTGACGTTCAATTGCACCAACAATGAAGCCGAGTACGAAGCTTGTATAATGGGCTTGGAAGAAGCAATTGATTTAAGAATCAAGAACCTAGATGTATATGGTGACTCAGCCTTGGTAATCAATCAGATCAAGGGGAAGTGGGAAGTCCTACAACCTCACCTGATTCCATACAGGGATTATGCGAGGAGGATCTCGACGTTCTTTAATGAAATTGAGTTTCACCAGGTACCTCGCAGTGAGAATAGAATGGCTGATGCTCTGGCTACCATCTCCTCCATGATTGTTGTAAACCGACAGAACGATGTGCCGAAAATTGAAATTATGCGCCTTAATAGACCTGCTTATGTGTTCACCTTGGAAGAAGTTGTTGACGAAAAACCATGGTACTACGACATCGAGTGTTTCTTACGACACCAAGAATATCCGCCAGGGGCATCCAACAAGGACCGAAAGACTCTGAGGAGGTTGGCCAATAACTTCTTTCTGAGTCAAAATGTTTTGTACAAGAGAAATTTCGATATGGTTTTACTCAGGTGTGTAGATAAGCATGAAGCGGAAATACTGATGAGGGAAATTCATGAAGGATCATTCGGCACTCACGCTAATGGACATGCTATGGCTAGAAGGATGCTGAGGGCAGGGTATTACTGGTTGACAATGGAATATGATTGCTGCAAATATGTGAAGAAATGTCATAAATGTCAGGTTTACGCCGATAAGGTCCATATCCCTCCGACTCTTCTCAACGTTCTTTCTTCTCCGTGGCCCTTTTCCATGTGGGGCATCGATATGATTGGTATGATTGAGCCGAAAGCTTCCAATGGACTTCGTTTCATCCTAGTGGCCATTGACTACTTTACAAAATGGGTAGAGGCAGCTTCCTACGCCAATGTGTCTAGACAGGTGGTAGTCCGATTCATCAAAAACAACCTCATTTGCCGGTATGGTATCCCAAGTAGGATCATCACTGATAATGGGTCAAACCTGAACAACAAAATGATGAAGGAAATGTGCGCGGAGTTCAAGATTGAACACCATAACTCTTCTCCCTACAGGCCTAAGATGAATGGGGCAGTAGAAGCCGCTAACAAGAACATCAAGAAGATCATTCAGAAGATGGTCGTCACTTATAAGGATTGGCATGAGATGCTCCCCTTTGCTTTACACGGATATCGCACTTCAGTCCGTACATCGACTGGGGCAACTCCTTTCTCGTTGGTATATGGTATGGAGGCTGTACTCCCCGTGGAGGTTGAAATCCCGTCAATGAGAGTTTTGATGGAAGCCAAGTTAACAGAAGCCGAATGGTGCCAAAGTAGGTACGATGATTTGAATCTGATTGAAGAAAAAAGGATGACAACTTTATGCCATGGGCAGTTATATCAACAAAGGATGAAGAAGGCTTTTGATAAGAAGGTTCATCCTCGTGTGTTCAAGGAAGGCGACCTCGTGATTAAGAAACTCCAGCCTTTTATATAAGATTCTAGGGGCAAATGGGCTCCTAATTATGATGGCCCGTATGTTGTCAAGAGAGTTTTTTCAGGCGGCGCGCTAATCCTCGCAACGATGGATGGCGAGGAATTCGCTCGTCCTACAAATGCAGATACAGTCAAGAAATACTTCGCCTAATAAAAATAAAAAGAACAGCTCGGTAAGTCGAAAACCTGAAAGGGCGACTTAGGCAAAAAAGAGCGTCTCGGTGGGTCGAAAACCCGAAAGGGCGACTCAGGCAAAAGTTAGAGACATAAACAGAAATTAATCATCCCACTGGATTGAAAACCTGAAAGGGCAGTCCAGGAAAAAGTTAGGGATAAAAGCAAGTAACTGTATCGGGTTATGATGACAACATCGTGTGCCAAGAATTCTTCAAATCTAATTCAAGCTCAAGAATGTCGGGGATTCAAAGTAGTTGGAGGAAATAATGGTCATTGTAATTTTAATGTAGTCTTTTCCATTTAATTACCATTTATTCCACTTTTGTAAAGATCTATGGAATCCCGCTATTGGCAGATTACCATTCCATTAATGAAAATTTGAGCCTATGCCTTTGCTTGCAATTCTTATTCTATCTTCATCTCAAAAATGACACTATTATTAATAATAATTTTCGAAACAAAAAAAGCCTTTTACTATATTTGTTTTAATGTGTGTGTACTTACTAAGTTGGCGAACCGAAAGATGGACGTTAATGGTTGTTCCAAGAATGGTTGAAATGCAAGATGTGAAATAATTGTCTCGTTAAATGTTGCATGCTCATGTTTCTCCAATATGGGTCATTGGAGTGTTACTTATGTGACTCATTTTTCTGTGATAAAGTTTTTACTCAGCGCCTTTGGTGAGGTGCTAAGCCTGATATACCTGAGTGAGCCTGATTAAATTTGCCTTGGTAGATTGTTGGTTTGATTCCCCGGCAGAAGATAAACTATTTCATCCTTGTCAAAGCCAACTGTGTTATGGGTCGCTCACGTCTTGTTGAGACTGGTCGGGCATCCGGTTGTTGTGTCTTTCTCACCAATCTATCTTATGTGTCTGTTTTGTCTGTTTGTCAGCATAAACATAACATATACATTCATGTATATCATAATTGAATTCATATTCATATTCATGTTGCATTCATTAATGCATACCTCCTTCACCTTGGTCGCGTTTATCCACGAGTGATGTGCCTCTCTCAAAATAGAGTTGTCAGCCTTAGGCAGAAAATGTACATTCTTTCTAATTCCCCACTGAGTTCTTACCCTCGTGGAAGATTTTTGCTTTGGTTCCCCTTTCCACACCTGGATAGGATTAATCCCAAATTAAGTTTGTTCCTCATGGGTTAGTGTCTTGCTTGACAGTTTCTTTCCAGTTAGTTCCTGGATTGAATTTTGGTCTTTGACAATTTTGATGATCGAATTTCCAAATGGAAAGTGCATTTATTTTGCACCTTTGGATGTTTAGTTTCCCAGAAGGAATTTGTTGGAGGCTTCCGTTGAAGACAAATTTTGCTCTCCAGCAGTGTTATTACAACAGTCTCTTGGAATACTTATACCCGACAACAAGTGACAGTCTCTTTATTGGAGAAAGCTTGTTCTTATCCCTGGACCTCTAATCGGAATCAACGAGTGGCAGTCTCTTTATTTGAGAAGCTCGTTTTTCATCCATAGATTTCCCAGTAAATCAATAGATGGCATTCTCGTTTCGGACAGTTTATTCATCCTCAGCAAGGTTTATGTTCTATCAAATGGCATCTCCCCTGTTCGGCGGAGAAGTTTGGTATGAATCTGTGATTCCCATTTCTAACAAATGGCATCTCATCTAGACAAGATGAGAAGTTTGTTCGGCAAATGGCATCTCATCCAGACAAGGTGAGAAGTTTGTCGTGTTTCTTCAATTTTCAACAAATGGCATCTCATCCAGACAAGGTGAGAAGTTTGTTCGGCAAATGGCATCTCACCCAGACAAGGTGAGAAGTTTGTCGTGATTCTTCAATTTTCAACAAATGGCATCTCATCCAGACAAGGTGAGAAGTTTGTTCGGCAAATGGCATCTCACCCAGACAAGGTGAGAAGTTTGTCGTGATTCTTCAATTTTCAACAAATGGCATCTCATCTAGACAAGATGAGAAGTTTGTTCGGCAAATGGCATCTCATCCAGACAAGGTGAGAAGTTTGTCGTGATTCTTCAATTTTCAACAAATGGCATCTCATCCAGACAAGGTGAGAAGTTTGTTCGGCAAATGGCATCTCACCCAGACAAGGTGAGAAGTTTGTCGTGATTCTTCAATTTTCAACAAATGGCATCTCATCCAGACAAGGTGAGAAGTTTGTTCGGCAAATGGCATCTCACCCAGACAAGGTGAGAAGTTTGTCGTGATTCTTCAATTTTCAACAAATGGCACCTCATCCAGACAAGGTGAGAAGTTTGTTCGGCAAATGGCATCTCACCCAGACAAGGTGAGAAGTTTGTCGTGATTCTTCAATTTTCAACAAATGGCATCTCATCCAGACAAGGTGAGAAGTTTGTTCGGCAAATGGCATCTCATCCAGACAAGGTGAGAAGTTTGTCGTGTCTAAACGGAATCCCTAATTTAAAGTTTTTTAAACCCTAACAATGGTGTGGGAATATCCGCGCATCAAAACATCGATTCCTTTGCCCAGAAATCATCCATACACAACAACAAACAAGATTAGAAGCACAAAAACGATTTATAATGGATAAATAAGTGAAATCGAAAATCGAAAAAGAAAGTGAAGAACATGAATTCGGTTTCCATGATATATGAGGTGTTTGATGAATATGATTATCCCAATGCACTCTAAATGTTTCTAGGAAGCTATTTCCATCATAATTTGGCCTTGTAACTACCTTAATCTTGCAAACCGAATGTGAGTTTGTTCTTGAATTTTTTGAAGTTTGGGATGTCTTCACGTATATATAGAGATGAAAACTAGGTCAAAAAGTCATGGATTTATGGGCTTTGTAATGATGACAATTGATTGCTTGATTATGAAGAAATCTCTTATCCAAAAATGTCAAAAAATCCAATATATTCTTACTATCTTGGTCTAGCACGAATTTGGATGTGATCAATTAGTCTTGAATGGTGTTTATGACCTTCTATAAATAAAACAATAATTATCAAGATTAGAAAAAAAATAAAAATAAATCAGGGTTAGTAAAGAAATCAGGACGTGATTAAATTCTAATTAAATTAATAAGTTTGATAAAAAAAACTAAAAAAAATATTTATAAAATATATTATGTAAGAAAAACAAATTAATATTTATTTGTGAAATTTTATTTATAAAAGAAAAAATTAATGGTGGTTATTCTAATTAAGTTTCTATTAATTATAATTATTTAACTAATTAATCTAATATAATAAATAATAATTTAAATAAGAAAATAAAAAGAAGAAAGAAAATAGGCGCAAAAAGAGAATGGGGGGGAAGCCTGGGATCGAACTCGCCCCCCCAAGCTTACCAACACAGAGTCTTAACCACTGGGACACACGCTTGTGTGTGATTAGAAACGGAAAACAAATATTATAAAATAAAACAAATTTCAAAAATTAGAAACGCGCGCCAAGACCATCTTCTTCCTCTGGCCGTCGCATTAGGCTTTACCTACAGTTCTTCCGTCACTACAACTTTTAGTGACGGTTTTCATGCGTCACTAGAGGTCCTGCAAATCAAAAAATGTTATATGCACAAGATAAATATGTCCCGATGGTATAAACCTATCAAAAGAGGTCTTGTGAATCCAATTATGCAGTCAATTCCATCTGAAATCGCGTCTAAACGGAATCCCTAATTTAAAGTTTTTTAAACCCTAACAATGGTGTGGGAATATCCGCGCATCAAAACATCGATTCCTTTGCCCAGAAATCATCCATACACAACAACAAACAAGATTAGAAGCACAAAAACGATTTATAATGGATAAATAAGTGAAATCGAAAATCGAAAAAGAAAGTGAAGAACATGAATTCGGTTTCCATGATATATGAGGTGTTTGATGAATATGATGATCCCAATGCACTCTAAATGTTTCTAGGAAGCTATTTCCATCATAATTTGGCCTTGTAACTACCTTAATCTTGCAAACCGAATGTGAGTTTGTTCTTGAATTTTTTGAAGTTTGGGATGTCTTCAAGTATATATAGAGATGAAAACTAGGTCAAAAAGTCATGGATTTATGGGCTTTGTAATGATGACAATTGATTGCTTGATTATGAAGAAATCTCTTATCCAAAAATGTCAAAAAATCCAATATATTCTTACTATCTTGGTCTAGCATGAATTTGGATGTGATCAATTAGTCTTGAATGGTGTTTATGACCTTCTAGAATCATAATCTCTTCCAAATATATGATTTTCATATTTTATTTTAATTTAATTTGTATTTTAATGAATAAAATTCAAATAAATATCAAATAAAATATAAAAAATCAGAAAATGCATGGGCTGGGTCGTGCTTGATGACATTATAAAGATTAGATGGCAATTTGGTGGGCTCATTTAGCAAAAATTAGTTTTAAGGCCTTATTTGCTTCATAAACTTCCCAAAAATTTCCCAACTTTGCAAGGGCACAAATCCTTCAATTTTAATGATATGAAGGTGTTCTTGGATATTTTAGAAAGCTTAGAGAGTCCTCTAACCAACCTATTTGGTCTCATGTCCATATCTTTTACCATTCTCAAGTTATGCTCTTTGGAAGTTGTTGACTTTTTGTTGACTTTTAAAAGGACCTATAATGTCTTAGCTTATACCTTCCAAATGAAGCATTTTTGGGCTTGGCTTGTGAGACACAAAGTTGTAGAGAATTCAATTTCCTTAAAAATGAGATTTGGATGGAAAAATTTTGATGAAGCATGTGAAAGTTATGACTAGTCAAAGTTCAGTTGACTTTTCCTAAAAAAACCCTAATTTAGAAACTCCTGATTCTTGATGATCTGAAATCTCCTTGATGAATCATGATCAACCCTTGATAAAATGATGAATTTTACTTCATATAATTGATGTTGGCAAAAAATCATGAAGTTTGACTTTGGTTTGACCACAGTTGACCTCAGTTTGACCTTTTAACTACAGACTGATTTTAACCTATCTGATCATCTGACTGAGCAAATCTTTTGGGAAAGTCTTGAAACTTGACATGGGGATTCTTGAACACATATAAGATGCCATGAAGCTCACTTGAAGTATTGGAAGTCCATTTAGCCTGATAAAAGTCAAAACCCTAGTTTAGGATGCCTTGCTTAGGAGGATGCTTTGTCTGAGGGAATTGTCAAACTTGTCAACCAATTGTGAATCTTGCGAACCTTGTGAACCTCATGAGATGTCTTGTGAACTTTGTGAACCCCTTAGTACACAATTTCTTGTCTTGTGGAGGGCAAATTTTGGGGTGCAACAAACCCACTCGTTTATTTATGTTGATTGTGTGAAGTGGTTAGGGATTATACCGTCTACTCTAGATCAGAGAATGACAATTGAAACTCCATCTATTGGTTCTATGGTTATGTATTTAGTATGTTTGAAGTGTCCGTTGACTATTTTTGATAGATATTTCAGAGTGGATTTGATTTGTTTACCGCTCATTTATCTGGATTTTATTTTGGGGATGAACTGGTTGGAATTCAACCAGGTCTATATTGATTGTCATAGGAAGAAGTTGTTGTTCCTTACTCCTGGAGAGGAAGCGTTGGCTAATTCATTATCTACTAAAGAGTTGGGAACCTTGTTGGAATATGAGGCTAAGATGTTTGCAGTTTTCACATCTTTATCTGTTGAAAGAAAAGTATCAGTTTGTGAGTTACCAATTGTGAATGAATTTCCTGAAGTATTTCCTGATGATATTACAAAATTACCTCCGACGAGAGAAGTTGAATTTACTATTGATTTTATTCCTGGTACAAGGCTATTTCTATGGCACCGTACATGATGTATGCATTAGAGTTGGCTGAATTGAAATCTAAAATTAGGGAGTTGCTTGATAAGAAGTTTATTAGGCCATGTGTGTCAGCATGGGTTGCTCCAGTGTTGTTGGTAAATAAGAAAGATGGTAGTATGTGTCTGTGCATAGATTACCGTCAGTTGAATAAATTGACCATTAAGAATAAGTATTCGCTTCCGAGGATTGATGACTTAATGGATCAGCTAGTTGGTGCTCGTATTTTTAGTAAGATTGATCTGAGGCCGTGTTGTAATGCCCCGATTTTTATTTAATTATTTTATTCGGTATATTGTGTGTTGGTGTGTGTAGAATAATAGATTATCGAATATAATTTTAAATTGAGAATTATATTGTGATGGATAATTATATTATTAAGTAAAATAAATAAATGGAATAAAATATGAGGTAGAGGGCAAGGTGGTCATTTGATGAATGTAGTGAGGGTAAGAGTGGAAGTCCCTAAGTTGGTCTAAGGGATTAAGTTGTAAAAAGAGGAAAAGGGATAGTATTCTAAAAAAGGGGAAGAACCATCGTGAAATTTGTGAAGAGGAGAAGAAAAGGAGAGGGCTTGATCGTGAAGAAGAATCCGCGAGGAAGAGAAATTCTCGTCAAAAACCTAGGTAAGGGTGGGATTCTTCCATCTTTAAAGGGTCGTATGATGGGAATTGGGTAGGTTGAGGATTATGGATTGATGTTTTGGTGGATTGAAGAAGAATTGTGTTGATTAGTTAGTAGTTGTGGTTGTGAGTTGATATTTGCATGAATTAGATAGTAAAATTGATAATTGTTATGAATTATGGCTGGTATTGGTGTGTTGATGAGATGGTTTTTCGTGGCAAAATAAGTGCAGAACGTAGAGGTGCAATTTGAGAAATCGCAAAGCTCGCTTAGCGAGCAAGTTAGTTTGTGGAAAAGTCAAGACTCAGTGAGTTGCTCACTTAGCGAGCATGGACCCTCGCTGAGTGAGACCTGGAGTGTGAAATGATGATTTTTAATTCTGAAAAATTCCTTAAAATTTCTTAAATGAGTTAGTAATGCTTAGGAATCGATGTGGTGTAGTTGAAGGTAGGGAAAGAGGAGTTAGACACTTAATTGTAGGGATAATTAGTGTAAATTGAGTATAAACATAATTGGTATGTGTATTGGTTTGTTGTTGTTGTTATGAGTCATTGTTGTTGTGATAAGCTACATATTGTTGTTGTTGATATATGTATATGTGATATGTTGTGGTATGTGTTGTTATGAAGTTGTGGTAGTTGAAGTTGATTTATGTGGTTGTATGTGTTGTACCCCAAAATTTGCCCTTTTTTTTCTCTTGTTGTTATTGTTTTTGTTTTTTGTCTCTCGCATGTGCATTGCATTAAGTCATGCTCATATCATACACAACTTTGGCATGCATCCTCTGGATGGCTTGGTTTCTATCGAACTCTCAGGTAGAGGTGTCCAGGTTTGGTCAATTAACGTTTGTTCGGTTCTAGGTTGTCGAACCATTTTGTTACGCATTTCAAATTGGTTGTTTTATAGCTACTTTATTACATTTCGAGATGTAATGCATATTTAAAGAGTGAGACATTTGAGAATTTGTTCAAGATTGGTATCTAGATACCAAAGAGTTGCTATTGGACTATGTTGTTGGAATTCCAATATCATTTAAGGGATATTATATAAAAAAAACTTTAGAGGATTCTTTCTAGAGGATTGTGTCAGTTGACCTCATGGTTTTGTCGCAATAAAATAGTATGACTAGGAAAATGCATGAGATATTCTTATGAAGAGCCCAACCTTGTTTTTAAGTTTGTTTCAAGTGGCTAATTCATAAACGGTTGTTTATTCAAGTTATGATCACTAGTCACAAACAATGCTTATTTCATTTTTAAGTTATATTTCAAGTTGGGTCCATTTTCGCATCCAAGTGAACTTTTAAGCCATTTTTATTTGAATGCAATCAACCTCAAGTTTCCAAGATTCGACTTTTGAACTTTAGTTGATTGATTTCAAATTTGGTCTTATGGAAGAGTTTAAAGTTTGATTGAGAGGCAACATGGTGCAGGTTCAACAAGGCTTATAATTCGAAAAAATCATACCCAAAATTTTCGTTAAAAAAAAGCTCACAAATAAAATCTGTTTGTTTTACATAATAAAAGTCCCAGCTTGCAAAGGTAAAATTGTAAGTCATCCACACAATGAGTATCCATGTTATGGTTCAAAGAGAGATCTAAAGAATTGAAGGTTTTGTCCGTGATCCTTAGTGCATACACAAAAACAGCATACAAAAGGAAACATCCTGTCCTAAGCTGGAAAAGTATGTAAGGACCTCACAGTGTGAAATATCAAATTCACATGTCATCCATATGCCATCTACTCTTATGAGTTCAGCAGCCGCAAACCCCAAGAAGCTGCTACCATTGTGCACCAAATTGGGTAGGAGGAGCCTGCAAGATTGAGGAAAAGACAATTTGGTTTGTCAACATAGCACAGGTTCAAAGCAAAATTGACAAAAAGAGGGAATTTTCTTCTTTAAAATTTAGAAAAAAAACCACAGGCATACTTACAATCTTTTGATACATTGCTCTTTGCAATACATAGCACAGGGTATGACCAAAGGGATTTTTTTTGTCGTTTACAATGTTGCCTCATCCAATGTTTCAAGTCTCATCACCTGTATCAAAATAGGATAGCAGGGGTTAGATACGCAGTAGGGCTTTGTCATAAAAGAGGAAAGTTTCAGATTTCAAAAAAGTAAAAAAAAAGGAGCTAGCTTGCATCCATCTTTCTGCGAGCCTCACAAATAATCTCAATATCAACTCTTCAAGATAACAACAATCAAAGCATCATCAAGCTAATGGGGACCACTTTTCTCACAAAAAAAAACAACCAGAATTAAAAAAAGGGGAGTACAAGCAAATCTGCTATAGCAGAACCGCAGACTGCTCTTGTCACTTTTGTTTTTCTCCAAGACAACACGCCACTCTCTGCCTCCTATGTACCTTCAATAGGTGTTCCAAAGCAGCCTACACCGAAAAGAGCATGAGGAAATTTGACAAAAACAGAACTTTGGCCAAAGCATTCATGAAAATGGAAATACTTTGCCTATGCGTTTTGAAGACCTCATCACCTGCATCATAAAAAGTGGTATGCATCAGGAAAGCCTTCACGATTTCGGCAAAAAAAAAAACAATTTCTGAACATCATAAAATACAGAGACACCATACTATGAAAAGTTTTTCTGAACAAATTCAAGGAACACAAACCCTAATTTTTTTGACTCTATAAAAGGGGACTGTTTGCTTATAAAAAGGGGGGAAACCCTAGCCGCATCAAAAAAACACACAAAAACCTAACGGATCCGCAAAAACCCTAAAAGAGTAAAAAACGGCACAACAAAGAAGAAGAAGGATTCGGAGAAATCAAACAAGAGCCAAAGCTAAAGAGGTACCTGGAGAAGAATCATCCCTCTGAGAACTTTCAGAGCAGGTATAAAAACTCATTTCGCACCTTTACGCTCCATTTTTTTGTTGTCGTTTGATGAACACCCGTTCGGATTGATGAACACCCGTTCGGATTTATCTTTCGACTTCATTTGTTTGTTCATCACTTGCTGTTTTAGTTTGATTTTGACTTTGACGTTTCGGTGTGGTTTATCGCATGGGAAAAGGTCTGGTTTTAGGGTCCATGAATTGGGTATGGAAGTTTTTTTTTAGAAGAAGAGATTGAGTGTATTGAGAGAGAGAGGTGACAACGATTGAGGAAGCTTTTCTGAGAGAGGGAGGGAGATGAAGTTCGGTGAGGATGAGGGATATTTTCCCCATTTAGGTTGAGAATAACGGCCATTACTAACCCTAAATGTTTTCACTCTTTTAGCATTTTTGGAACCCGCCGAACCGGATCCGGGTCTAACCCGACCCGACCGGCCTCCCATGGGATTTCCTCAAAACATGGCTTTGCATTTTCGCTTTCAGTACCCCCCTTCCTTTCCCTTCTGATTTGGCCCACTATTTTTTTGTTTTTTCTTCTTAATTTATTTATTAACTTTGTTTTCCTTTTCACAATCTTTTAACCAAATTCTAAAATTTTTCTAAGTCTTTTTTTACTATTTATTATTATTAATATTAATTTAATTAGTTTAATAATCATTTCTTCAAGAATATTATATTTTTATAATTAATTATTTATCTTATGCTTCCTTTACTTATTTTTGCATGTGTTGTCCGTTTTCGTTTTACTTATCTTTTGGTAATGTTGAGGATTGATGACTCGCATTTTATTATTTCCTTATCTCGTTCATAATTTTGTCAAAAAAAATAATAATAAGTGGCACGCTTGCGCTAAAATAATCATTTCAAAAAGACAAGTTAATGGTTTGGTCCAATGCCAAATGAACATTTCAAAGAATATATATATACGCACACACGTAAGTCGATCACTCGTGTGATCGCCATCTGCACTACTTTCGTATATCTTAACTAATTTAACAAAGAATAGAACTCCGGAGTCTAGCACTACGCACCTTCTAGAACGAATTGCAAATGGGCTAGCCCCACGCGTAACGTCTCGCTCACTCCTTGTTATTTAGATAAATAAACCTAAAGAACAATAAAAAAAACAATTAACTACCTTATTAATTTACGAAAAAAGAACTCCGGAGTCTAGCATTCCGCACGTTCTGGATTGGACCGCAAATGGGCTAGCCTCACGCGATGGTTCAATCATCATTCGTATAAAAATATCCAAATCGTTTATTTAAATTAAATCACGAAAAAAGGAACCCCGAAGTCTAGCATTCCGCACGTTCTGGATTGGACCGCAAATGGGCTAGCCTCACGCGATGGATCAATCATCATTCGTATAAAAATATCCAAATCGTTTATTTAAATTAAATCACGAAAAAAGGAACCCCGGAGTCTAGCATTCCGCACGTTCTGGATTGGACCGCAAATGGGCTAGCCTCACGCGATGGTTCAATCATCATTCGTATAAAAATATCCAAATCTTTTATTTAAATTAAATCACGAAAGACAGAACTCCGGAGTCTAGCATTCCGCACCTTCTGGATTGGACCGTAATTGGGCTAGCCCCACGCGATGGTTCATTCGCCCTTTCGTTTAAAACACCCTTAACAGAGATCAAACATCTTTTCTTAAAAAGAACATTGTTTGAATATTTCTATCTCGCAGATAAGCCAACGCTTAGCAGATTAGAAAGCATTTTCAAACAATCGTTCAAAAAAAAACAAATCGTAGTAGTACGAACTACGGAGCTCTGACTTTCCCATTGCACAAGGGAATACGTAGGCACGGGGATTTTAATCCTTCGCGAGCACAATAATAAAAAACTTAACATTTCTCCATACCAAATAATAATTGAAACATTTCCTTAAAAGAAATCATTAAAAGAAGACAATAATAACAAGTTAACATTTTAAGCGCAAACTAGACTAAGAGGTTCCCGTTGAGTACAACGGACGTGAGGGGTTTCTAATAGCTTCCCCTTGCGTAATTGACTCCCGAACTTAGAATTTGGTTTCGTAAACCATTTATTATCCTTCCTTTAGGTTGTATCTATATCTCCCTTTTCTCTCGTAGAATAAATAGAATTAGGTGGCGACTCTGTTGTTTATTTTAGGATCGTATTTTTCGAGGTGCGACAACTGGCGACTCTGCTGGGGACTTAATGCTTTTATGCATAAGAGAGTCAAGCCTAGCTTAGGATAGTTTGCGTTTGTTTGGTTTATTTGTTTGTCCTCTTTATTTATGTTTATTGCTTTCCTTATATCATTCATTATTTATATCTGCCTTTTGGATCTCGGGGTTATGTCACGGGTGAATGTGTTTTTGAATCTTGAAATCTGAGTTTTGAAAAAGAAGAGGGAACACCTAAGTTTAGATTTGGATGTTATTAGTGTTAGTCTCCAAGGACTCGCTCCTTGCACGCCTAGCATGAAAGCTCCCCCAGATAGTTAGACTTTTCATAGATCTTGTCACAACGCAGCTAGCCTGCCGCAGGACCTGATTCATGAAAGGGCTGTGATTCTGGGACCCCCCTAGAACCGGTTTCAATTTTGGTAGTTGTGTAATGTTAGGCTCCAAGGACTCGCTCCTTGCACGCCTAGCATGAAAACTCCACTCAAGGTAGACCTTATCGTTATTATCGTCACAATGCAGCTAGCCTGCGGCGGGGCGTTAGTACGATAAACGTCCATGACCTTGGGTTTCCCTATACCATCACCATAGAAAGCTATCATGTGAGTGGGCATTATGGGTAGAAAGATACAGACCGACCCTCTAGAGCCTACATTTTAGGGGTTCCAAGCTCCCATTGTTATCCCGGATCCAGCTTTGTGCATTCATAATCATGTAGCATATGCATCATAACTTACACATCTTGTTATTTCAGGAAAACACACCTATTTGTTGTTTCGCATTCAAAACAGTCATGAGTTCAGGAAAAAGGAAGGCTCTACAGCTGAAAGCCTTCTCACCAAATACCACTGTTCTTATGGACTGCTTAGAGAAAATGCCCGCTTCCTACAAAAGGGTTGTTGAAGTAAGGTTTGGTCAAGTGCTTCATCTTCTGGAAGTCGACGTACAAATCCCGGGTCTCACATCTTTGGCCCAATTCTATGATCCGCCGATGCGAAGCTTTTTGTTTCAGGACTTTCAGCTAACACCGTCTCTAGGAGAGTTTGAAGGGTTCTTGGGGTTTTCTATGAAGGGAAAGGCACCTTACACCCTCGTTAGTCGGGATCTTAAGGTGGAGGTATTAGCGGAAGCTCTTCAGATCCCCATTGCCACAGCTAAAGCTAACTGGAAGCAGAAGAGAGAGTTTTGGGGTTTCCATAGGCTATTTTTAGAGCAAGAAAGCAAGAAATTAATAAAGGAACGTCAATGGGCTGCTTTAGTCAATATATTAGCTCTCCTCATTTACGGTCTGGTTTTATTTCCAACTTTCGAAGATTTCATTGATACGGCGGCGATTAATATATTCTGGGCGGTTTGGAAAGAAGGTCAAAGCCCAGTGTATCCGTTATTGGAAGACGTGTTCTATAATCTCCACCTCCGTCACGAGAAGAAAGGTGTTGTTTTGACTTTTTGTTTCCCGTTACTGTATAAATGGCTCACATCTCACGTCTTCAAACGCAATGCTTTAATTCCCAAGATGACAGGCGGGGAATGGTCCCAAATGTTAGCTTCCCTCACTGAAAGAGACATCGCCTGGTATCCCAATAAGTTGGATGTTGACCGAATCATTATGAGCTGTGGGAATTTCAGAAATGTGCCATTGATGGGATCAAAAGGGTGCATTAGTTATAATCCCATTTTAGCCATACGACAACACGAATACCTTATGCTAGGAAAACCAGAAGACGCCGAATTGGAAGAGATGATACTTCACAACAGAGGTGTGGATGATCCAGCATTACTCTTCAGAATATGTCGTTCCTGGGAAAAAGTTCACACCAAAGGCTCCGAGCTAAGGAAAAGAGATGGAGTGGTCAGGATACCCTACCGACAGTGGGTTCTTGAAAGGGTCCAAATCGTCAAACTACCATTTTCTGGAGAAGCACTCCCCAAACCTCCTGTGCATGAACCAATATCCCTGGAAGAAGTAGAGGAGCTTAGAATGAAGGTAGCCAATCTTGGGAAAGAAAACGAAGAGCTCAGTTCAAAACTGCACCGGGTCACCCACGAAAGGAATGAATTGAAGTATGACTTGGCTCGTAAAACTGTTCAATTCGAAACAATTCAAGAAAAGGCCAACGAAGAAGAGCGAAAGAAGAATAATGTTAAAGGGTGTCTGGACCAGACTTATGGAACGGTGGTTCACTTGAAGGAGGATTTAAACAGGGTTTGCAGGAAGAGCGCGAATAACGAGGATTGGTATGTCCGGGCGACTAAAAAGGCAAAGATCGAAAGAGCTGAATTCGAGAAGAAAATTGCAGAGCTTACCACAGCACTTGAGGAGGCAATGAGAAGCTCGAATCAGGAATATGAGCTTAGGATTCAGGCCATGAATGTCTCGCGGTTCACCGTAGAGGATTGGGATTTCAAATGCCAAGAGGTGAATCGCGCTGAAGGAAACGCCCGGTATTGGAAGGAACAATATGAGGCTTTGATCAAAGATCGCGACATTTGGGAGTCAGCGAGAGTTGAGGTTCGGGGTCACTTCCAAGGATACCAGCAAGATGTACAAGATTGGATTAAGGAAAGAGACATGTACCGTGATAAGCTTAATCGGCTTATTGAATGGTGCAACTTGCAGATAGAAGAACTACCTTTCCGACTCTCTATGGCAAGAGGGGAATTCGAAGACGATGGATCCTACCCAGCTGTGAGTTACTTTCTCTCAATGTGCCAAAACATGTTGAAGACTTTCAAGGAAGAGGTGAAAGAATGTAGTACCCAGAGACCCAAGAATTAGTCTTACAGTTGTAATTTATTTTTGCTTTATTTATTTTGTTCATTTCAGAAGAGAATTGGTGTTATTTTTGTAATAGTTAACGAACCAGAATATTTGTACTTGATATTTTAAGTCTTGATTATTTAAGAATGAATGAAGTTTGGAGTTTTCCTATAGTCCTTGACTTCTGTGATGTTTTGAATGTTGCACATTTAAAATTTTGATATTGATGATTGTTTTTCCTGAAATTAACATTTTGTGGCATGGCATTCATACATTTCCATCATTGGCTGCATTTTGATAAAACATGAGGCTCATGCGTGTCTTTTTACCCAGTCGTCAAACTGTTTCGTCCATACAAAACCGGAGCCGACCGTCGCAGGAGGATGGAAAGACTCGAGCAGGAAAATCAAGAGCTCAGGGGAGAAGTGACTGCTTTGAAGGATAGTTTGGAAAGACTTACCAATATGATGGAGACAATGGCCGCTGCGCAGAATCAAACGTCTCAAAATTCTCAGGAGACTGGACAGAGGACCGAGGCCATGGCCATCCCAACGACCGCGGCCCCTAGCAATGATTCCCAACATGTCGTAACCACTGGTTTCCCTTGGGGCATCCCTCGTGATTTCATACCAGAGAATCATCAACCACACGTTTCACACATCGCTGCCGTAATGACTACTCCTCAACCTGTAGTACACACTGCCCGTTACAACGAAGATCCCCCTTTCCACACGGCAACAAGCGAAAATGCAGGAGTAGACGAGAGATTGGATGAGTTCCAGGATCGTTTTCTAGAAATGAAAAACGAGATTAGAGCACTCCGAGGCCAGGATCTGTTCGGAAGAAAGGCTTCTGATCTTTGCTTGGTTCCCAATGTCATGGTTCCGCACAAGTTCAGGGTACCTGAGTTTGAAAAATATAAAGGAAACTCATGTCCTCAGAGCCACTTAATCATGTACGCCCGAAAGATGTCCACCCAGCAGGACAATGACCCGTTACTGATCCATTATTTCCAGGACAGCTTGACAGGTGCTTCCCTCAAGTGGTATATGAGTTTGGACAGCGCAAAAATCCGGACCTTCAACGATCTAGGAGAAGCTTTCATCCGACAGTATAAGTATAACCTTGACATGGCCCCGGACAGAGATCAACTTCGGAGTATGTCGCAGAAGGATAGGGAAAGTTTCAAAGAATACGCTCAACGGTGGCGTGAAGTCGCGGCCCAAATATCCCCACCTTTGGAAGAAAAAGAAATGACCAAGATTTATCTGAAGACGTTGAGCACGTTCTATTATGACCGCATGATCGCAAGCGCACCCAGTGACTTTACTGAAATGGTAAATATGGGAATGCGGCTTGAAGAGGCCGTTAGAGAAGGGCGTTTAGCAAAAGAAACGGGGTCATCTAGTGGCATCAAGAAATTCGGAAATGGTTTCCACAAAAAGAAAGAGCAGGAAGTTAGTGCCATTCACCAGAGAAGAAGTTATCAGCAGCAGGTGGCTGCAATCACCCCGATTATCAATACAGCTCCAGGTCCTAATTACCGGCCATTTTTCCCTCAAAATCAGCAAACCACCCCACAACACCAACATCAGCATCAACCTCAACAATTCCAGCAGCGACAACAACAGCCTCCACAACAGGTTCACCACCAATACAACAACAATCGTATACCGAGAACACTCGCCTACGACCCTATACCAATGACTTACGCAGAATTATTTCCTGCTCTACTGCAAAAGGGGCATATTCAAACAAGACCTCCCCTCCCACCACCCAGGAATCCCACTTATGGATTCAAAGCTGACCAGTTTTGCGTTTATCATCAAGGCGGGCCTGGCCACAATGTCGAAAACTGTTATAGCTTTAAGGCCGATGTTCAAAGGTTGATTAAAAATGGTGTGCTGACGTTTAAAGATACCAATCCGAATATTCAAGCGAATCCTTTGCCTCCACACGGAAGGGCCTCGGTGAATATGGTGCACGGTTCTCCAGGGGAATATGCTGTTTATGACGTCAGATTGATCCGAGGGTCCCTAGTGCAAAAGCATGCAGAATTGGCAGAGCTTATCTACTTCCATAACGGGATACATGATTACGAGGCGTGCAGAATCTGTTCCGTTAATCAACGGGGGTGTCGCTTAGTGCGAGAAGATCTCCAGAGGATGTTGGATCAAAGGTCCATCAGAATAATGTATCCTAGAAACCCTGATGATGTCGAAGTTGATGAAGAGGCGTTTGTCATAATACCACAATTTAATGAACCAGGACCCATAGAGATCACCTACAACAGTTGGAGGATCGCTGCAACTCCATTGGTCATTGTTGTACCAGGACCAATGCCATACCAGTCCGAAAGGGCCATACCATACAGATATAATGCGACCATGATTGAAAACAGGAGGGAGGTTCCATTGCCATCCATTGTCAACATTGCTGATGTCAGCCGAGTTACCAGAAGCGGGAGGGTGTTCCCTAACAAAGCTAAAGAAACTATGATGCATAAAGAAACACCATTGGAGAGTACTTTTAAGCCAGTAGGCCAGTCAAGCAATACAAATCAAAGCAAGGGAGATGATGAAGTGCTAAAGCTGATCAGGAAAAGCGAGTACAACGTAGTGGATCAGCTTTTGAGCACGCCTTCGAGAATTTCAATCTTATCTCTTCTGATGAGCTCTGAGGCGCATCGGGAGGCTTTGCAGAAAGTCTTAGAGCAAGCATTTGTGGATCACAATGTCACCATTGACCAATTCGACAATATTGTTGCGAATATAACTGTTTGCAACAATCTTAGCTTCTGTGACGAAGAGCTCCCGGAGCAGGGGAGGAACCACAACATGGCATTGAATATCTCAGTTAATTGCAAGACCGACGCTTTGTCTAGTGTGCTAATAGACACTGGCTCCTCGCTAAATGTTATGCCAAAGTCAACTCTCTCAATGTTAGCCTTTCAGGGCACTCCTATGAGAGTCAGTGGGGTTATTGTCAAAGCTTTTGATGGGTCCCGGAATACTGTTATCGGAGAAGTGGATTTGCCTATAACGATTGGACCTCATACCTTTCAGATCACATTCCAAGTAATGGACATCAAGGTTGCATACAGTTTCTTATTGGGTCGCCCTTGGATCCACGAAGCAGGTGCCGTAACTTCAACCTTGCATCAAAAACTCAAGTTCGTAAGTCAAGGAAAGTTGGTGACAGTGTTTGGGGAGCAGGCTATGATTGTGAGTCATCTCTCCTCTTTTTCATATGTGGAACCGGAAGATGATATTGGAACCCGTTTCCAGGCCCTAACCATTGCTGATAAAGAGGTAAAGAAGAAAGGGGCATCCATTTCTTCTTTCAAAGATGCTCGGCAGGTTGTTGAGAGTGATTCGTCTGAAGGGTGGGGAAAGATTGTGGTTTTAAATGAGAATAAGGCCCGTGAAGGAGTCGGTTTTTCGCCCGAATCTGCAAGACTTACAAGGGATGAAGGTGTCATCTGCCCAATACAGGAAAGTTTCCGCAGTGGAGGATTCATGAGTCCAACTCCACCAGAAGTGGACGCAATTACCGAGGATGATTCTGAAGAAGATTTACCAGACTTTATTGTGCATGGAGCTTTGTGCCAGAATTGGACTGCTGTTGATATCCCATCTGTCGTTCGCCTATCTAAGTAATGATTTTGTGTTAACCTCTCGCTCTGCCCGAAGTGAGAGAGTACTTTTGTAGGGTTTTCTCTTTATGCAATTTAAGAATTTTTGTTTCCTCTTTGCTCTGCCCAAAGCAAGAGAGTTATTTTGTTGGGCCCTTTTGTTTCGAAAATTAAACAATCATTAATGAAAGTGTTATTTTTCGACTTCCTTTATCTTTTGTCATTTTTTACTTTTTGCCTTTCGGAAAAGTGGTAATCCTAAAAAAAAACACATATACATGTTTGCATGAATAAAAAGATCCATTTTTCGAATATCTGCATACGCTTCCATTTGTCTAGTGCTAAAATAAAACATCAATCACATGTGCAGATTAATCATAAAAAACCCCATTGAAAAGCATGACCCATTGCCTACTTCCAATTTTGAGTTCCCGGTGTTTGAGACTGAAGAAGATAATGATGAAGAGGTCCCTGATGAGATCTCACGGCTACTGGAGAATGAGGAGGAGACTATCCAGCCATACAAAGAAGCAGTGGAGGTAATTAATCTGGGGACAGACGATGATAGGAAGGAAGTCAAAATCGGCGCGCTACTCATTCCCGACGTCAAGGAAAGAATGATAGAGCTTTTGAAAGAGTATGCGGATGTGTTTGCTTGGTCCTACCGGGATATGCCAGGATTGGATACCCGTATCGTGGAACATCGCCTTCCTTTGAAACCAGAATGTCCGCCGGTCAAACAGAAGTTGAGGAGATCACGACCCGACATGGCTATCAAAATCAAGGAGGAAGTTCAGAAGCAGATTGACGCAGGATTCCTTGTCACTTCCGAGTATCCGCAATGGTTAGCCAATATAGTACCCGTGCCGAAGAAAGATGGGAAAGTCAGAATGTGTGTCGATTACAGAGATCTGAACAAAGCCAGTCCTAAGGACGATTTCCCACTACCCCATATTGACATGTTGGTCGACAGTACAGCTAAGTTCAAAGTTTTCTCATTCATGGATGGTTTCTCCGGATACAACCAGATTCAAATGGCCCCAGAGGATATGGAGAAGACTTCATTTATTACACCTTAGGGAACATTTTGCTACCAAGTAATGCCTTTCGGTTTGAAGAATGCAGGCGCGACTTACCAAAGAGCGATGACAACACTGTTCCATGACATGATGCACAAAGAAATCGAAGTATACGTTGATGACATGATTGCTAAATCCAGAACCGAGGAAGAGCATGTGGAGTACCTGTTGAAGTTATTCCAACGTTTGAGGAAGTACAAACTTTGCCTGAACCCCGGCAAATGCACATTCGGTGTTCGGTCAGGGAAGTTGTTGGGTTTCGTTGTTAGCCAGAAAGGTATTGAAGTAGATCCTGACAAAGTCAAGGCCATTCGAGAGATGCCCGCACCAAAGACGGAAAAACAAGTAAGGGGATTTTTAGGTCGTCTGAATTACATCTCTAGATTTATTTCTAATATGACTGCGACCTGTGGGCCGATCTTCAAACTCCTGCGAAAGAATCAAAATTGCAAGTGGACTGAAGATTGTCAAAAGGCTTTTGATAACATCAAAGATTATTTATTGGAGCCGCCTATCTTGGTCCCTCCAGTTGAAGGAAGACCTATGATCATGTACTTAACGATACTAGAAGATCCCATGGGATGTGTGCTCGGGAAACAAGACGAAACAGGACGGAAGGAGCACGCCATCTATTACCTAAGCAAAAAATTTACAGACTGTGAATCTCGTTACTCTATGCTCGAGAAAACCTGTTGTGCTTTAGCTTGGGCAGCTCGACGTCTCCGACAATACATGATTAATCACACTACTTGGTTGATTTCAAGGATGGATCCGATTAAGTATATCTTTGAAAAACCGGCCCTGACAGGAAGAATTGCTCATTGGCAGATGTTACTATCAGAATATGATATTGAGTACCACACTCAGAAGGTTATTAAGGGAAGTATTTTAGCCGACCATCTAGCCCATCAACCCATTGACGATTACGAACCCGTAAAGTTCGATTTTCCAGACGAAGACGTCATGTACTTGAAGATAAAAGATTGTGATGAGCCTCCCCTTGACGAAGGGCCAGAATCGGGGTCCCAATGGGGATTAGTTTTCGATGGAGCTGTAAATTTGTACGGAAAAGGAATTGGGGCAATGATTGTAACTCCCCAAGGAGCTCATATCCCTTTCGCTGCAAGGGTGACGTTCAATTGCACCAACAATGAAGCCGAGTACGAAGCTTGTATAATGGGCTTGGAAGAAGCAATTGATTTAAGAATCAAGAACCTAGATGTATATGGTGACTCAGCCTTGGTAATCAATCAGATCAAGGGGAAGTGGGAAGTCCTACAACCTCACCTGATTCCATACAGGGATTATGCGAGGAGGATCTCGACGTTCTTTAATGAAATTGAGTTTCACCAGGTACCTCGCAGTGAGAATAGAATGGCTGATGCTCTGGCTACCATCTCCTCCATGATTGTTGTAAACCGACAGAACGATGTGCCGAAAATTGAAATTATGCGCCTTAATAGACCTGCTTATGTGTTCACCTTGGAAGAAGTTGTTGACGAAAAACCATGGTACTACGACATCGAGTGTTTCTTACGACACCAAGAATATCCGCCAGGGGCATCCAACAAGGACCGAAAGACTCTGAGGAGGTTGGCCAATAACTTCTTTCTGAGTCAAAATGTTTTGTACAAGAGAAATTTCGATATGGTTTTACTCAGGTGTGTAGATAAGCATGAAGCGGAAATACTGATGAGGGAAATTCATGAAGGATCATTCGGCACTCACGCTAATGGACATGCTATGGCTAGAAGGATGCTG
This sequence comes from Lathyrus aphaca, assembly GCA_963966055.1. Taxonomy (NCBI): domain Eukaryota; kingdom Viridiplantae; phylum Streptophyta; class Magnoliopsida; order Fabales; family Fabaceae; genus Lathyrus; species Lathyrus aphaca. The sequence continues at coordinate 87,168,113 of OZ014523.1, forward strand.
AGGGCAGGGTATTACTGGTTGACAATGGAATATGATTGCTGCAAATATGTGAAGAAATGTCATAAATGTCAGGTTTACGCCGATAAGGTCCATATCCCTCCGACTCTTCTCAACGTTCTTTCTTCTCCGTGGCCCTTTTCCATGTGGGGCATCGATATGATTGGTATGATTGAGCCGAAAGCTTCCAATGGACTTCGTTTCATCCTAGTGGCCATTGACTACTTTACAAAATGGGTAGAGGCAGCTTCCTACGCCAATGTGTCTAGACAGGTGGTAGTCCGATTCATCAAAAACAACCTCATTTGCCGGTATGGTATCCCAAGTAGGATCATCACTGATAATGGGTCAAACCTGAACAACAAAATGATGAAGGAAATGTGCGCGGAGTTCAAGATTGAACACCATAACTCTTCTCCCTACAGGCCTAAGATGAATGGGGCAGTAGAAGCCACTAACAAGAACATCAAGAAGATCATTCAGAAGATGGTCGTCACTTATAAGGATTGGCATGAGATGCTCCCCTTTGCTTTACACGGATATCGCACTTCAGTCCGTACATCGACTGGGGCAACTCCTTTCTCGTTGGTATATGGTATGGAGGTTGTACTCCCCGTGGAGGTTGAAATCCCGTCAATGAGAGTTTTGATGGAAGCCAAGTTAACAGAAGCCGAATGGTGCCAAAGTAGGTACGATGATTTGAATCTGATTGAAGAAAAAAGGATGACAGCTTTATGCCATGGGCAGTTATATCAACAAAGGATGAAGAAGGCTTTTGATAAGAAGGTTCATCCTCGTGTGTTCAAGGAAGGCGACCTCGTGATTAAGAAACTCCAGCCTTTTATATAAGATTCTAGGGGCAAATGGGCTCCTAATTATGATGGCCCGTATGTTGTCAAGAGAGTTTTTTCAGGCGGCGCGCTAATCCTCGCAACGATGGATGGCGAGGAATTCGCTCGTCCTACAAATGCAGATACAGTCAAGAAATACTTCGCCTAATAAAAATAAAAAGAACAGCTCGGTAAGTCGAAAACCTGAAAGGGCGACTTAGGCAAAAAAGAGCGTCTCGGTGGGTCGAAAACCCGAAAGGGCGACTCAGGCAAAAGTTAGAGACATAAACAGAAATTAATCATCCCACTGGATTGAAAACCTGAAAGGGCAGTCCAGGAAAAAGTTAGGGATAAAAGCAAGTAACTGTATCGGGTTATGATGACAACATCGTGTGCCAAGAATTCTTCAAATCTAATTCAAGCTCAAGAATGTCGGGGATTCAAAGTAGTTGGAGGAAATAATGGTCATTGTAATTTTAATGTAGTCTTTTCCATTTAATTACCATTTATTCCACTTTTGTAAAGATCTATGGAATCCCGCTATTGGCAGATTACCATTCCATTAATGAAAATTTGAGCCTATGCCTTTGCTTGCAATTCTTATTCTATCTTCATCTCAAAAATGACACTGTTATTAATAATGATTTTCGAAACAAAAAAAGCCTTTTACTATATTTGTTTTAATGTGTGTGTACTTACTAAGTTGGCGAACCGAAAGATGGACGTTAATGGTTGTTCCAAGAATGGTTGAAATGCAAGATGTGAAATAATTGTCTCGTTAAATGTTGCATGCTCATGTTTCTCCAATATGGGTCATTGGAGTGTTACTTATGTGACTCATTTTTCTGTGATAAAGTTTTTACTCAGCGCCTTTGGTGAGGTGCTAAGCCTGATATACCTGAGTGAGCCTGATTAAATTTGCCTTGGTAGATTGTTGGTTTGATTCCCCGGCAGAAGATAAACTATTTCATCCTTGTCAAAGCCAACTGTGTTATGGGTCGCTCACGTCTTGTTGAGACTGGTCGGGCATCCGGTTGTTGTGTCTTTCTCACCAATCTATCTTATGTGTCTGTTTTGTCTGTTTGTCAGCATAAACATAACATATACATTCATGTATATCATAATTGAATTCATATTCATATTCATGTTGCATTCATTAATGCATACCTCCTTCACCTTGGTCGCGTTTATCCACGAGTGATGTGCCTCTCTCAAAATAGAGTTGTCAGCCTTAGGCAGAAAATGTACATTCTTTCTAATTCCCCACTGAGTTCTTACCCTCGTGGAAGATTTTTGCTTTGGTTCCCCTTTCCACACCTGGATAGGATTAATCCCAAATTAAGTTTGTTCCTCATGGGTTAGTGTCTTGCTTGACAGTTTCTTTCCAGTTAGTTCCTGGATTGAATTTTGGTCTTTGACAATTTTGATGATCGAATTTCCAAATGGAAAGTGCATTTATTTTGCACCTTTGGATGTTTAGTTTCCCAGAAGGAATTTGTTGGAGGCTTCCGTTGAAGACAAATTTTGCTCTCCAGCAGTGTTACTACAACAGTCTCTTGGAATACTTATACCCGACAACAAGTGACAGTCTCTTTATTGGAGAAAGCTTGTTCTTATCCCTGGACCTCTAATCGGAATCAACGAGTGGCAGTCTCTTTATTTGAGAAGCTCGTTTTTCATCCATAGATTTCCCAGTAAATCAATAGATGGCATTCTCGTTTCGGACAGTTTATTCATCCTCAGCAAGGTTTATGTTCTATCAAATGGCATCTCCCCTGTTCGGCGGAGAAGTTTGGTATGAATCTGTGATTCCCATTTCTAACAAATGGCATCTCATCTAGACAAGATGAGAAGTTTGTTCGGCAAATGGCATCTCATCCAGACAAGGTGAGAAGTTTGTCGTGTTTCTTCAATTTTCAACAAATGGCATCTCATCCAGACAAGGTGAGAAGTTTGTTCGGCAAATGGCATCTCACCCAGACAAGGTGAGAAGTTTGTCGTGATTCTTCAATTTTCAACAAATGGCATCTCATCCAGACAAGGTGAGAAGTTTGTTCGGCAAATGGCATCTCACCCAGACAAGGTGAGAAGTTTGTCGTGATTCTTCAATTTTCAACAAATGGCATCTCATCTAGACAAGATGAGAAGTTTGTTCGGCAAATGGCATCTCATCCAGACAAGGTGAGAAGTTTGTCGTGATTCTTCAATTTTCAACAAATGGCATCTCATCCAGACAAGGTGAGAAGTTTGTTCGGCAAATGGCATCTCACCCAGACAAGGTGAGAAGTTTGTCGTGATTCTTCAATTTTCAACAAATGGCATCTCATCCAGACAAGGTGAGAAGTTTGTTCGGCAAATGGCATCTCACCCAGACAAGGTGAGAAGTTTGTCGTGATTCTTCAATTTTCAACAAATGGCATCTCATCCAGACAAGGTGAGAAGTTTGTTCGGCAAATGGCATCTCACCCAGACAAGGTGAGAAGTTTGTCGTGATTCTTCAATTTTCAACAAATGGCATCTCATCCAGACAAGGTGAGAAGTTTGTTCGGCAAATGGCATCTCATCCAGACAAGGTGAGAAGTTTGTCGTGTCTAAACGGAATCCCTAATTTAAAGTTTTTTAAACCCTAACAATGGTGTGGGAATATCCGCGCATCAAAACATCGATTCCTTTGCCCAGAAATCATCCATACACAACAACAAACAAGATTAGAAGCACAAAAACGATTTATAATGGATAAATAAGTGAAATCGAAAATCGAAAAAGAAAGTGAAGAACATGAATTCGGTTTCCATGATATATGAGGTGTTTGATGAATATGATTATCCCAATGCACTCTAAATGTTTCTAGGAAGCTATTTCCATCATAATTTGGCCTTGTAACTACCTTAATCTTGCAAACCGAATGTGAGTTTGTTCTTGAATTTTTTGAAGTTTGGGATGTCTTCACGTATATATAGAGATGAAAACTAGGTCAAAAAGTCATGGATTTATGGGCTTTGTAATGATGACAATTGATTGCTTGATTATGAAGAAATCTCTTATCCAAAAATGTCAAAAAATCCAATATATTCTTACTATCTTGGTCTAGCACGAATTTGGATGTGATCAATTAGTCTTGAATGGTGTTTATGACCTTCTATAAATAAAACAATAATTATCAAGATTAGAAAAAAAATAAAAATAAATCAGGGTTAGTAAAGAAATCAGGACGTGATTAAATTCTAATTAAATTAATAAGTTTGATAAAAAAAACTAAAAAAAATATTTATAAAATATATTATGTAAGAAAAACAAATTAATATTTATTTGTGAAATTTTATTTATAAAAGAAAAAATTAATGGTGGTTATTCTAATTAAGTTTCTATTAATTATAATTATTTAACTAATTAATCTAATATAATAAATAATAATTTAAATAAGAAAATAAAAAGAAGAAAGAAAATAGGCGCAAAAAGAGAATGGGGGGGAAGCCTGGGATCGAACTCGCCCCCCCAAGCTTACCAACACAGAGTCTTAACCACTGGGACACACGCTTGTGTGTGATTAGAAACGGAAAACAAATATTATAAAATAAAACAAATTTCAAAAATTAGAAACGCGCGCCAAGACCATCTTCTTCCTCTGGCCGTCGCATTAGGCTTTACCTACAGTTCTTCCGTCACTACAACTTTTAGTGACGGTTTTCATGCGTCACTAGAGGTCCTGCAAATCAAAAAATGTTATATGCACAAGATAAATATGTCCCGATGGTATAAACCTATCAAAAGAGGTCTTGTGAATCCAATTATGCAGTCAATTCCATCTGAAATCGCGTCTAAACGGAATCCCTAATTTAAAGTTTTTTAAACCCTAACAATGGTGTGGGAATATCCGCGCATCAAAACATCGATTCCTTTGCCCAGAAATCATCCATACACAACAACAAACAAGATTAGAAGCACAAAAACGATTTATAATGGATAAATAAGTGAAATCGAAAATCGAAAAAGAAAGTGAAGAACATGAATTCGGTTTCCATGATATATGAGGTGTTTGATGAATATGATGATCCCAATGCACTCTAAATGTTTCTAGGAAGCTATTTCCATCATAATTTGGCCTTGTAACTACCTTAATCTTGCAAACCGAATGTGAGTTTGTTCTTGAATTTTTTGAAGTTTGGGATGTCTTCAAGTATATATAGAGATGAAAACTAGGTCAAAAAGTCATGGATTTATGGGCTTTGTAATGATGACAATTGATTGCTTGATTATGAAGAAATCTCTTATCCAAAAATGTCAAAAAATCCAATATATTCTTACTATCTTGGTCTAGCACGAATTTGGATGTGATCAATTAGTCTTGAATGGTGTTTATGACCTTCTAGAATCATAATCTCTTCCAAATATATGATTTTCATATTTTATTTTAATTTAATTTGTATTTTAATGAATAAAATTCAAATAAATATCAAATAAAATATAAAAAATCAGAAAATGCATGGGCTGGGTCGTGCTTGATGACATTATAAAGATTAGATGGCAATTTGGTGGGCTCATTTAGCAAAAATTAGTTTTAAGGCCTTATTTGCTTCATAAACTTCCCAAAAATTTCCCAACTTTGCAAGGGCACAAATCCTTCAATTTTAATGATATGAAGGTGTTCTTGGATATTTTAGAAAGCTTAGAGAGTCCTCTAACCAACCTATTTGGTCTCATGTCCATATCTTTTACCATTCTCAAGTTATGCTCTTTGGAAGTTGTTGACTTTTTGTTGACTTTTAAAAGGACCTATAATGTCTTAGCTTATACCTTCCAAATGAAGCATTTTTGGGCTTGGCTTGTGAGACACAAAGTTGTAGAGAATTCAATTTCCTTAAAAATGAGATTTGGATGGAAAAATTTTGATGAAGCATGTGAAAGTTATGACTAGTCAAAGTTCAGTTGACTTTTCCTAAAAAAACCCTAATTTAGAAACTCCTGATTCTTGATGATCTGAAATCTCCTTGATGAATCATGATCAACCCTTGATAAAATGATGAATTTTACTTCATATAATTGATGTTGGCAAAAAATCATGAAGTTTGACTTTGGTTTGACCACAGTTGACCTCAGTTTGACCTTTTAACTACAGACTGATTTTAACCTATCTGATCATCTGACTGAGCAAATCTTTTGGGAAAGTCTTGAAACTTGACATGGGGATTCTTGAACACATATAAGATTCCATGAAGCTCACTTGAAGTATTGGAAGTCCATTTAGCCTGATAAAAGTCAAAACCCTAGTTTAGGATGCCTTGCTTAGGAGGATGCTTTGTCTGAGGGAATTGTCAAACTTGTCAACCAATTGTGAATCTTGCGAACCTTGTGAACCTCATGAGATGTCTTGTGAACTTTGTGAACCCCTTAGTACACAATTTCTTGTCTTGTGGAGGGCAAATTTTGGGGTGCAACAAACCCACTCGTTTATTTATGTTGATTGTGTGAAGTGGTTAGGGATTATACCGTCTACTCTAGATCAGAGAATGACAATTGAAACTCCATCTATTGGTTCTATGGTTATGTATTTAGTATGTTTGAAGTGTCCGTTGACTATTTTTGATAGATATTTCAGAGTGGATTTGATTTGTTTACCGCTCATTAATCTGGATTTTATTTTGGGGATGAACTGGTTGGAATTCAACCAGGTCTATATTGATTGTCATAGGAAGAAGTTGTTGTTCCTTACTCCTGGAGAGGAAGCGTTGGCTAATTCATTATCTACTAAAGAGTTGGGAACCTTGTTGGAATATGAGGCTAAGATGTTTGCAGTTTTCACATCTTTATCTGTTGAAAGAAAAGTATCAGTTTGTGAGTTACCAATTGTGAATGAATTTCCTGAAGTATTTCCTGATGATATTACAAAATTACCTCCGACGAGAGAAGTTGAATTTACTATTGATTTTATTCCTGGTACAAGGCTATTTCTATGGCACCGTACATGATGTATGCATTAGAGTTGGCTGAATTGAAATCTAAAATTAGGGAGTTGCTTGATAAGAAGTTTATTAGGCCATGTGTGTCAGCATGGGTTGCTCCAGTGTTGTTGGTAAATAAGAAAGATGGTAGTATGTGTCTGTGCATAGATTACCGTCAGTTGAATAAATTGACCATTAAGAATAAGTATTCGCTTCCGAGGATTGATGACTTAATGGATCAGCTAGTTGGTGCTCGTATTTTTAGTAAGATTGATCTGAGGCCGTGTTGTAATGCCCCGATTTTTATTTAATTATTTTATTCGGTATATTGTGTGTTGGTGTGTGTAGAATAATAGATTATCGAATATAATTTTAAATTGAGAATTATATTGTGATGGATAATTATATTATTAAGTAAAATAAATAAATGGAATAAAATATGAGGTAGAGGGCAAGGTGGTCATTTGATGAATGTAGTGAGGGTAAGAGTGGAAGTCCCTAAGTTGGTCTAAGGGATTAAGTTGTAAAAAGAGGAAAAGGGATAGTATTCTAAAAAAGGGGAAGAACCATCGTGAAATTTGTGAAGAGGAGAAGAAAAGGAGAGGGCTTGATCGTGAAGAAGAATCCGCGAGGAAGAGAAATTCTCGTCAAAAACCTAGGTAAGGGTGGGATTCTTCCATCTTTAAAGGGTCGTATGATGGGAATTGGGTAGGTTGAGGATTATGGATTGATGTTTTGGTGGATTGAAGAAGAATTGTGTTGATTAGTTAGTAGTTGTGGTTGTGAGTTGATATTTGCATGAATTAGATAGTAAAATTGATAATTGTTATGAATTATGGCTGGTATTGGTGTGTTGATGAGATGGTTTTTCGTAGCAAAATAAGTGCAGAACGTAGAGGTGCAATTTGAGAAATCGCAAAGCTCGCTTAGCGAGCAAGTTAGTTTGTGGAAAAGTCAAGACTCAGTGAGTTGCTCACTTAGCGAGCATGGACCCTCGCTGAGTGAGACCTGGAGTGTGAAATGATGATTTTTAATTCTGAAAAATTCCTTAAAATTTCTTAAATGAGTTAGTAATGCTTAGGAATCGATGTGGTGTAGTTGAAGGTAGGGAAAGAGGAGTTAGACACTTAATTGTAGGGATAATTAGTGTAAATTGAGTATAAACATAATTGGTATGTGTATTGGTTTGTTGTTGTTGTTATGAGTCATTGTTGTTGTGATAAGCTACATATTGTTGTTGTTGATATATGTATATGTGATATGTTGTGGTATGTGTTGTTATGAAGTTGTGGTAGTTGAAGTTGATTTATGTGGTTGTATGTGTTGTACCCCAAAATTTGCCCTTTTTTTTCTCTTGTTGTTATTGTTTTTGTTTTTTGTCTCTCGCATGTGCATTGCATTAAGTCATGCTCATATCATACACAACTTTGGCATGCATCCTCTGGATGGCTTGGTTTCTATCGAACTCTCAGGTAGAGGTGTCCAGGTTTGGTCAATTAACGTTTGTTCGGTTCTAGGTTGTCGAACCATTTTGTTACGCATTTCAAATTGGTTGTTTTATAGCTACTTTATTACATTTCGAGATGTAATGCATATTTAAAGAGTGAGACATTTGAGAATTTGTTCAAGATTGGTATCTAGATACCAAAGAGTTGCTATTGGACTATGTTGTTGGAATTCCAATATCATTTAAGGGATATTATATAAAAAAAACTTTAGAGGATTCTTTCTAGAGGATTGTGTCAGTTGACCTCATGGTTTTGTCGCAATAAAATAGTATGACTAGGAAAATGCATGAGATATTCTTATGAAGAGCCCAACCTTGTTTTTAAGTTTGTTTCAAGTGGCTAATTCATAAACGGTTGTTTATTCAAGTTATGATCACTAGTCACAAACAATGCTTATTTCATTTTTAAGTTATATTTCAAGTTGGGTCCATTTTCGCATCCAAGTGAACTTTTAAGCCATTTTTATTTGAATGCAATCAACCTCAAGTTTCCAAGATTCGACTTTTGAACTTTAGTTGATTGATTTCAAATTTGGTCTTATGGAAGAGTTTAAAGTTTGATTGAGAGGCAACATGGTGCAGGTTCAACAAGGCTTATAATTCGAAAAAATCATACCCAAAATTTTCGTTAAAAAAAAGCTCACAAATAAAATCTGTTTGTTTTACATAATAAAAGTCCCAGCTTGCAAAGGTAAAATTGTAAGTCATCCACACAATGAGTATCCATGTTATGGTTCAAAGAGAGATCTAAAGAATTGAAGGTTTTGTCCGTGATCCTTAGTGCATACACAAAAACAGCATACAAAAGGAAACATCCTGTCCTAAGCTGGAAAAGTATGTAAGGACCTCACAGTGTGAAATATCAAATTCACATGTCATCCATATGCCATCTACTCTTATGAGTTCAGCAGCCGCAAACCCCAAGAAACTGCTACCATTGTGCACCAAATTGGGTAGGAGGAGCCTGAAAGATTGAGGAAAAGACAATTTGGTTTGTCAACATAGCACAGGTTCAAAGCAAAATTGACAAAAAGAGGGAATTTTCTTCTTTAAAATTTAGAAAAAAAACCACAGGCATACTTACAATCTTTTGATACATTGCTCTTTGCAATACATAGCACAGGGTATGACCAAAGGGATTTTTTTTGTCGTTTACAATGTTGCCTCATCCAATGTTTCAAGTCTCATCACCTGTATCAAAATAGGATAGCAGGGGTTAGATACGCAGTAGGGCTTTGTCATAAAAGAGGAAAGTTTCAGATTTCAAAAAAGTAAAAAAAGGAGCTAGCTTGCATCCATCTTTCTGCGAGCCTCACAAATAATCTCAATATCAACTCTTCAAGATAACAACAATCAAAGCATCATCAAGCTAATGGGGACCACTTTTCTCACAAAAAAAAAAACAACCAGAATTAAAAAAAGGGGAGTACAAGCAAATCTGCTATAGCAGAACCGCAGACTGCTCTTGTCACTTTTGTTTTTCTCCAAGACAACACGCCACTCTCTGCCTCCTATGTACCTTCAATAGGTGTTCCAAAGCAGCCTACACCGAAAAGAGCATGAGGAAATTTGACAAAAACAGAACTTTGGCCAAAGCATTCATGAAAATGGAAATACTTTGCCTATGCGTTTTGAAGACCTCATCACCTGCATCATAAAAAGTGGTATGCATCAGGAAAGCCTTCACGATTTCGGCAAAAAAAAAACAATTTCTGAACATCATAAAATACAGAGACACCATACTATGAAAAGTTTTTCTGAACAAATTCAAGGAACACAAACCCTAATTTTTTTGACTCTATAAAAGGGGACTGTTTGCTTATAAAAAGGGGGGAAACCCTAGCCGCATCAAAAAAACACACAAAAACCTAACGGATCCGCAAAAACCCTAAAAGAGTAAAAAACGGCACAACAAAGAAGAAGAAGGATTCGGAGAAATCAAACAAGAGCCAAAGCTAAAGAGGTACCTGGAGAAGAATCATCCCTCTGAGAACTTTCAGAGCAGGTATAAAAACTCATTTCGCACCTTTACGCTCCATTTTTTTGTTGTCGTTTGATGAACACCCGTTCGGATTGATGAACACCCGTTCGGATTTATCTTTCGACTTCATTTGTTTGTTCATCACTTGCTGTTTTAGTTTGATTTTGACTTTGACGTTTCGGTGTGGTTTATCGCATGGGAAAAGGTCTGGTTTTAGGGTCCATGAATTGGGTATGGAAGTTTTTTTTTAGAAGAAGAGATTGAGTGTATTGAGAGAGAGAGGTGACAACGATTGAGGAAGCTTTTCTGAGAGAGGGAGGGAGATGAAGTTCAGTGAGGATGAGGGATATTTTCCCCATTTAGGTTGAGAATAACGGCCATTACTAACCCTAAATGTTTTCACTCTTTTAGCATTTTTGGAACCCGCCGAACCGGATCCGGGTCTAACCCGACCCGACCGGCCTCCCATGGGCTTTCCTCAAAACATGGCTTTGCATTTTCGCTTTCAGTACCCCCCTTCCTTTCCCTTCTGATTTGGCCCACTATTTTTTTGTTTTTTCTTCTTAATTTATTTATTAACTTTGTTTTCCTTTTCACAATCTTTTAACCAAATTCTAAAATTTTTCTAAGTCTTTTTTTTACTATTTATTATTATTAATATTAATTTAATTAGTTTAATAATCATTTCTTCAAGAATATTATATTTTTATAATTAATTATTTATCTTATGCTTCCTTTACTTATTTTTGCATGTGTTGTCCGTTTTCGTTTTACTTATCTTTTGGTAATGTTGAGGATTGATGACTCGCATTTTATTATTTCCTTATCTCGTTCATAATTTTGTCAAAAAAAATAATAATAAGTGGCACGCTTGCGCTAAAATAATCATTTCAAAAAGACAAGTTAATGGTTTGGTCCAATGCCAAATGAACATTTCAAAGAATATATATATACGCACACACGTAAGTCGATCACTCGTGTGATCGCCATCTGCACTACTTTCGTATATCTTAACTAATTTAACAAAGAATAGAACTCCGGAGTCTAGCACTACGCACCTTCTAGAACGAATTGCAAATGGGCTAGCCCCACGCGTAACGTCTCGCTCACTCCTTGTTATTTAGATAAATAAACCTAAAGAACAATAAAAAAAAACAATTAACTACCTTATTAATTTACGAAAAAAGAACTCCGGAGTCTAGCATTCCGCACGTTCTGGATTGGACCGCAAATGGGCTAGCCTCACGCGATGGTTCAATCATCATTAGTATAAAAATATCCAAATCGTTTATTTAAATTAAATCACGAAAAAAGGAACTCCGGAGTCTAGCATTCCGCACGTTCTGGATTGGACCGCAAATGGGCTAGCCTCACGCGATGGTTCAATCATCATTCGTATAAAAATATCCAAATCGTTTATTTAAATTAAATCACGAAAAAAGGAACCCCGGAGTCTAGCATTCCGCACGTTCTGGATTGGACCGCAAATGGGCTAGCCTCACGCGATGGTTCAATCATCATTAGTATAAAAATATCCAAATCGTTTATTTAAATTAAATCACGAAAAAAGGAACTCCGGAGTCTAGCATTTCGCACGTTCTGGATTGGACCGCAAATGGGCTAGCCTCACGCGATGGTTCAATCATCATTCGTATAAAAATATCCAAATCTTTTATTTAAATTAAATCACGAAAGACAGAACTCCGGAGTCTAGCATTCCTCACCTTCTGGATTGGACCGCAATTGGGCTAGCCCCACGCGATGGTTCATTCGCCCTTTCGTTTAAAACACCCTTAACAGAGATCAAACATCTTTTCTTAAAAAGAACATTGTTTGAATATTTCTATCTCGCAGATAAGCCAACGCTTAGCAGATTAGAAAGCATTTTCAAACAATCGTTCAAAAAAAAAACAAATCGTAGTAGTACGAACTACGGAGCTCTGACTTTCCCATTGCACAAGGGAATACGTAGGCACGGGGATTTTAATCCTTCGCGAGCACAATAATAAAAAACTTAACCTTTCTCCATACCAAATAATAATTGAAACATTTCCTTAAAAGAAATCATTAAAAGAAGACAATAATAACAAGTTAACATTTTAAGCGCAAACTAGACTAATAGGTTCCCGTTGAGTACAACGGACGTGAGGGGTGCCTAATACCTTCCCCTTGCGTAACTGACTCCCGAACTTAGAATTTGGTTTCGTAAACCATTTCTTATCCTTCCTTTAGGTTGTATCTATATCTCCCTTTTCTCTCGTAGAATAAATAGAATTAGGTGGCGACTCTGTTGTTTATTTTAGGATCGTATTTTTCGAGGTGCGACAGTATGCTAGAAATTCATGATGTTGGTGATAATTGCAATGTTAATGAAGTGTTGTATGTGGAACGGTGTTGTGATGAGTTGTTGGATATAAGTTGTTGTTGTTGATGTTGTATGATGTAATCATTGCATATATGCATGTATGTCATTGGTGTTGCATGACATGTTGCATAGCTGGTTAAAATACTAAGGTGGGGTATGTTAGTTGTTGAGATGTTGGTGCGATCATGAAATAGGGATCGTACGTGGCCATGAAATAGGGGTCGAGGGTGTGATCATGAAATAGGGATCATACTGGACCATGAAAGAGGGGTCGAGAGTTTCGACGGGAACTGGATCTTGAAATAGAGATCTAATATGGTACCGCGTGCATAGAGTCAAGTAGGGTCTCATTGCATGATTGTTGTTGTTGATGTATATGATGTTGTAGTTATATATGATGTTGTTGTTGCATATGATGATGTTGACTCTGATACGTCTCTTTGAGTGTCGGGACGACGTTGCTTTTATTTGTTTATTTCTTTCAGAAAACATTTTTTTTGTAATCAAAGTTTGATTGATGTTGTTTTAAAATATTTCCGCTGCATGATGAATACTTATTTGAAAACATATCATTGAGCCGAGTTGTTTCAAGTTGAATTATGACACTCGAATATTTTGGTGAAATTATTAACTCTGATTTTCAATATAAACTAGTGGTGTTATTTGGGTGTTACAAAGTGGTATTAGAGCAGGTCGGTTCGTCCAACCAAGTAGTTGAGCCGTTGAGTCATAGAGTCGTTGTGTTGTTGTTGAGTGTTGAGTGTTATTGTTACACTGTGTTGTGTTGTTGTTGATTCTAAATTGTTGTTGGATTGTTGTTGTGTGAAAAATTTAGAATTGTTGGGAGAAATGATGTTACACTTTCCGCTGCTATGCAAGCGATGGCACAGGCTGTGTAAAATCCGATGAATGTTGGGGATCACGAAAGTGATGAGTTCAGGAAGAATGATCCGCCTACATTCAAAGGGAAGTATGACCCTGATGGATCACATGATTGGCTCAAGGAGATCGAAAGGATCTTCAGAGTGATGGAGTGCTTGGAAGGAAGCAAGGTGTGGTTGGGTGCGCACAGACTGGTAGCTGAAGCTGATGATTGGTGGGTTGACACTCGTCAGCGGTTGGATGCATCTGGTGAAGCAGTCACCTGGGCTGTATTCAAGAGAGAATTCTTGAGGAAGTATTTTCCTGAAGATGTTCGGGGAAAGAAGGAAATCGAGTTTCTGGAGTTGAAACAAGGCAGCATGTTTGTGATTGAGTATGCTACAAAGTTCTATCCTCATTATAGTGAGGCAACTGCTGAGTTCTCAAAATACGTCAAATTCGAGAATGGTTTGAGGCCTGAGATTAAGAAGGCGATTGGTTATTAGAGAATCTGAAGGTTTCCGGATTTAGTGGATTGTTGTAGGATCTTCGAGGAAGATAGCAAGGCTCGATTTGAGCATTTCAAAGGTCTAGATGAGAGAAGAGGTAAATAACATATGAATCGCAGAAAACCTTATGCTGCTTCTGTTGATAAAGGTAAGCAGAAACAAAGTGAAGGTAAAATGCCAAGTAGGGGAGGTGCTCCTACTTCACTGAAGTGCTATAGGTGCGGTGAGATGGGTCACTGTGTCAGTGAGTGCACGAGTGACGTGAAGAAATGTTTCAAGTGTGGTCAGCCTAGACACTTGATTGCTGAGTCCAAAGCAAATCTGGTTACTTGCTACAATTGTGGTGAGCAAGGTCATATAAGTACACATTGTCAGAAGCCCAAGAAAGCTGCAACTGGAGGAAAAGTATTCGCTCTGACAGGGACACAGACTTCCAACGAGGATCGTTTGATCAGAGGTATTTGTCATATTAATAGTATTTTGTTGATTGCTATGATTGACACTGGTGCGACACACTGTTTTGCTTCTCTTAATTGTGTGAGAAAATTAGGACTTGTTGTGTCTCCAATGCAAGGAGAGATGGTTATCGAGACTCTTGCTGATGGGTCGTTAACTACTTCTCTCGTATGTCTGAATTGTCCGTTATCGATTTATGGTAAGGACTTTGGTGTGGATTTGATTTGTTTGCCGTTGAGAGGTATGTATGTGATTCTAGGTATGAATTTGTTGGAGTACAACCATGTTCATATTAATTGCTTCAGTAAGTCGGTTCGGTGTCTTACTCCTGGTGAAGAGGAAGAAAAAGCTAGTTATTTGTCTTCTCGAGAGTTGAAAGAGCTCATGGATGAAGAAGCACAAGTTTTGGCGTTGTTTGCATCGTTTTCGGTGGAAAATAATATGGCGATTAGTGAATTTCAAGTGGTGAGAGATTTCCCGGAAGTGTTTTCAGATGATGTTATGGATGTGCCGCCAGAGAGAGAGAGATGTGGAATTTAGTATTGATCGTGTGCCAAGAACAAGACCTATTTTGATGGCACCATATTGTATGTCGGCTTTCGAGTTATCTGAGTTGAAGAAATAGTTAGAGGAACTGTTAGAAAAGAAATTTGTGAGACCGAGTGTATCGCCGTAGGGAGCACCAATATTGTTGGTCAAGAAGAAAGATGGTAGTATGCGACTGTGTATTGATTACATGAAAAACTGAATAAGGTGACAATTAAGAATAAGTATTTGCTTCCAAGGATAGATGATCTGATGGATCAGTTGGTTGGTCCTTGGGTGTTTAGTAAGATTGATTTGCGATCAGGTTATCATCAGATAAGAGTGAAATATAAAGATATTCAGAAGACTGCTTTTAGGACTCGGTATGGACACTATGAATATGTAGTGATGCCATTTGGAGTTACTAATGCACCTTGTGTATTCATGGGTACATGAATCAAATTTTCCATGAGTACTTGGACCAATTTGTTGTTGTGTTTATAGATGACATTCTGATTTACTCTAAGTCAGAAGAAGAGCACGCTGAACATTTGCGAATTGTGTTGCAAGTGCTGAAAGAGAAGAAGTTATATGCGAAATTGTAGAAGTGTGAATTTTTGTTAAGAGACATAAGTTTCCTTGGTCATGTGATTTCGGAAAGAGGGATTGTTGTGGACCCGTCCAAAGCAGATGCAATGCTACAATTGGAGACTCCGAAGTCAGTGACAGAGATTAGAAGTTGCTTAGGATTGGTTGGGTATTATAGAATATTCATTGAAGGGTTTTTGAAGTTGGCACTTCTGTTGACCAAATTGACTTGTAAGAATAAGGCGTTTGTGTGGGATTCTTAGTGTGAGAAGAGTTTAATTGAGCTGAAGAAGAAGTTTACTACTGCATCTGTTTTGATTTTGCCGAAAGCATATGAACCATTTGTGGTTTATTGTGATGCTTATATGATGGGTTTAGGTGGAGTATTGATGCAAGATGGTCAAGTTGTGGCGTATGCTTCGCGTCAGTTGAGAATTCATGAGAGAAATTATCCTACTCACGATTTGGAGTTAGCAGTTGTGGTTTTTGTCTTGAAGATTTGGAGACATTACTTGTATGGTTCGAGGTTTGAAGTTTATAGTGATCATAAGCGTTTGAAATACCTGTTTGATCAGAAAAAGTTGAATATGAGGAAGAGACGTTGGTTAGAATTCCTGAAGGATTATAACTTTAGTTTGAATTATCATCCAAGTAAGGTAAATGTTGTAGCTGATGCCTTGAGTCGGAAGACATTACATGTGTCGGCTATAATGGCTAGATGTAAAACCCTAAAATTTTCCCTCTGGTTTTCTACCTTTATCTAGCTTTTTGTTTGCATTCATACGCATCTTCATTTAGATAATGTAATTTGCATTCAATCATTTGCATAGGCTCAAGGGACATGGGATCAGTGTCATCTGAGGAATTAAGGTTTCACAACCTATCTTTGGTTATCAGGAGAATTCAAGGTTTTCGCTATGCAGCCATCAGTGGCATCATCTTCTTATGCTATTGTCACTCAATTAGGGTTTATTTCCTTGGCTTAGTGGTCGTCAAGGGTTTCATTCGTAAAGATTGTTTAATGGTGCATATGGCCCATAATCAACATTGAAGTGTGAATCAAGGGTTTCTTCTTCATCAAATTGTAAGGATATTTTTCTCTTCTCATCATCTCAGCCTATTCATCTTTCTCAACATCTCAAAAGCGTTGGTTTCAGCTCAAGTGTGTTTGTTCATTCAGGATCCAGTTCAGATGGATGTTTGACCTAATCTTGGTCAACCTATCAGGAGATTTCTTCAAATTCAAGTTATTCGCTTCAATGGTTAACTTCTTAGCCAGTGTGCGTCCAAGGTCAAACTATGGTGTATGGAATTCTTCAGGTTATTAAGTTGTGGTTTGTTTGAGGTTTGGTTCAAAACCAGGTTCATCAGGATCCATCCATTCAGATGATACTCCTTTATGGATTTTTTCCCAAGAAAATGATTCCGACAAATTTGATAAGGTTAAGGGTTCATTGGATTAAAAACTCAAAGGATGATTAATTCAAATGGTTGTGGTTTCAAGTGCAATTTATGCAGTGATTCAGGAGTGTGTTCATCAGGAGTTGTTGGAAGAGTTTCATGGGTGGCCTTTGGATTATACTCAAGTTTAGTATGTGTATCAGTGGTTTTTGATATTGGTCCATGTCCATGATCTGTTTACCCAAATTCTCATTTCCGAACCATTTATTCATTTTTCTATCCACTTCCTAAATTCATTTCATCCCATTTTTAAAATCACCATCCATTTCTTTTACTCATTTCAAAATCTAAATCCACCATTCGAAATTTACATTAAAATTTCATAGATTTTCATAGCAAAAGGAGTCCATTGTTAAAAAAAGATAGAAACAGAAAAACAATACTCAATCTTCACAACCCTCAAATCTCTAATATTCAACACAACAATCATGCTACCCACCCTCAAATCTCTAATATTCAACACGAGTGTCGAGAAATCATGCTACCCACCCTAGCCATGTCACCTTTCTCAGCAAGAAGATTTTTCGTATAAGACCTTCTTCCCACCTCGGGGCATTTCTGGTTTTTCATAATTATTGCATAAATCATTTGCATACAATGTTCATGTCGCTTCGCTCGACCTTAGAGCCATACGCCTCATAAATGAATCGGGCATACCTCCCCATAAATTTAATCTCACACCAAAGGGCCTCATAACCCAACATCACTTGACAATTCAAAGTTCAGTTATCGTATGACAAACCAAGTCAAAGTCCAGTTCTTGTCTGGAAAACCCTTTCAAAGTCCAGTTCTCGTCTGGCAAATCAACCTAAAGTCCAGTTCTCGTCTGGAAAACCAACTTCAAATATCAGTTCTCGTCTGGTAGGCGAACCTTTTAACCAGTTCTCGTCTGGTCACCTTTTCATTTACCTTGTTGAACTTCAGTTCTCGTCTGGTAGTCATTCTTTTTCAGAGTCAGTTCTTGTTTGACAATGAACCCAAAAAGGAGTCAGTTCTCATCTTGCAACTTATTATTTTCCCATCAGTTCTTGTCTGGTGGTCTACCTTCAATAAACCGGTTATCGTATGGTAATTCACTTTCAAAGTCCAATTGTTTGGAAATAAAAAAAGAAAAGAAAAATAGTCACTATCAACCTGCCCAACTGCCCAACCATCCTTGGTTTAGTTGTCTCCCGCAGCTCATATCATCATATCCTCAACATCCTGAGCATACATCTACATCTTGCATCATTTGCATTGCATTTTCATACTGCAGGTGTTTCTATCTTTGTGTGGAACATAATCGTTACAAGACACAATCTAAGGCAATTATCTTGTTATCTCGAGATCTGATGAATTTCTATAAAAGTTTGAAGACACTAAGGCGTTTTGGATGCCAGGTATTATGTAAAATCCTTTTGAGACAATATTTTGAGGATGATGTCGTCTGAGGTATTTTGAGGAGTAAAGGAATGCTTGTTCACTCATGGTAATCATTATGAAACTGTTGAGCTCAGAAGCTTGAAGCACAGAGGGAATCTCTGATATTTATTTTCCCAACAGGGTATTGAAAGTTTATTTCTTCCCCGAGCATAGAATCTTCCTTCAGTCGATAAGGTTTCTTCATGAAGAGTTGGTCGTTCTCATCCAGTCAAAGTCCAATTTTCATTGGAATATCTTCCCAACACAATCGTCATATTGTACCTGGGGCATATTTTGGCTCGATTTGATTAGCATGCTCCAATAAAGTCTCTCTTTAACAGAGCATTGCCAAATATTTTCCTCAGCCATGCCATAAGGTTGTCATTTCCCCAACTGAGTTAGAACAAGTAGTTTCCCCAGTAGAACTTCAAGGTTAATTGAACAGTTCTCATCCCCCAAGCGGAGCCATCTCTCCACAGTGAAGTATTCCTAGCAGTCAGCTGGATGTCGGGCTTCCCCATAGAGTCAGAATTGTCAGAATTCTCTCCCCAACAAAAGTATTGACCGAGCATCTCCCAGCCAAGTCAGAAGATTGTCATTCCCCTCAGAGTTGCATGATCGGGATTTACTCCCATCATTGAAATATTCTTCAGGGAAGTCGCCAATTTATTTTTGGCCAGTGTGACAATTCGATGCATACAGTTTTTCACATTCCTCATCCAGAGCCAGGTATTATCAGAGTATCTTGATCTCGTTCCTCAGTAGAATGTCAGCCAGGATGTTCTCGTGCCCAACGGAGTTCTATAGAAAGAATTCTCCCCTGCAAAGTCTTCACTCTCCTCTCAAATCAAATCTTATTTAAATCGCGTTGTCCAGTGTCAACAAACCAATCTTATTCAAATCGCGTTGTCCGGTGTCAACGGACCAATCTCAGGGTTCTTATCTATTGGAGATAATACATCTTTGTAGAATCTTCCAGCGTGTGTTCAGACGCAGGGTTCTAATAAGAGTGCAAATTTTATGGTTTGATGTTGGTATTAAATCACAGTTTATCTCGAACGTCTGATAGCCAATGCTCTCTTCCTTTTCAGATTAATAGATGATTGAATAGGGGCAGTTGTAACACCCCAAAATTTTCCCTTTGGTTTTCTACCTTTATCTAGCTTTTTCTTTGCATTCATATGCATCTTCCATTAAATCATGTAATTTGCATTCAATCATTTTCATAGGCTCTAGGGACATGGGATCAGTGTCATCTGAGGAATTAAGGTTTCACAACCTATCTTTGGTTATCAGGAGAATTCAAGGTTTTTGATATACAGCCATCAGTGGCATCATCTTCTTATGATATTGTCACTCAATTAGGGTTTATTTCCCTGGTTTAGTGGTCTTCAAGGGTTTCATTCGTAAAGATTGTTTAATGGTGCATATGGCCCATAATCAGCATTGAAGTGTGAATCAAGGGTCTCTTTTTCATCAACTTGCAAGGATATTTTTCTCTTCTCAACATCTCAGGCTATTCTTCTTTCTCAACATCTCAAAAGCGTTGGTTTTAGCTCAAGTGTGTTTGTTTGTTCAGGATCTAGTTCAGATGGATATTTGACCTAATCTTGGTCAACCTATTAGGAGATTTCTTCAAATTCAAGTTATTCGCTTCAATGGTTGACTTCTTAGCCAATGTGCGTCCAAGGTCAAACTATGGTGTGTGGAATGCTTCAGGTTATTAAGTTGTGGTTTGTGTGAGGTTTGGTTCAAAACCAGGTTTATCAGGATCCATCCATTCAGATGATACTCCTTTGTGGATTTATTTTCCCAAGAAAATAATTCAGAAGAATTTGATAAGGTTAAGGGTTCATTGGATTAAAAACTCAAAGGATGATTAATTCAGATAGTCGTGGTTTCAAGTGAAATTTATGCAGTGATTCAGGAGTGTGTTCATCAGGAGTTGTTGGAAGATTTTTCAAGGGTAGCCTTTGGATTATACTCAGGTTTAGTATGTGTATCAGTGGTTTTTGATATTGGTCCATGTCCATGATCTGTTTACCCAAATTCTCATTTCCGAACCATTTATTCATTTTTCTATCCACTTCCTATATTCATTTCATCCCATTTTTAAAATCACCATCCATTTCTTTTACTCATTTCAAAATCCAAATCCATCATTTGAAATTTACATTCAAATTTCATAGATTTTCATAGCAAAGGAGTCCATTGTTAAAAAAAGATAGAAACAGAAACTTATCAAATTCATTACAAAAATTTCACAAAAGTTATAGAAAGTAAAGCCCAACAAGAGCTTATTGAGCCCATTTTCTCCAAAACAAAACAACAAAGAACAGTTGACCTAGACTATAAAAGATGAGAATTTGTGGATCCCTAGGTCGAACAATTTTTTTGGGACAAAAACACAGGAAAACAACGCCCTCATTCATGATCTCTTTCTGCTTATGGAAATAAATTGAAAAGTTCATCTTCATCCCTTCATACCACCACCTGCATAACACAAATTTTCACAACAAAAGAAAAAAACGGATTTGCAAACAGACTCACTCTATCTCCATAACCATTCAAACCAAAAATCGGATTTTCTCCAACCATACCTTCAACAACCACAAGCTTCATTCTTAAACACATATCATCTCTACTCTCATCTAAACCTCAAATCTCTAATATTCAACACAACAATACTCCATACCTTTGAATCATCTTCATCACTACATCTCCACCACCACCAAAAAACACCTCGAATTGAAACCTTCATAGTGAGCAAAATCGCAAAAAACACAGAGTTGAAGCATATAGGCAAAATCTGAAGACCACCGAACAAACACATAACCTCATTTACAAACCAACCAAATATTTAACAACAACAACAACACAGAACCAGAAATGAAACAGAGCACATAGTAGAAGAAGAGGTCTTGAATTTTCTTTGGCTGACGGTTATTTTGCGAAGGTAAGGACCATGCGAGAAACGAAGAGGTCTTGGAGCAACGTAGGGAGAGTGTCGCCTTTGAAAAGGAGAACGTTGAGAGGGTGAAATGGATCTGTGACGAGTTCGAAACAAACCAGAATAGGGCCAAACCACCATGACTAGTAGCTTAGACGGAAAGAAGGTCCACCGGCGGTGAATCTCTTCTCCGATGACGAATCCATTTGAGGTTCGCGATAGAGACCTCGAGTGGACAAAGTCAGCGGCGACACCTTCGCTTAGGCTTGAATTTGACCGAGGCATGGGGAGCGTGTTTGATTTGGGGATGTTGAACCCTTTCCATCTTTTTTTTAACCATTTTCCTTTTTCTTCTTTAAATAAAAAACTCTGAAGGATTAAAATATTTTGACTGTTTATTTTGTTTTTTTAGATGAAATCTGATATGGATTGGGATGTTTTACATGTATTTGTTATTCCCACTTCAGGATTCAACTCTCAGCCCCCTCTTGCTATTTACATTTTGAGGTGGACTCAGATCTGACCAAGCCCACCGAATTTTGCTACTCCTTACCCCTGTATCAGCGACACACCCCTCTCCCCATGTTAATTTTTTAAAAACCTTTTTTTTCTATTTTTGTAAGGTTTTAGTTAAACTTTGTTGATGTTAATTAGAACTTGATTTGATTTCCTTATTTGAACATTAGTTGATTTGCTAATTAAAGTTTATTTTTGTTTATTTTTTAGAAGTGTTCTTTTAGAATATTGTTTTAATTTTTCTAGATTTGATAGAAATTTTATAACTTTGGTTCTAGTTTCGATTAGTTTGGTCTATTTAAATAGAATTTTGATTGTTCTTGGTTTTAGTTTTTTTTGTCTGGTGTTTTGTAGGTTGCTTGCTTGATTTCGACGATGGAGGATATAACATGGTGATGACCTTGTGATTATTTTATTTTCATAATCTTGGTGTTAATTTTGGTTCCCTTTGTTGGCCGTCTTGGATGCTGGATGCTCACACTTGACTTTTAATACACTGATAATTGACAATTGTGCTTGACTGTTAACTCCTCTTACTGATTTGAGATATTCTTGATTCTCTTGCCTGTATCGAAGAAGCAACGGACCTTCTCCGTTAGGTAACACTGAGACCCGATTTTACCTTTTGCATACTACTTGCATTTGAAGTCTTGCCTCATGTAGGCCCTGTTTGCGCATTGTCCGATTACCTGATGTTGCTATTTCTTCACTTGCACACTCATTTCTTCCACATCTCAATTTCTTCCTTCACTTCTGTTATGCTTTCTTAACTTGTGTTTGTGATGTACTTAGGCCATCGATTTCTAACTTCTTATTTATTCCCCTTTAGGATCAACTTAACTTCTCTTAAGAAGTAAGTTGAATCATTTTGATCTTCTTTTCTTCTTCTTCTTTTCTTCTTTCCTTCTACTTCATTAGGATAGAATTCAAGCCACACTAACCTAGGACTCCCATGCATGATAACACTTAGTATTATTAGTCCTCCCTTTAGTTTTTTTACCTTTGAGATCCTTTTGGTGCTCTCTCTTTCTCATCTTCAAACAAAAACCTAAAAAACACTTAATATTGGTTGAGGTAGTCTTGTGTGTATGGAATTATTCCATGGAGAACTTGTATTCATCCCATCATTGTATAGTACAAGCTTGTCTAACATGATGTACAAATCTAATCATGAGATCATCCTCACATAGAAAATCATAAAAAACACTTCTTCATTTCAAATCACAAAAAAACTTAATAAATTCAACGAGTTAGTGAGCTTAGACCCTAATCTCTAGAACCAAGTCTTAGAGGTCTTCTCCTTACTTGGGTGTGCTTATTCCTCATTCCATCTTGGAATGTAGTAATAAGTACACATTCCATGGAAAAGGACTTGAATTCACTTTCCTGTGCCAAACACAAATAAAAGCTTCTAAAAGCCACAAACAAAGAATAAATGTCTTTCCTTCGGGAATTCTTTTCTCATCACTTTCACTAATAATGTAAGAACTTGCTCCTTCTTGTCTCTTTGCAAGACGGTAACGCACTCGTGCCAGACGAGCCTGCAACACCTGAGCATTGACATAAGCAGTTAAAGCTTCAAAGCACAAGCCATTTTCCTCTCTAGTTAGGGGAACTACAACGACTCTGATCCTTCATGTCCATATGAGGTATATAGGAAGCGGGGTAGGGCCCGTTCGCGAACTCTTTTATTTTCCCTACATATCCCCATTTCTTTTATTTTCTTATCCAGTTTCAGTCTTTCTTTTTGCAACAACTTTCATTTCTTCACCCTTTGAAACATTTTCTTTGCAAGCATGGATCCCGTCAGGTACGGAGGATGATCTGGGGTGCTAATACCTTCCCAGATCGCAGGACATTTGTCCTTTCTTTTCTTTCGGTTTGTGCAACATTACCTTTATCGTTCCTTCGGGATAAAAATTCCTGACTGGCGACTCTACCCTTTTCCGCACCACTTTCGCGTTTCTACCAGGATGGAAATCCAGGGAGCGACACTAGAGAGTTGCAGTTGATTGAATAATTCGGGGATATGATTTTGGTTTGTGAATAGACACCTCATAGTGTGATGTTGGGAATGCTGAAAGTTAACAATGATTTTCTTGATCGTGTTCGGGAAAGTCAGAAGTAAGATGTGAAACTCGTGGACTTTATGGTTAATGATGAACGAGCAAGAAATAATGAATTTCGGGTTGATGAACATGGAGTACTTAGATTTCGGGATTGTATTTGTATTCCTGATGATCTTGAATTGAAGAGAATGATTCTTGAAGAAGGGCATAAAAGAGGTTTGAGTATTCATCCAGGAGCAACGGAAATGTATCAGGATTTAAAGAAGATATTTTAATGGCCTGGTATGAAGGGTGATGTGGCTCATTTTGTTTATGCGTGTTTGACTTGTCAGAAGTCGAAAGTGGAACATTAGAAACCTGCTGGTTTGATGCAACTGTTGGATATCCCTGAATGGAAATGGGATAGTATATCGATGGATTTTGTTACAAGATTACCTACTAATCCAAGAGGGCATGATGCCATTTGGGTGATCGTTGATAGGTTGACTGAGTCAGCGCATTTTATTCCGATTGGTATTACTTATTCTTTGCAGAGATTGGCAGAGATATATGTTGGTATAATTGTGAAGTTGCATGACATACCTTTGAATATTGTGTCGGACAGAGATCTGAGGTTCACTTCGAAGTTTTGGGAGAGTTTGCAAAAGGCATTGGGTTCGAAGTTGAAGTTGAGTTCAACTTATCATCCTCAGACTGATGGACAAACAGAGAGGACGATATAATCTTTGAAGGATCTGTTAAGGGCTTGTGTGATTGAACAAGGATGTGCTTGGGATAGTCACTTGCCATTGATTGAGTTTACGTATAATAATAGTTATCATTCCAGTATCAGAATGGAACCGTTTGAAGCTTTGTATGGTCGAAGATGTCAGACACCATTGTTTTGACATGAGTCGGGTGAGAGTTTAGTACTTGGACCTGAGATTGTGCAACAGACACTGAGATGGTGAAGTTGATTCGAGATAAGATGAAGACTTTACAGAGTAGGCAAAAGAGTTACCATGACAAGAGAAGAAAAGATCTTGAGTTCCAAGAAGGAGATCACATGTTTTTGAGGGTTACTTCGGTGAACGGCGTGGGAAGAGCTTTAAAGTCGAGGAAGCTTCCTCCTAAGTTTATTGGGTCGTATCAGATTTTGACGAGAGTTAGACATGTTGCTTATAGAGTGGAATTTCCACCGAGATTGTCCAATTTGCATGAAGTATTTCATGTATCACAACTTTGGAAGTATGTTCCGGATCCGTCACATGTGATACCGATGGATAAAGGTGAGATAAGAAATAATCTTACAGTTGAAGCGTTACCAGAATGAATTGATGATCGGGAGGTAAAACAATTGAGAGGCAATGGGATTGTCCTTATGAGAGTGACTTGGGGAGGAGCTGCTAGTGTGAATAAGAATTAGGAATTGGAGAGCAGGATGCGAGAGTCGTATCCGAATCTTTTTGCTTGAGGTAAGTTTTCGAGGACAAAAACCTTTTAAGTGGGGGAGAGTTGTAAGGCCCCGATTTGGAGAGCAGGATACAAGATTCGTATCTGAATCTTTTTGCTTGAAGTTAGTTGATCAATTGAATTTGATTAACCAAGGTAACGAAGGTGAATTCCGAGTTGATGATAATGGCGTGATGGGATTCCGGGATAGAGTGTGTATTCCTGATGTTCAGGAAATTAAGAGGAGTATCTTAGAAGAAGGACATCGTAGTCGATTGAGTATTCATCCTGATGCTATGAAGATGTACCATGATTTACAAAAATTGTTTTGGTGGCCAGGTATGAAGAAGGATGTTGCTGAATTTGTGTATGCATGCTTGATTTGTCAGAAGTCAAAGATTGAACATTAGAGACCGTAGTATGATGCAGCCATTGAATATTCCAGAATGGAAGTGGGACAACATTTCCATGGATTTTGTGACAAGTTTGCCGAAGACTGCTAAGGGAAATGATTCTATTTGGGTAATTGTAGATAGATTGACTAAGTCAGTCCATTTGTTACCGATGAAGATTAATCATTCTATGCAGAAACTAGCTGAGTTGTATATTGATGAGATCATGAAGTTGCGTGGAATACCTTTGAGTATCATATCAGATAAAGATCCGCGGTTTACTTCGAGGTCTTAGAAGAGTTTACAAGATGCTTTGGGTACTAAGTTAAGGATAAGCTCTGCTTATCATCCGTAGACAAATGGTCAAACAGAGTGGACTATCCAATCTTTAGAGAATTTATTGAGGGCTTGTGTGTTGGATCAAGGAGGATCTTGGGATAGTTATTTACCGTTGATTGAGTTTACCTACAACAATAGTTATCATGCTAGTATTGGAATGACCCCGTATGAAAAGTTGTATGGTAGAAGGTGTCAGACTCCATTGTGTTGGTATGAATCAGGCGAGAGTGCAGTACTCAGACCTGATATTGTGCAAGAGATGACTGAGAAGATTAAGATGATACAAGAAAGAATGAAGGTTTCTCAGAGTCGATAGAAGAGTTATCATGATAAAAGAAGAAAATCACTTGAGTTCCAAGATGGATACCATATATTCTTAAGAGTTATTCTGATGCTTGGTGTCGGGAGAGCTTTGAAGTATAGGAAGCTCACTCCGTATTTTGTGGGTCCATATCAGATTTCGCAAAGGATTGGAGAGGTAGCATATCGGATTGCGTTGCCGCCATCGCTTACGAATTTGCATGATGTGTTCCATGTGTCGCAGTTGAGGAAGTATGTGTGCGATCCATCACATGTGATTCAGATGGATGACGTCCAACTGAGAGATAATCTGACTGTTGAAGATTTACCATAGCGGATAGATGGTTGAGAAATGAAGCAGTTACGAGGAAAAGAGACTGCCTTAGTAAATGTATTATGGGGTGGACCAGTAGATGAAAGTTGGACTTGGGAACATGAAGATCAGATGAATGAGTCGTATCGACTCTGTTTGCTTCAGGTAACATTTTCGAGGAAAAAAATTCCTAAAGTGGGGGAGAGTTGTAACACCCGAATTTCAAAATTTAGTTATTAAATGTAATTATTTATGAATAAGATACATTTTGGATACCTTGTGGAAAAATTAAGAATTGTTTTATTAAAATAATGATATGTGAATATTATTTAAATATTATTATTATAGAAAATAAAATAAAAGAGGTTTGAGGTCTAAGGGCAAAGTTATCTTTTGAGTGTTTTATGAGAAAAGAGATTCATGATAGAATTCTCATAACTCGTGTTTTTGAAAAAGGTGAAGGTTGCTCTGAAGAACAAGGAGGCAAAACGGGATTTTGATCAAGAGTGGAAGAGAAGACTAAATTGATCAAGGTATGGGGAGTATTCTTTTTCAATAATCATAGTATTATGATTGTGTTATGAGGAAAAGGGATTGTGAGGGAAAACCTTAGGATTGGATGATTTATGGATAAGTTTTGATGATTAGTTGTTGTTATATGTTGATAATAATGATTATATGATGATAACGCGTTGATTGGTCATTTTTCTGTTGTTTTTCTGCTGTTTTTCGGGTGTAATATGAGGTTTTGGGGTTATTTGGGTGTGGCTGTGTTATGCAGAAATCACAGGGTTTCTCTCAGAAAATTGTCTTCTCGCTTAGCGAGCACATGAAAATTTTGGAAGTTCAAAATCCGTGAGTTGCTCGCTTAGTGAGCTAGTTGTCTCGCTTAGCGGGGTCTGTAGAACTTAGAAAAATGATTTCCATGGTTTGATGACTTATGCTGCTTTGTTTGTTGTGCCATATTGCTATGTTGTTGCTGGAAATTAATACATGCTATGTTAGGCTAAATGTGATAATAATAATGATGAAATGACGTAATGATGAATATGTTGTAACAATGATGTCATGACGTACTTAGTAGTAAGAATAAACTAAGTAACTGAATAATGAATGAATGCAGATACAAATGTTGAGGAATAATGAATATGTTGTTGTTGTATCATGCATTCATGGCATTCCATATGTTGTTTTAGGCTTCAATCCCATTGTGTAGATTTGAGGTGTTGTTGATTATGTTGTGCTCCCTTGTGGAGAGTAGATGGCCAATGTCCATCACATGTTGAAAAATCGGTACCACATGCATTTATGAGGTTGCATTTCAATCTATGTGGCATAACATAATTGTATTTGTTGTATGATGACGTGACTTTTTATGTTGTATGTGGGTGAGATTGTTATAAATGATGTATGATTGCATGTTTCTTATAATTCAGTCTTTATATTATGTTTATTAATGAACCTGGATTACTCACCATGCCTGCCTTTTGTGATGGTTTATTATGCCATCCCGCAGATTCCAAAGCTTAGTTTGAAGATTTCAAAAGTAGCTTGGAGTGCATCTCATTGTGTATAGAGTTAGGTGGTGTCCTGCTCTGAGTCATGTAACACTGAGGAACACATGATTTTATTTTGGCTGTTTTTGGTTTAATGATAACACTTGTTGATGACGTTTGAATTATAGTTGTATGTTTTCCTTAAGAAGAATTTAATCAGTTGAATTTTGATCCGCTGCAAATAATTGAAACATTTGTTTAATTTATAAGTTGAAGTTACAACCCGTGTTACGGGACATGACACATGCTTGTTGTTTATATGATGTTATGCTGAAAATGTGATACCCTTTATGTGGAACTCTGATTTTTAATTGAATAATATGATTAAATTTGTTGTGGGTAAAAAGGGTGTTACATCCCCCTCTACGACACCTAAAACCTCAATTGCCAACTTCAATTTGTTCCTAACTTTGTCTTCCGAAAAATCCCACTGTTCCATATTGTTTCTAGCAATTTCGGAAAATTCCGATTGTTCTTCATGAGCAATCGAGCCACTGCAATTTGAAATATTAGCAATACCATTATTTATAAAAGTAGGACCTGCCACTGACCCAACCAAATCCCCTAGACCCTTCAAATTTATTCCACCAGGTTCAAATCTAACCGAGCCTAACAAATGACCAGCTCCAATGCCACTTCCTGCAAAACCAATCCCTAGATGTTTAACTATTTCTGCTGCTGGCGTTGATTGAACGGGAAAAGAAATCTTCCTACCGGAAACTGCTACAGTGCCTGACTGAACATCAACAACAACATGCTTACAGTGATCTATGCAGCTGGAGTTCTTCGGTAACTTCGAAACAGACCCTTTGTCATTACACCTCCTCATATGCTTCAAATTCTTCTTATTGTGAGTATAAAAGGACTCCATCAAATTCATGAATTTCACCTTCTTAAACTTAATTCTTTTTGACGAAGTAACCGGCACCGAATCCACATTTGAATCCACTGTGAAAACAACCCCCTCGTCCTGCATAACCTGCACTTTTGAGACCCCTTCATATTGCCGCTTCCTTGCTACTGCAATAGTAGTGTCGAAAGAACCACAAGCAACCTGACCCGTGCCACAAGCATCCTGCCTACGAATAGTTTTGTATAGGCCACCCGAAAATGCACTATCAACCTCAATATCGCTACTGTCAACAGGTAAAACAGGTTCTGTTTTTCTACAAACTGCAGAATTCTCTGGAAAAATAGAAGTTTCTAGAATAACAGAACCATTTGAATTATCTTACTTCCTACTACCTCCTCTAAAATCTCCTACCACTGAAAAAATCCCATTCCTCAAGTATGCATAATTATGAGAAAATTCATCAATGATGTCTTCTATTTCTTCCCCCTCTCCCCCGATACAAAATTCTCCTTGCAAAACTCATCTGACCAACCATCTTCTGAATTAGAAGAGGTAATTTCAGTAATTTGAGTTATATGATACCTGATGCGCAATTTGCAAGAATGAATGCCTCCTCTCCAACAGTCAAAATCATCGGTTTTCCGTCAATAATAACACGCAAAGAATCAGGTATCTTAAAGGTCACCAAAATTGACACCTGGACTCTCACAATATCAAGAACACCCACCTTAGTAGTGTTGTCATCTAAACAACCAAAAGAACCCAAAGAATTTGCCAAGTCCACGAAGAAGTCATTATTCCACGCGTGCAACCGGGAGACCGTAAAGTCTGATCCAAGTCGAACGATCCGCATCCATCTCTGAGTCACTCCATTTCCTCACTTCTTTGAACCAACTCCTCCACCAAGCTTCTCCTTCCCCCTTAACTCTTCTATAATACCTTCTTCCGACTCTTCTAATAGGCAAATGTTAGCGCCTAGAGGAGACACTTTGATTGGGTAAAAACCTTCCTTCTCGAAATTAGCTTGAATGGCATAAGTTGATCCTGGTATGTTAACGATGCCCACATAATCCTTATGTGATCTGTAATTTGATCCTGATACAAATCCCACTGTGGTGTCCATCTCTTGAAAGCTGTCTTCGGAACCTGCGTCCACTCTTCCCCACATTGAAAAGATCCACCGTTCATAGTGGTGAAGGACGGAACCCTAACCCCCTTCTTGAAAGAGGTTAGAGTGTTTCTCTCTCCTTCTCTCCCTCCCTCTCTCTCTATACTGTGTTTTTTAAGTGAGAGTCATTAAAATACATATGTTGGTTTCTTGTTGATTTATATTCTATTCTTTCTATTTTATAGTAGATAAGTAAGAATAAAAAGGTGTCATTTTCCTATTTTTATTTGTTTTAAATTATTAATATTAATATAATATTTATAGTTTTTTTCCACTAATTTATCCTTATTTATTGTATTTTAAATCATATAACTATTCCGTTATTTATTATTAATAAAATTATTTTAATAAATGATATCGTTTTATTATTAAAATCAATACAATTAATTATTATTTTAAAATATATGAAAATTATAAAAAAAAAACATCTATTGCAAGATGAAGGGGAGTAACATTATCCTACATATTTAGAATTAGAAGTTCATCAAATTTATTTACCTTTGTTTCTAACTATTCTAAAATCTCTTCGATCATCATGTAAAATATTAAATTTTAAAACTGAAAAATAATTTTTTTATAACTTATTTAAATATTAATACGTAAGTTTGAGTGATTACAACGTGGATTTCTTAAAAGCAAAAATTAAATTATAAGAGTATTAGAGAAAATTCTAACCCGATTACAAAATACGGATACAAAATCTTATAAAAAAAATAAAAATCAATTGAAACTTAGACTAAAAGAGATGCAAAATTCATAAAAATTACATTTAAAATGAGTAACATTTACTAAGTGAGACCACCTCCAAACTAAAATCACATGTCACTAACATAACTTATTTTTCTGTTTAGGACATTTTTGTACTCTCATACAATCATAAGCTTTTTGTACTCTCATACAATCACTTATGATTTCTAACAATTTCACAATAGTTACGAATGCATTTATAACAAAATTTCATGTCCAAAGATTTTCCACAATCGGTATCAGCTTCACATTCAACCAATGCTGTAATGAAAAGAAAAAAAAGTAAATAATGTCAATAAAACTTGATAAAAGATATCACCAAAAAACATAATAAAATACTAAAATACAAAGTAACAAAGGAAATTCAAAAGTGATGAAAAATAGCTTACGATCAATAACTTCTGCCGTTACAAGAAATAAAGAAAGAAATAGAATTATAACATAAATTGTTTTCACAATTTTGGCCATATTGTTTATTTTGTGCGTAAAAAATAGAATAAGATTTCATCACTTTATAGCATAAAATTTCGATTACCCTAAAACAATTAAATAGTTTTTAATACTCATACAATTGTTAAAAACCTTTGATGAAATTAGGATCATGATTACATTGTGTTTGTCTCTTCAACACACCAAGTAAAAAGGCCAATTATATACTTTTAATCGTAAACATTCATTTTTTAAAACTATTTATTGTTAGTTTTTTAGCCTTTCATGATAGTAAATAAAATTTATTCTGGGATCATGGTAAAGTTATTTGTTGAGTTAGTGTGGCATTTGAGTAAGAACTTGTAGCACAATTTTGATTCTTCAAAATCCAAAGAAAAATATTTCAGAACTTCTTTTAAATCTCATGGTATAAGTTTTATTTCTTTAACATTACTTGTTTCAATAGCTTTCAAAATTTAAAATAAAATCTTTAACAAAAAAACACTTAATTTCAATTTTGTTTAAAAAATATTCACACTTTGATTCTAATAAAAATTATCAAAAATTAATATTTTTAAAATCACAAACAAGGTGAATGGTTTGACTTCTTCAATTTTTTTCCCGATAAGTAATATTTCATTAATAAGTAATACTAGAAGTATATTGTAATACCTAAAATTACCTCACAAAATATTAATAAAATCAGAGTAAAATTTTCAACAAAATATTTGAGTGTCACACTTCAATTTCAAAAACTAACATAAAACTCATGATACGTTTACAAGAAAATTCGTTTAACATGCAGCGGAATTCAAAATAAAGTATAATATTTTCATTACGAAATATTTTTCATAAATTAAAACAATAGAATAAAACGTCGTCCCGACACCCAAAACGACGTATCAGAACTGACATCCTAATGACATGAAGTGCACCGACTTCACCGACCACCACTCGATTCATCCTGCTCAAATGCATGTTACCAAGAGTAACATTCAAGCAAAAGGGGTGAGATACTTACATCAAAAAGAGTAATATAACAAGTATGGACAAGTATTGAGAATAAAATATCACTTCTCAACAACAATTATATCACCACATCATATACACAACAACATAATACATATTATCAACATCATACACAACAACCACAATCATATGCAACGAGACCCTACTTGACTCTATGCATGCGGTACCGATTTCGATCTCTATTTCAAGATCCAGTTCCCGTCGGAACTCCTGACCCCTCTTTCATGGTCCGGTATGACCCATATTTCATGATCACACCCTCGGCCCCTATTTAATGGCCACGTACGGTCCCTATTTCATGACCGCACCAACAACACAACAACGACATACCCTACTTTGGTATGTTATTCAACTATGCACCATGCCACGCAACACCAATGACACCCACCTTTATGCAATGATAACATCATACAACATCAACGACAACACGGTTCATCACACCTCACCAATCAATATACATAATTCATTATCATGTATTTTTAACATATAATCACGTAAATCAACTTCGACCACCACGACGCCACAACAACACATACCTCAACATATCACATATACATATATCAACAACAACAATATGTAACACATCGCAACAACAATAACTCATAACAACAACAACAAAAACTAATAAACATACTAAACTATATTCATTATCTAAGTTATACTAATTTTTCCTATAATTATGTGTATAACTCCTCATTTACTACTTTCCACCACACCACACCGATTCCTAAGCATTACTAAATCGATTAGATAATTTTAAGGAATTTTTCGGAATTAAAAAAATCACGTTTTTTGCTTCAGGTCTCACTAAGTGAGGGGAATTGCTCGCTAAGCGAGCTACTCTCACATTCCAGTTTTTCCAAAATTCGCTTCGCTCGCTAAGCGCGCTGTGCGATTAGCAGATTCCACTTCTGCGATTTTCACTCACTCAACTACAAAAATATCATTCCAAGACACTAATAACAAGCAGGATTCGCAGTGATTATCAACTTTTACTATCTAATCCATACAATTATCAACTAATTACACCAACAACTCATAATCCCCAAGGAATTCTTCATCGATACACCACAATCACAATACCTAATCCTCAACCTACCCAATTCCCATTATAAAACCCTTAGAGATGGAAGAATCCCACCCTTACCTTGGTATTGACGAGGAATTCTCCTTCTTCGCGGATTCTCCTTCACGTTCTAGCCCTTTCTTCTTATTCTC
Source organism: Lathyrus aphaca (assembly GCA_963966055.1). Taxonomy (NCBI): domain Eukaryota; kingdom Viridiplantae; phylum Streptophyta; class Magnoliopsida; order Fabales; family Fabaceae; genus Lathyrus; species Lathyrus aphaca. The sequence goes on from OZ014523.1 coordinate 87,201,843, forward strand.
TCAACTTCTCCCGGTCGTTCTATCGTTCTCATAAACATGATCTATTTCCCTTCTTTTTCCTTATTCTAACATAACCCCTTAGACCAACTTAGGGACTTCCAACATTACCCTCACTAATTTCACCGAATGACCACCCTACCCTTTACTTCTTATTATTCCCATTATTTAATTTATCCAATAATAATATTATCCAACTTACTATAATTCTTTTAAAATAATATTATATTCAACAATATAATACTCTTTCACACACCAAACATTATAATCCAATTAAAATAAATCAATACCATTTGGGGCGTTACAACTCTCCCCCACTATAAAGGTTTTTGTCCTCGAAAACTTACCTCAAGCAAAAAGATTCGGATACGACTCTCGCATCCTGCTTTCTAATTCCCATGTCATGTGCCCACCGACAGCTTCTCCCCAAACCAACTTCACAAGGACGATCTCCTTGCCTCTTAACTGCTTTACCTCTCGATCATTGATTCGTTCTGGTAATGCTTCAACTGTAAGTTTATCTCTTACTTCTACATCATCCATCGGTATCTGTTGCACCCCAAAATTTGCCCTCACAGGACAAGACTTTGTGTACTAAGAGGTTCACAAGGTTCACAAGACATCTCATGAGGTTCACAAGGTTCACAAAGTTCCCAATTAGTCAGAAGATGTGACAATTCCCTCAGACAATGCATCCTCCTAAGCAATGCATCCTAAACTAGGGTTTTGACTTTAATCAGGCTAAATGAACTTCCAAGACTTCAAGTGAGCTTCATAACATCTTATATGTGTTTAAGAATCCCCATGACAAGTTTCAAGACTTTTCCCAAAGGTTTGCTCAGTCAGATGATCAGATAGGTCAAAATCAGTCAAAGCAGTTAAAAAGTCAAATTGAGGTCAACTGTGGCCAAACCAAAGTCAAACTTCATGATTTTTTGCCAACATCAAGTATATGAAGTAAAATTAATCATTTGATCAAGGGTTGATCATGATTCATCAAGGAGATTTTAGATCATCAAGAATCAGGAGTTTCTAAATTAGGGTTTCCTCAGGAAAAGTCAACTGAACTTTGACCAGCCATAACTTTCACATGCTTTATCAAATTTTTCCCATCCAAAGCTTATTTTGAAGGAAATTGAATTCTATACAACTTTGTGTCTCACAAGCCAAGCCCAAAAATGCTTCATTTGGAAGGTATGAGCTAAGACATTATAGGTCCTTTTAAAAGTCAACAAAAAGTCAACAACTTCAAAAGAGCATAACTTAAGAATGGTAAAGGATATGGACATGAAACCAATGGGGTTGGTTATAGGACTCTTTAAACTTTCCAAAATGTCCAAGAACACCCTCATAGCATTAAAATTGAAAGATTTGTGCCCTTGCAAAGTTGGGAAATTTTTGAGTGGTTTATGAAGTAAATGGGGTCTTAAAACCATAATTCTTCAAATGGGCTGACTTTTTTGTGACCCAATGTGTTCCATGACATCATGCACGAAATTTATTTAATATTTTCATAATTTTATTCATTTTATTTTTATTTATTATGATTTTTTATATTAAAAATCATTTTAAATTTAAATAAAATATAAAATAATGAAGATTTAAAAATATTTTGATTCTAGAAAGTCATGAAAGTTAATTGGATCAAATTGATATGAAAATTATGGTGAGTGTCTTAAAATAGCAAGGTTGTATCAAAGAATATTTGAATTTTAAAGCATGATCTTTTCCAATCTCCTTGATCCAAAAAGTCCAAAGAACAATCACTTCTCTTGACCTAATTTCACTCACTATATGTACATGAACATAACACAAGGCAAGGGGACGAAAAATTCAGCCTCCAAGAGCACTTTGCACATTCAAAATTTTCCTTAGAATTTCAATTTTCGGTTTCATACTTACAGGATGATTAAAGGTATTCTAAGGACATAGACATGATCCTTGGACTTTCCTGATGCTATCCATATGATCATAAGCATCTCTAACCTCATGAACTTTGAGAACCGAATCGTTTTTATCCCAAATACATTTTGTTTCGATTCCTTAATTTAATGCATGATTAATCGAATTTGAGCTTGTAATGTTGTTTGTTGAATGATGTAGATGAATTCTAGGTGTTTTGTTGTAAGTTTCAATGCAGGTTTGGAGTTCCACCATGGTTAGGGTTTATAGCTCGTTTTAGGGTTTTGCGAATGAGGCAACATAAATCCATTCAAAGACCATGGCTAGACTTTATAACTCCCAAGGATCACATTAACCTAATCAATTTGATGAAACAATAAGCCAGGCCATAAGATGTGATTTTCGCAGGTTCTGAGTATGGAGAAATTCGCAGGAAATTTTACATGTGATTTCACAGGTGTTTCTGCAGGTTTGGAGGAAGAAGAAGACTCCTGGTGCGAAATTCAAATATTTGAATTTGAATATATATTATATATTATTATTTGTATTATATATTATGAGAAACACTGATGACTTGGTGGTGAGGACGCGCATGTGTGAAGCTAGAATCCAGGGTTCGAATCCAGTCAGGAGCAATTTTTGCTTCAATTTCTTTTGTTTTTGCAGGAATGGAATAAAACAAAGTTATGATGGTTGCTGTTATCAACGCGCACGTTGGCCCAGTGTCTGGGGTTCTCTTCAGGTATTGGAGAGGTCCTGGAATCAAAACCAGGCCTCCCCCTTTTCCTTTCCTCTATTTTATTTTTTGTTTTGTTTATTATTACTATTGTTTTTAAATTATAATTAATTTTAATTAAACTATAACCCTAATTTCTTTTAGTTCTAAATTTTAATTTATTTTTATAAATCCTAATTATAATTCTTAATTTATTTATTTGTAAATTTTAATCATGTATATTTATTTTATAATTTGTATATAGTTTTTATATGTAAATAACTTAATTAATTAATTAACCCTAATTTTTTATAAAATACCCTAATTCTATTTTCTAAACTCATAAACCCTAATTTATTTTGATAAACCCTAATTTTCTTTTTATGAACCTTAATTACATTGTAAATATTAATTTATTTGTTTATTTTTACAATTTGTTCATATTATATGTAGTTTTATAATTTAAATAATTTAATTAAGCAGTAAACTCTAATCTATTTTTCTAAATAATTAAAAAAAAACTAATTTTATTTTATGAATATAATTTATTATTTTTTATATGCTTGTTTAAATAATAATTAAATATTTTTATAATCTGTATATAAAATTAAATAATTAGACTATTAAGTTATATTTATTAGTATATAATTATTATTATTTATTTCTTTTATTAAAAATCTTAAAAAATAATTATTTATTTAAAATTGAACTTTTAATTTATTATTTATTATTATGCTAATTTCTTCATCTTATGCTTATTTATTTTTGTTCATTATTACTAACCCTCTTATATTTATTTATTTTTGTTTATTACTACTAATCCATTTAAGTATTTATTTGCTTATTTTAATTATTTTAATTATAATGTATTTGTATCCAATATGTAATATTTGTAGAATAATGTTTATTATTTATTTTTAAAATGCCATGGTTAGTAAAATAGGGAGTGTAAAACATGTTTGTATTTAAAATTGAATTTAGATCACTAATTTGTAAGATAAATACTTGAAATTGTACACTCACACACGTAAGTCGATCTTGGATCGCCATCTCACTTCTTAAGGGTTACCTCTCAAGTTGCCTAAACAAAAGGTCAAGTAAGGTGTAAAGCAAAGTCCCTCATCTCATATCATCTAGTCCCTTAATAGATAAAAAGATCAAGTCCCTTCGTGGTTGCCTTCGTAATGATCTTGCCCCTTTCGAATAAAGATGATAAGTCCCTTCGAATTGCTTATACACCTTACAGTTGCCTAAATAACAGTTGTCCCTTTACTTGTCCCTCAAACATCCAAGGTAATGACTACCTATTCCTTAATAATAGGGATAGTTTTGCCATTTAAAGGATATTTAAGAACAGAAAAGACTTAACTTAGGGTAGGTTCCTCTTACGTACTTGCTCACTCTTCAAAAACATTTCAAACACTTCACATTTTCAAACAAATTTTCAAAACAAAGACTTTATATATATCCGTACATGGATCATTATAAATTACTTAAAGAAAATTTTATTCACACACTACACTTCTCAAAAACATTTTAAAGTGAGCTAAGTAACTAAGAGCCCATGGATAACCATGGATGTAAAGGGTGCTAACACCTTCCCTTTACATAACCTACCCCCCGAACCCAAAAATCTTTTAAAGGTCTTTCCTGTTCTTTTATGCCCTTTCCTTTGGATAAAATAAAAGTCGGTGGCGACTCTTGCTATCCGCAACATTTAACTAAAGTCAGTTCTCCCACCGTGTTACAGTATCACATGTGACGGATCCAGAACATACTTCTGAAGCTGCGAAACATGAAACACATCATGAAAATTGGACAATCTTGGTGAAATCTGGTACGGTCCAATAAACTTAGGAGTAATATTTTTCGACTTCAGGGCTCGTCCAAACCGGTCACTGGAGTAACCCTAAAAAGCACATGATCTCCTTCTTGAAACTCAAGATCTTTTCTCATCTTGTCATGGTAACTCTTCTGCCTACTCTGTGAAGTCTTTATCTTATCTCGAATCAACTTCACTATCTCTGTAGTCTGTTGCACAATATCAGGTCCAAGTACAACGCTCTCACCTGACTCATGCCAACACAAAGGTGTCTGACATCTCCGTCCATACAAAGCTTTAAACGGTGCCATTCCAATACTAGAATGATAAATGTTGTTATAAGTAAATTCAATCAATGACAAGTGACTATCCCAAGTACCTCATTGTTCAAGTACACAAGCCCTCAACAAATCTTCCAAAGATTGTATCGTCCTCTCTATCTGCCCATCGGTCTGAGGATGATAAGCGGAACTCAACTTCAGTTTCGAACCTAACGCCTCTTGAAAACTCTCCCAAAACCTCGAAGTAAACCGTGGATCTCTATCTAACACAATATTCAAAGGTATCCCATGCAACTTCATAATTACACCAATATATATATATATATATATATATATATATATATATATATCTTCGCCAATCTCTGCAAATAATAGGAAATACCAATCAGTATAAAATGCGCTGACTTAGTCAACCTATCAACGATCACCCAAATAGCATCATGCCCTATTGGAGTAGTAGGTAACCCTATAATAAAATCCATTGATATACTATCCTATTTCCACTCGGGAATATCCAACGGTTTCATCAAACTAGCAGGTTTCTAATGTTCCACTTTCGACTTCTGACAAGTCAAGCACGCATATACAAACTGAGCCACATCACGCTTCATACCAGACCACCAAAATATCTTCTTTAAATCCTGATACATTTTTGTCGCTCCTGGATGAATCCTTAAACTACTCCTATGCCCTTCTTCCAGAATCATTCTCTTCAATTCAAGATCTTCCGGAATACAAATACGATCCCGAAATCTAAGTACTCCATGTTCATGATCTCGAAACTCGTTATTTCCAACTCGTTCATCACTAACCATCAGGTCCACCAATTTCACATCCGACTTATGACCTTCCCGAATACGATCAAGAAAATAATTATTAACCTTCAACATACCCAACATCACACTATGAGGTGTTTCTTCACAAACCAAACTCATATCTCTGAATTGTTCAATTAACTCCAACTCTCTAGCCACCATAGCCGACATATGCAATGTATTCCGACTCAAGGCATCCACTACAACATCAGCCTTACAGAGATGATAATTCAAAATAAAATCATAATCCTTCAAAAAATCTAACCAATGCCTCCAAATCTTTAATACGAAAACCACAACAGCTAACTGCAAATCATGAGTAGGATAATTACTCTCATGAATTATCAATTGACGCGAAGCATACGCCACAACCTGATCATCTTGCATCAATACTCTACCTAAACCCATCAAAGAAGCATCATAATAAACTACAAACGGTTCATCTTCTTTCGGCAAAATCAAAATTGGTGTCGTAGTCAACTTCTTCTTCAGCTCAATAAAATTCTTCTCGCACTGAGAATCCCACACAAACGCTTTATTCTTACAAGTAAATTGGGTCAAAGGAAGTGCCAACTTTGAAAATTCTTCAATAAATCTTCGATAGTAACCAGCCAATCCCAAGAAACTTCTAATCTCCGTCACTGACTTTGGAGCCTCCCACTGAAGCACTGCATCTACCTTGGATGGAACCACAACAATCCCTTTTCCGAAATTACGTGACCAAGAAAACTCACCTCATTCAACCATAATTCACACTCTGACAGTTTATTATACAATTTCTTCTCTTTCAACACTTGTAACACTATCTGCAGATGTTCAACGTGTTCTTCTTCTGACTTAGAATAAATCAGAATGTCATCTATAAAAAAAACAACAAATTGGTCCAAATACTCATGGAAGATCCGATTCATATATTCCATGAATACACTAGGGGAATTAGTAACTCCAAATGGCATCACTACATATTCATAGTGTCCATACCGAGTCCTAAAAGCAGTTTTCTGAATATCTTCATCTTTCACTCTTATCTGATGATAACCCGACCTCAAGTCAATCTTACTAAACACACGGGCACCAACCAACTGATCCATCAGATCATCTATCCTTGGAAGCGGATACTTGTTCTTAATTGTCTCCTTATTCAGCTCTTTGTAGTCAATACACAATCTTATACTATTATCATTCTTCTTTACCAACAATACTGTTGCTCCCCACGGTGATACACTCGGTCTCACAAATTTATTTTCTAACAGTTCCTCTAACTGTTTCTTCGGCTCAGATAACTCGGAAGCCTACATGTGATACGGTGCCATCGAAATAGGTTTCGTTCCTGGCACAAGATCAATACTGAATTCCACCTCTCTTTCTGGTGGCACATCTACAACATGATCTGGAAACACTTCTGGGAAATCCATCACCACTTGCATTTCACTAATTGACATGTAATTCTCCACCGACAACGAAGCAAATAGTGCAAAAACTCACGCCTCATCATCCATAAGCTCTTTCAACTCTCGAGCAAACAAATAATCCGCTTCTTCTTCCTCTTCACCAGGATTAAGAAATTGAACCGATATACTGAAGCAATTAATATGAACATGGTTGTACTCCAACCAATTCATACCTAAAATCACATCCATGCCTCTCAACAGCAAGCAAACCAAATCTACAACAAAGTCCTTACCATAAATTGATAACAGACAGTTCAGACATACAAGAGAAGTAGTTAACGACCCATCAACAGGAGTCTCGATAACCATCTCTCATCTCATTGGAGAAACAACAAGTCCTAATCTTTTCGCACAATCAATTGAAATAAAACAGTGTGTCACACCAGTTTCAATCATAGCAATTAAAGGGATACTATTAATATGACAAATACCTCTTACCAACCGATCCTCACTGGACGTCTGTGTCTCTGTCAAAGCGAACACCTTTCCTCCAGTCGCAGCTTTCTTGGGCTTCTGACAATGCGTACTAATATGACCCTGCTCTCCATAGTTGTAGCAAGTAACTTGGTTTGTCTTGCACTCAACAATCAAGTGTCCAGGATGACCACACTTGAATCATTTCTTCACATCACTCGTGCACTCACTAACACGATAACCCATCTCACCCCATCTATAACACTTCGGCGAAGCAGGAGCACCTCCCCCACTTGGCCTTTTACCTTCATTTTGTTCCTGCTTACCCTTATCAGCAGGAGATGCATAATGTTTTCCATGATGCATTTGTTGTTTCCCTCTTCTCTCCTCCAAGCCTCTAAAATGCTCAGATCGAACCTTATTGTCCTCCTCGAAGATTATGTAGCAATCCACCAAATCCGGAAACCTTCGGATTCTTTGATAGCTGTAAACACCCCAAATTTGCCCTCACCCATTCACCATGGCTTGTGATCATTTTCATAAGCATAAACACAATCATAGCATCTCATATCCCTTTTTTTTTTATTCACTGCATAGATTCAAAGTCATCTGCATCTAGGGTTTGTGATCTGAGCAATCCAAGAGCTTCTTGAGCCACTCCAAAGGTCATCAATCACTTCAAAGAGGTCCATGTGTGTTCAAGCATCATATTATATCCTCTCAAAGTCAAGAATGTCAAAGAATCACAAGAACTGGAAATGGTGTGAAGGCAGAGCCAGGCTTGACTGCACAGATGACCTAGAATTAGGGTTTTGGTTTCAAAGGCCATAACCCCAAATTTTTTGGTCATTCTTGTTTCTATTGGTCTCTATATGGTATAGGGAGTATGCATATCAATTTTCATGAAGAAATTCCATGGGGAAGTCATCTGATCAAGAGTTGACTTTTCAAGCAAGTCAGTGCAAAATCAGGGCATCTGAGGCCCCCAATAACCCAACCAAAGGGCATTCTTCATCATTTTGATTGTATATGATCTTTATTTGATCATAGAAGATGTTGGAAGTTTACAAAATTGAAGAATTTCAAGTCTTTTGCAAAGTTGACTTTTTGGGCAAGTTTGACTTTTAATGAAATTGTCATTTTAGGCAACTTTTTCAACCTTTACTTTTTGATTCAAAAAAGCTTCAAATGGAAAAACTTTGGTCATGAAAGTTGTAGAATAGATCATTCCCTTTTCAAAAAGTACAATAACATGACCTAATTCATTTTGGATCAAAAGTTATGGCTTGTCAAAGTTGGCAAAAATCACTAAATTTCAAGTCATGCACCAAAGAGGCAAAGTTGCAAATTCATATGTCAAGGCAAATTGGGTTGTCAAATGCACTTCAAAACTTCACCACATGATCACACAACATTTAAAAATCAGAATGGGCCAAGAAGTTCCTCATTTTTGTGGCCTTTGGATCAAGATATTTCAACAAGATCACAAGCAAGGCAAGTTGCAAAACTCATCATAGTTTGTCATCCACTTGCTGGCTAGCCTGCTGAGCCACTCTAGGCCTTTCCCCTCATCATGCTGCGCAGAACACACTTGTGTACTTGGCTAAGAAAGTAGCCCATACTTCTCTTACACCAACTTTGACATTTTGGCAAAAGGACCCATACCTATCACAAAAGCACACATCACATCTTCTGACCAATGGCAATTGTTTATACAAATCAAATGCAAGCCAAACATAACAAGAAGCAAGCCTGAAACACTCCACAACTCAGCATTCTCATTTTCACCTTCATTTGCAAAAGCTTTCGAAACTGCTTGCACAAGTCACAAACACACAAACTAACTTCACAGATCAACTCAACACACCTTCCTGGTCACAAAGCACCCATCACCATTGCCTTAAACTCAAAGAATCAAAAACACGATCACCACCTGCCATTGAACAGAACTCCTGCCATCTCTCAAACCAGCCATTGCAAACTTCAAACAAACATTGCAAGCTTCTTAGGGGGGTCATTGGAGTGCATTTGAGCCAAAGAAATAGCCAGAAAGCTCCTGAATCAAAAGCTTCAGTTCAGGTAGTCAACTCAAAACTTTTTTCCAGAAACGTGTTTTTAAGTTCTTAATAGCTTCTATGCACTCCCCTGATCATGAATATGTGCTCACTTTTGAAAATGTTTGAGAAACCAGGATGTATGCATTGTCTGAAACTTTTGCCCTAAAAAATGTTTGATTCGATTCTCTCTGTTTCTGAATGATAAATGTTGTTTGATTGAGGGGTTTGATTCGTTTTTGAGTGGGGATGATTTCTGGGTAGTTAGATTTTGTTTTAGATGCGTGTAGAGAGAGTTGGAGATTTGAGATGGCCGGAGAAGACGACCGGAACAGTGTTCCGGTCGCCTGAAAGTAATTAGGGTTGGATTAGGGCTTAATCATTAATTAGCGAATTTTGAATATAGGCCGTCCAGATGCGCGCCAGGTCCACTCCCGCGCGTGTGAATTTGAATCTGGGCCATTGATCTTGCATACTTTTCCTTTTTCAGTTTTAATTCATTTTATTTTTCATTTTAATTCATTTGTTTTCTCCATTTTATTTAAAATAGTAAAACCTTTTCAAAAATTCTGAAATTTTTTGTATAAACTTTTATTAATTTTCAGAAACCAAAAACATTTTTATTTTTATTTTTTGCATTAAAAAATATTTTTAAATCATTTAAAAGTTTATTTTTAATTAATTAATGAGAATTAATTAATTAAAAATACTTTTAGGTATTTAAAAATCACCAAAAAATTCATGAAACCTTTAAAATCATTTAGAAACATTGTCCAACCCTCAAACCAAATTTCTTTTTTTGATCTTAATGCATTTTGACAATTTTTCATGGAATTAATTCTATTTCAAAGCATTATTTTGATCCAAACTTCAAAAAATCATTTCTGCCTATCCATTGAGAGTTGGACTTTGTTTCTTTTTGCATTGTGTCTTGCATATCATGTAGTTTGTAGGATTAAATTGGCATGAATTGATCTTGCATTTTCCATTTGTTTGGCATTTTTCTTGTCAAGGTATCCTAAAACCCTAGAAATCTTAAGAAAATCATAACTTCCATTAGGTTTAGAGTTAGGTCCCCTCCTTTGGGCAGAGAACTTGTGTAGGTTTAGGGTTCCTTTAATCCCATTTTCAATTTTTTATCATGTCATTTGCTTCTGGTTTTGAATTTGTTGTTGCATGTTGTGTGTAAACCCTAATTCTTGCTCTCATTTGCATTCATTCTCCATATGCTTGCATTCATGAACTTACCGTGAGATTTTGTGCATCAACATGACATATAAGACATCTTGAGACATATTAGAAGCATGTTTGATCATTGAATCTTTCATTTGCCATGTTGTATGTCATTTGCATTTCATAACTTTTCATGTATGTACATGGTTCTAAGCATGCTCCATTTGCATCCATATGTTCATATGATCATCCTCATGCCTTGATTCATGTTTGCATCATCTCATAACATCATTATCATCACACATATGCTTCTGGTTTTGATTTGCATCATGCCATTTCATTTCATTTTGCATTGCATTGCATTCCTTTCACTAACTTTTCAGGTGGTAAGTCACTTTGAGAAGTGAATTTGCCTTCACTTCTCACAACTTCTTTTCATCTCTCTTATGCATCCTTGCTGCATTTTGTTTTGTGTTTGAGATTGAGCTTGCTCTTTCTTCTTCATCTTACTTTCTTTCCTCAAGTGACTTGTCTTCTTAAAATGAAGCAAGTTACTTTGCTTCCTTTGCTCCTTTCATCTGCTTCCTGGTGGTTCCTTTGAAGATTTCTCTTGTCAAACCTCACAAACCTTAGGAACAACCAAGCATGACAATGATTAGGGTTTTTGATTAGTCCCCCATTTATTTTTACCTTTGTGTCTCATTGAGTCTTCTCTTCTCACCTCACAATCAGGGACTAAACCCTAAAGGTTTTAAGGCTTTGTGATTAAGCTTATGCCTGCATCCTTCTATTAGGATGGAGTGTATAACTTTAATCCTAAGTGTTAAACCCTTAATGTGTTTAAATCCTTTAATCAATTCACTTAATAATCATCAAGATATCAAGCTTGTAACTTGGGCCTTGCATTAGGGTTCTAATTCTTCCTTAATTGGTTAAGAAGGACTAACCCTAGTGTTAATGGACAAGTCCCCCTCAAGTTGTCTTACAAACCCTAAAACTCACTTCATCATCTTATCATTAATTAAAATCCATTTAATAAAGGCTTTTGTTCTGTCATGAGTTTAATCCCTAATCATGGATTAAGTTGAGGAGCTTTCCTCAGCTTAAACATTCTTATCTATTATCCTTCTATTAGGATGGTGTAATGAGTCTGTTTAATCCCTAATTATGGCTTAATCTCATTACTCAACACTAAACAAAAACCACAAAAACATCTAATTAATCACAAGTAGGTTAATGATCTTAATCCTACATCAAAGGTGATTAAGTGTGAGAAGCTGACTTCACACTTAAGGTATTCTCATTACCCCTAATCAGAGGGATGATGTGATGAGTTTACTAAATCCATTGGTTTAGGTTTAAGCTCATTAACTTATGACAAACTTTCAAAAGCAATAAAAGACTAAAAACTCAAAAAACAAACAATAATCGTCTCCTTCGGGATTCTTTTCTCATCACACTCACTCATAAACGAGAACTCGCTTCTTCCGTCTAATGCAAGACAGTAGCATCTGTGCCAGACAGATCATGCACTTGAGCATAGGCAAGCAAGCAGTTCACAAGTCAATTCACCTTTCATTCTCTTTGGGTCGAACTACGGTGTTCTGACTTCCTCATTGCACGAGAGGATACGTAGGCATAACTTAACAGTTATCGAACAAAAGTCTCTGTATATTCCCCCTCTTTCTAGCATTATTCTTATAGCCTCATGATCTTGAGCATCTTCACTCCTCTTACACTGACACCTGTACATCCATTTCCAGCTCTTTTACACACAGATTGCACTGACACTACCCCTTTAAAACACAAATCTTTCAAGCGTGGATCCCGTCGAGTACGGCGGACAATCTGGGTGCTAATACCTTCCCAGGTTGTAACCAACCCCCTTTCTCAGTCTCTCTGGTTCGCAACCGTCTTATCCATATCTTTTCTAGGTCTATGCAGCATTGCCTTTCCTCCGGGATAAAAATGCCTAGCTGGCGACTCTTTTCATTCCCTGTGAGTTCACTCCTGTGTGTCCTCGCATCTCCTTTCGCCGACCGTTCGCGTCTGTACCATATTTGAGCCCAGTCTCATCTTTTGGGAGCGACAGCTTGGCGACTCTGCTGGGGACCCTTATACTGCAACCAGGGCTTCTGGTTCTTTTTGTGGGTTCCTCCTAGCGCTTGATTGATTTGTGTTTACTGGGGTGTCATGTGCTATTTGTGCTTGTATTTGTATTTATTTTTGCTTTATGTACAGTTGTTTTACTGCTTTCTTTATAGCTTTACATATATCATACTGTCATACTGTGCTGGCTGGATCTGTTTTGTTGCTTTGGTGGGTGGGTGTTCTATTGAGAGTTGAGGTCCTATACCTGGGACCTGAGTGACACCTAGGCTAGAGTGGTTCATGTTCTTTCCCATTCCATTTCGGTCTGGTGCGGGAATATGAAACACGGTTCAAATATGGGTTTCTTCTTGAGAACTCTGTGCTGCAGATTTCCTGTAGTGCTAGGGCTATCTGGGAAGCCTGCTAAGTCTGGATGACCTTTAGTATTGGCCTTCAGAAACTGAGGTGAATTAGAGGAGGATCTTTTATGGTTATTGTAAACACTGTACCTCCGGGTTAGAAGTGTTCACACTTCTCATAACTGATCCAAGTCTGAGGATCCTTGTTTTAGAACACCACCTGTGAGGGGGTTGGGCTGTTTACAGGTTTGCAGGTACCTTTGACCTCAGCATACCCTGTTACTTTGTTTTGATTAAGAATACTCCATGTTGGAACAGTTCTTGTGATTTTTAACCCTGGACATGTGACTCTTTATTTGAGTCCCCCACCTTGGTTACTGGACTTATGAACCTCCATCTGGATTTCTTGAACATATATGGACCTATATCAAGGCAGTTAATCAGATCCAACTCAGTCACAAACCCTTGCATATCATTTGCATACATCATCATTGCATCATTTTAACATTTGCTTATTTGTTTTTCAGGGTATCCATCATTTATTTTTTTGGCTTGGTTTTGACCCCATCATCAGCATAGACCTATCTACTTCAGCTATCAGCTACCTGCTTCAGTCACCAGCATCTGCCTGTCAGTGGCCCATCTTCAGTGTTATTCTCCATCATCAGCACCTGTCTCAACTCTTCTTCAACAACATGGCACCTAAGAAGAGTAACATCTCCTATCATTTCTTTCAGCCTGAGCTAGCTGACATCAGGAAGATCCAGACCCTGATTACTCCAGACCATATACCACTATTCAGAGAACACTATGGAGGCATACTTGATGTGGTTATGGATTTGGACCCTTCACAGAGGAGCCTAATTCATACTTGCCTGCAGTTCTATGATCCCCCTCTGAGGTGTTTTACTTTTCATGATTTTCAGTTGGGACCTTTATTAGAGGAATATTCATCATTGGTTGGTGTACCTATCAGGGGTGGAGTCCCCTTCAACCCAGAGATAGCTTTTCCCAGTAATGAAGAGATAGCAAAGGCATTGTATCTGGAACCTTGTCTGATTGGGCAAAATATGACTACCAAGGCTGGAATCTCTGGTCTACATTTGGATTTCTTGACTTCTCAGGCTATTCTGAAGGCCTCCTTGGGGGAGTGGAAGGCAGTCTGTGCATTATTAGCCCTTAGCATATATGGGGTTATTTTATTTGTAGATGAGCCTAAGTTTGTTAGCAAGAATGCAATCCATCTTTTTATCCTGAGGAACCCAGTACCCACCTTACTGGGGGATTTCTACTACTCTGTTCACCAAAGGAATGAAAAGCAAAGAGGAAGATTGGTAAGGTGCTGTGCTCCCCTTTTCCATACCTGGTTGCTCAAGCACTTGCCCAAGACAGATGCATTTTTGAATCCTCATCAGCAGAGGAACTGGGCTAGGAGACTCACTGCTTTGACCTCAGCTGACATCAGGTGGTGCACTTAAAGCACAAAAGGCAGGGACATCATTACCAGTTGTGGGCAGTTTCCCAATGTACCTCTGATAGGAGTAAAGGGTTGCATCAACTACAACCCTCTGTTATTCAAAAGACAACTGGGCTATGCATTGGTCCACCCTCCTAAAGCACAAGACTTGGCTGAGACTCTTTACTGTGAGATTAAGCCTAATCTGGCTATTGTCAGGCAAGCATTCTGGGCTTGGGACAATGTCCAGACTAAAGGAGTAACCATTCTGGGAAGATGCAACAATGTAGCCTCAGCACAGTACTATGAGTGGTCCCATGCCAGGGCTCAATTTTCCGGGATGCCCTTCACCATGGAAGATATACCTGGACCATCCTCAACACCACCTCCTGTCACTGTCAGTTTAGAGGAGTTTGAGAAACTAAAAGAAAGAAATGAGAAGTTGACTCAGGCTCTACAGAAGACCCTCTGGGAGAGGAGTAATGGTCGGCTGGACATTGAGAGGTTAGAAAAGCTAAAGGTGGATCATCTGGCCAGGATTGAAAAGTCAGAGGATTACATCAAGAAGTCAAGGGCTGGAGAGCAGATCTTGAAGAATGCCTGCAAGGAAGCTCAGTTCCAGAAAGCTAGGACTGATTTGTATCTGAAAGAGAGTCAAGCTAGGTAGGTCAGGATCACCGAAGCTCGTACTCTGGAAGATAAAAGGACTCAGGACAAGATTGAGCAGTTGGAGGCTAGTGCAAAAGAGCAACAGGAAGCCATACTAGCAGCCCAGAAGGAGATCTCAGAGTTGAAGATTAAAGCTGGTGTGAAGAGGTCAAAGGACCAGAGTCAACACAAGAAGCTAACTGCAGCTGTTACTACCAGGAATCTCCTTATCAGGAACCTCACAGAGCGTCCAGCTGATCCTGTGACTGAAGCACTTCTCAAGGAAGTTCAGGAGGATGAGTTTGGTCTTGGTGTCTGACTTTTGCTTGTTGTTGTTTTCATTTCATGTACTTTTATTTCTTATGTTGTATTTTTTGACCCCTCAAGAGGGCATGATTTGTAAGAAACAAACTATGTATCATCTACTTTTTGTAATATATGTATTAGTTTGTTCTATATGAGTTTCTTTCAAGTAAAGTCACAAGCATCTTCCTCAGGGTCTGGAAAGGTCAAAACCAAGTGCCAAGCCGGATACCTTGGAGACAAATAAGCATATTGCATTGCATGCTAACCTTTGTTTGTTTTGTAGGTTTGTTTTGTTTTTGTTACTAACTCTGTTGTGATCTCAGGAACTATTGCTCGCCGACGGGTGTTCCCACTCAACCGTCCACACAGATATCCAACCCGCAACAACCTTCCGGGTATACAGATGGACCAGGTACAACAGGACCTTACAGAGGTCAGGAACCAAATGGCCAACGAGAGATTGGAAATGAGGAATCAGATGACACAATTTATGGAGGTGATGAATGGATTGGCACGGAGCCAAGAGAGATTAAGAGCCTTGGTAGAGAGGCAGACTCAGGAAGATCCCCATCTAGGGACTGGTGGGACAAGCAACAATGAGAGGGTTCAGCCTCATATCAACCCACCTGTATTTGGACCCCACCTTCACCCAGAAATCAACATCCCTGCTAATGTTCAAGGGAATGCTACCACAGGCAGAATGCTGCAAGAAGACCCCCAGGAAGATCAGTTCACAGTGATGGGAGCTGGGGAAGAAGCCTATGACAGAAGGCTAGATGAAATTGCTGAAAAATTAAGGTCCTTGGAGTCTCAAAACTCCTTAGGTTTTGATGTTATGGACATGGGCTTAGTGGACGGGGTCAGGATTCCCCATAAATTTAAACCACCGTGCTTTGAGAAGTACAACGGGACTTCCTGCCCACGGACCCACTTGCAATCCTTTCTGGGGAGGCTGAAGGCATATACCATGGATGAGAAGCTATGGATGTTTTATTTCGAGGATAGCTTAACGGGAGCTTCAAGAGAATGGTACTCTCATCTGACCAGAGCAACCATCAGATGTTGGAAAGACTTGGCAGAGGCTTTCATTAGACAATACCAGTACAATTTGGATATGGCTCCCAACAGGACCCTCCTGATGGGGATGTCACAATCATCCAGAGAAAGCTTCCGGGAGTACGCCCAAAGGTGGAGACAACTTGCTGCTGCTGTCCAGCCACCCATGTCAGAAAGGGAGATGGCTGATATGTTTATGAACACCCTCCAAGGGACATACATTGATAGGCTAGCTGCCTTCTCTTCTACCAGCTTTGCAGATATCGTTATAGCTGGAGAAAGAATTGAGAGCCTATTGAAGATGGGCAAAATTTCTGACAACGGTGCCAGCTCATCCAGCAACACAAGGAAGCCTTTTGTGGGCCCAAGAAGAACTGGTGAGACCAATGCTATCCATACTAGCAGGGGCAGACCCCAATATGTTCATAGGTCTGTAGCAGCAGTCACCATTCCCGCTCCAATTCATCCACAACCAGCTTATCAACCACAGCAACAAAATTATCAGCAACAAACTCAGTATCCTCCTCAGAGAAACTACAACACCACCAACAACAACAATCAGCAAAGACCGTTCCAACAGAGACCTTCTCAGGCCAATAGGGTGATTGATCCAATCCCTATGCCCTATGCCACATTATTGCCACAACTCCTAAAGCTCAACCTGGTTGAGCTAAGGACGTTGGCACCTCCAGATCCTGCCAGTCTGCCCAGAAATTATAACGCCAGCGCCAGATGTGCTTTTCACTCAAATGCACCTGGCCATAGTACAGAGAAGTGCAGAGCTTTGCACATGAAGGTGCAGGACTTGGTAGATTCTAAGGCTCTAAATTTTGCACCACCACCAAATGTTAACAAGAACCCTATGCCAAACCATGGTGGCCCCAGAATCAATGTTATTGAAGAAGACAAGCCGTCTTACTTGATAACCAGTGTGGGTCAGATTCAGACACCTTTGGTAGAGATTAAAGCTCAACTCCTTGAATGTCAAATATTCCCGGGATGTGAGCTAGGGTGTGCTTATTGCAACATTTCAGTGAATGGTTGTGATAACTTGAGAGATGGCATAGATGGTCTCATCCAAAGCGGCCTGCTTCAAATCACAACATCAATACCTACCAATCCAGCAATCTCCTTAACAACAATTCCAGAATCGTCTACAACTGCAACAACCATTGTTCCAAACAACTTTTCAGTTTCATCAACAAATGCTTCATCTGTTACTTCAACGGACCAAATATCAGCGAACATCCCTTCTACAACTTCAGCACCCCTTCATTTAGAATCTCCTACAACAACAACACCCATCCATTCAACAGTGTCTCCTACAACATCAACAGCGAACAATGAAAATGTCTCAACGGTTACAATTTATTATGATCCTGAAAATGATTCTGCCTACAACTCACAAAATGCCACTCCTATCAGAGCACCAGTCACAATATACTATGATCCACATACTATCATGGTCCCTTCTGCAGCTGCCATCAGTCCAGTCACTATCACAGTGCCTGGGCCAGTACCTTATGAAAGCAGTAATGCCATCCTCTGGCATTACGGCTCTGATCTATACTGCGGAGGACAGAAAATCACTCTTGAATCATCAACTTCTTCACCACAAATAGACAATGTGGGAGGAGGCGGAGGCTTCACTCAAAGCGGACGTCTCTTTGCCCCACAAATTCAAAGACCCACTGCTGAAGCAGAAGCTGTTGCCAAGGCAAAAGGGAAGAGCATGGTGCAAGAAGAGCAAATTGTTAAGGAGGATTTGAAAACACCTTTTGATCAAGAAGTTGATGAATTCATGAGAATCATCAAGAAAAGTGATTACAAGATAGTGGACCAGCTTCACCAGACGCCTTCCAAGATCTCTATTCTATCTTTGCTTATGTGCTCCGAGGCTCATCGGAACGCACTACTAAAAGTCTTGCACGCAGCTTATGTACCAGAAGAGATCACAGTCAATCAGTTGGAAGCTGTGGTTGGGAATGTTAATGCTAGCAATGGACTAGGGTTTACCAACACTGATTTGACTACGGAAGGCCGCAATCATAACAAGGCTTTGCACATTACCATGGAGTGTAAGGGTGCAGTTCTTTCTCATGTGCTGGTAGACACAGGATCATCCCTCAATGTCTTACCTAAAAAAGCCCTTGTGAAGCTAGAGTATGAAGGATTGGCATTACGCCCCAGTAACTTGGTAGTAAGAGCCTTTGACGGTTCTAAGAGATCAGTTCTGGGAGAAATTGAGTTGCCTATAACGATTGGCCCACAAACTTTCAAAACGACCTTCTGCGTGATGGACATTCAGCCTGCCTACAACTGTTTGTTGGGTAGACCATGGATTCATGCCGCCGGCGCAGTTACGTCTACCCTTCACCGGAAGTTAAAATTCGAGTGGGAGGGCCAAGTCGTTACTATTTGTGGAGAGGAAGATATTTTTGTTAGCCATCTGGCTACCTACAAATACATTGAGATGGATGGAGAGATCCACGAAACGATGAGTCAAGGGTTTGAGGCCTTGAACATAAATGAAACATCTGCTGTACCTGGAACCTCAATGACATCTTATCAACAACCCCGGAGGGTTGTTGAAGAAGGGACTGCCCAAGGCTGGGGCAAGTTGCTGCCTGTAGAGAAGAAGGAGGATAGATTTGGGTTGGGTTACAAACCAACTCAACAAGATCAAGCAGAGGCTGCTAAGGAGCCCAACTTTGTTAGTGGGGGGATGCTTACCCCTGATGCTGTCAACAATTTGGAAGACGAGGATGAAAGCGACCGCAACCTAGAGAGTTGGATACGTCCAAAGATCCCGGGGAGCAGTATCTCAAACTGGTCTTCCCAGGAAATTATAAGGGTTACTCCTGCAGAGTAATTATTATTTCCTGTATATTTTAAGCATGCATCAAGTCTTGCATCTTGCCCAAGATGACAAGACTCATTTTGTAATCGGGCCATCTGTAATTTTTGTGCAACAAGATTAATCAATGAAATATCAGACATCTTTTGCAAATGAGTCTTTTTCTTTTCCGCTCACTGTTTTTCCATTTTTCTTTTTGTACAAAAAATAAATGGCAATGTTTTCAAAATGGAAACTTTGTTTCACTTTTCTAAACAAGATTAAAATCAAATCACTAAAATGAACAAACTGAACCCTTGCAGAGAGTGCCTTCCAGACTGCACCGACAACAACACGACTTTGACTTCGTATGACTTTGACAATCCGATCAATCAAGCTGATGAAGGGGTTGAAGAAGATTACGAGATTCCTGAAGAGCTAGCCAGATTGTTGAGACAAGAGGAAAAGGTTATCACCCCTCATCAGGAGGAGGTCGAAACGATCAATCTTGGTACAGGTGAAAATGTGAAAGAAGTTAAAATCGGGGCCTGCCTACAAGACTCAGTGAAGAGACAACTGATTGACCTGCTTAAAGAGTATGTGGACGTGTTTGCTTGGTCTTATCAAGATATGCCAGGGTTGGACACCGATATTGTTATGCACAAGCTGCCTTTGAGAGAAGAATGCCCGCCAGTTAAACAGAAACTGCGCCGTACTCGCCCAGACATGGCAATGAAGATCAAAGAAGAGGTACAAAAGCAGTGGGACGCCGGGTTCCTTGCTGTGACTAGCTATCCACCGTGGGTTGCTAATATTGTGCCTGTGCCTAAGAAAGACGGTAAAGTAAGGATGTGTGTTGACTACCGGGATCTGAACAGAGCCAGCCCGAAAGATGACTTCCCTTTACCTCACATTGATGTATTGGTGGATAATACGGCTCAGTTCTCGGTATTCTCCTTCATGGACAGATTTTCAGGATACAATCAGATCAAAATGTCACCTGAAGACATGGAGAAGACAACCTTCATCACCCCCTGGGGCACGTTCTGTTATAAGGTGATGCCATTCGGTCTGAAGAATGCTGGTGCAACATATCAACGGGCTATGGTGACGTTATTCCACGATATGATCCATAAAGAAATCGAATGTTATGTGGATGACATGATTGCCAAGTCCCTCACTGAAGAAGACCACCTGGTAAATCTGCTGAAGCTATTCAAGCGTCTGAGGAAGTACCAGCTAAAGTTAAACCCCAACAAATGCACATTCGGGGTGCGATCTGGTAAGCTGCTGGGATTTATTGTAAGCGAGAAAGGGATTGAAGTTGACCCTGATAAAGTCAAAGCTATTCAAGAGATGCCTGCACCGAAGACAGAAAAAGAAGTTCGAGGGTTTCTAGGTAGATTGAACTACATCTCAAGGTTCATATCTCACCTTACAGCAACCTGTGAACCTTTGTTCAAATTATTGAGAAAAGAACAGACGGTCAGGTGGAACGAAGACTGCCAGAAGGCTTTTGACAAAATCAAGGAATACTTACAAGAGCCTCCAATCCTTATGCCTCCAGTTGAAGGAAGACCTCTGATAATGTACTTGACAGTATTAGAAGAGTTGATGGGGTGTGTGTTGGGCCAACATGACGAGTCTGGTCGAAAAGAGTATGCAATATACTACCTAAGCAAAAAGTTTACCGACTGCGAACAACGTTTTTCACTGCTCGAGAAAACTTGCTGTGCTTTAGCGTGGGCTGCTCGCCGACTGAGACAGTATATGTTGACCCACACCACCTTATTGATCTCAAAGATGGATCCAGTTAAGTACATTTTCGAGAAGCCGGCACTTACCGGACGGGTTGCAAGATGGAAAATGATCCTCACAGAATATGATATTCAATACACATCTCAAAAGGCCATCAAGGGCAGTGTATTGTCTGATTATCTTGCTGAGCAACCCATTGATGATTACCAACCTATGAGATTTGACTTCCCTGATGAAGACATCATGTCCATAAAAGCAAAAGATCATGAAGAGCCTGTTCACACTGAAGGGCCTGACCCAGAAGAAGAATGGACTATGATGTTTGATGGGGCTGTTAATATGAATGGTCGTGGCGTTGGTGCAGTACTCATTACACCTAAGGGGGTTCACATGCCTTTCTCGGCAAAACTCACTTTCAACTGCACTAACAACGAAGCTGAATACGAAGCTTGCATTATGGGTCTTGAGGAAGCCATTGACCTCAGGATCAAGACTTTGACTGTATTCGGAGATTCAGCTCTGGTAGTTAATCAAACCAACGACAAATGGTACACCCACCAAGATCATCTGATACCTTACAGGGATTATACAAGGAGGTTATTGACTTTCTTTACAACGGTCAAGCTTGAGTATATCCCTCGGGACGAAAATCAGTTTGCAGATTCTTTGGCTACCATTTCATCCATGATCAAAGTTCAAGCTGCCAACTTTGTACCTCAGATTTCAGTGTCCAGACTTGACAGACCAGCATATATATTTGCCGCAGACATTGTCAAAGATGATAAGCCTTGGTTCCATGACATTAAGTGTTTCTTGGAGGATCAAACATACCCACCTGGGGCATCTTCCAATGATAAGAAGACTTTGAGAAGGCTTGCTGGTAGTTTCTTCCTGAACGCTGATGGTTCCCTGTACAAAAGAAACTTTGATATGGTACTCCTCAGATGCGTTGATAAGACAGAAGCGGATTTGTTAATGCATGAAGTGCACGAAGGATCCTTTGGTACCCATGCTGGAGGGCATGCCATGGCTAAAAAGTTGCTAAGATCAGGTTATTACTGGATCACAATGGATGTTGACTGTTGTGCCTACGCCAGAAAATGCCATAAATGCCAGATTTTTGCGGATAAGGTGCATGTGCCTCCCAATCCTTTGAATGTGATGTCTTCACCCTGGCCCTTTGCTATGTGGGGCATTGATATGATTGGCAAGATTGAACCGACTGCTTCAAATGTCCATAGATTCATCCTGGTTGCCATTGACTATTTCACCAAGTGGGTCGAAGCAGCTTCCTATGCAAATGTTACAAGGCAAGTGGTAGCCAGATTTCTGAAGAGAGATATCATCTGTCGATACGGAGTTCCCGAGCGAATCATTACTGATAATGGTTCCAACTTGAACAACAAAATGATGGCGGAGCTATGCCGGGACTTCAAGATTCAACACCACAATTCTTCTCCTTACAGGCCAAAGATGAACGACGCTGTTGAGGCAGCTAATAAGAATATCAAGAAGATTGTGCAGAAGATGGTAGTTACTTACAAAGACTGGCATGAGATGCTACCATTTGCCTTGCATGGGTACCGCACGTCAATCAGAACATCCACTGGGGCAACACCGTATCAGCTTGTGTATGGTATGGAAGCAGTCCTACCTGTTGAAGTTGAACTACCCTCTCTACGGGTGCTGATGGATGTTAAATTAAACGAAGCAGAGTGGGTCCGATCCCGATACGAACAACTGAGTCTGATTGAAGAGAAAAGACTGGCTGCAATCTGTCATGGGCAGTTGTATCAGAAAAGAATGAAGAAAGCCTTCGATCAGAAAGTTAGGCGCCGAGAGTACCAAGTAGGAGATCTTGTGCTGAAGAGAATCCTCCCTCCTCATACAGACCACAGGGGCAAATGGACTCCAAACTACGAAGGACCATTTGTAGTAAAGAAAGTTTTCTCTGGTGGAGCACTGATGCTCAGCACCATGGATGGTGAAGACTTCCCGTCCCCTGTGAATTCAGATGCAGTTAAAAAATACTTCGCATAAAAATGACCCGCTGGACATAAAAACAGAATGTAAGTCCAGGAAAAAATAGGGCATCCCGGAGAGTCAAAAACAGAATAAAAGACTCGGGCAAAAATAAGGGAAAATAAACAAAAAATGTACACCCGCTGAGTTGAAAAGCCGCATTGGACAACTCAGGAAAAAATGGGTATCCCGATGGATTGAAAACCCGAAAGGGCGATCCAGGCAAAATAAGGGAATAAGCGAACAACTGCATTCTGAATTCGTCTGTATCGTTTACAACTTGGTAAGCTTCAAAAAGATCAAGCTTCTTTCAGAATCAACCGACTTCAGAAAGCAAGATGAGAAGAACGTCAAATGTCATACGAGTCATAGCAAGAGGGAAGCTCCTCGAAAGCGTCGTCAACATTGCCAGCATTTTGTTTCTCAATTTGTAACAATCTCCTCATTTCAGGGGATATGTTTCTTTAATGTATCCTGCCAATTCAGGGCATTTGAATTAATAAAAACAGATTTTTCAGTTACACGATGTCTCGTACATTTTTATTTGCAAAGAATGTCTGATGTCTTTAAAATACTGATTGCATAAATACAGATGCTTCTCTTCTAAAAAACCACGTGCTTGCGGGAAATATACTTACTCTCAGAAGTATCTGAACTCCTATGACGGAATCCGGTAAGGGATACCTCGGGATTACTTGTGCGTTTCTCTATCTTTGCAGGATTGCAGGTATCCGAAGCGCAACTTGGGGCATGAAAGCTTCACTCCAGCAAGCTGACAAATCAACACTCGGTTTTAGCACTCAAAGGTGTTTTCTCCCCAGCTGAGTTTCCACTCGCTATTTCTCCCCAGCTGAGTTGCCACTTGACACTTCTCCTAGCCGAGGTGCCAATCACTCTTCCTCAGCCAAATACAAAAGTCAGGGGACCATCTCCCCACAGAGCTTCAGCCTCTATCCAGAAGAGCAGCGCATGAAGGGATCACAACAGAGTGAAGGAAGCTTCTACAAACCCCAGCTGGGTCCCTCATTATCAGGATGGGTCTATCAGTGACCTATCCCCCCCAAGCAGATATCATCTCATCAGATCTACCAATGATCTCACCCCCAGCTGGGATGTCCTTTACAAGCAGATCGGCCAGAGATCTTCGCAGCAACGGGATCCAAATCCCGGTTTGGTATCTTTGCATAATCATGGAATGTGCATCATATTCACCCACGAAGCGTAGCATTCCATCTAATACGGAGCATTACGGCAAAAATCAAACATATTGCATAATCATAAGCCATGTTCTGAATCGAACACTTGTGAATAATAACAATCCATCAATATACAGAATACCTCCCAGATTTCCCAGCAAACACAGTTGCCTTACATTCCCAAACACCAGTATATACTCCTTGTGGCACCCTTCCGTGTCATATCCCCAGCAGAAAGCCAAAGACATCCTCTTTGCACTCACATATACTTATATAACTTTCTCGACATCCGTCTGTGTCACTTTCCCCAGCACAGTAACCAAACACTTTGTACATCAGATACTTGTTTATACTATACTTTTCTCCTTTTGACACTCGTCCGTGTCACTCTCCCCAACAGTTAAATACTCGTCTATACACCACTCATACTTATACAGATACTCGTCCGTATCTTGTATACACCATTTATATCCCCGCAGATTCAACACTCGTCCGTGTTCTTTGTTAACCAGTTGGTACTCGTCCGTATCATCATCTCAGAACATGCGTCAAGCGTCTGTTTCTACATGATACTCGTCTGTATCATAGTCTTAAGGATGCTCGTCCTCATCTTTAATCCATACACTGTGTCAAACACTCTTGTGTCTTCCTGAATATAGATACTCGCCTGTGTCTACTATCCCCAGAAGGGTCCCTTCAGATTCAACACTCGTCCGTGTTCTCTGTTAACCAGTTGATACTCGTCCGTATCATCATCTCTGAACACGTGTCAGTATTTGTTTCTACCCGATACTCGTCCGTATCGTAGTCTTAGGGATGCTCGTCCGCATCTTTAATCTATACACAAACATCTAAACATTTATACCTTTTGTTTCTTGGATGTGAACACTCGTCCGTGTTTACTATTCCCCAGTAGATCGCCAACAAAGCAAATTTTCTTTTTATCTGACATTCGTCCTGTGTCATGATAAAACCTGAGAGCAGCCGTACCCTGCTAGGTGGTCGTCCTCCACCTCTTGATGATCGTCCTTCATCATGCTCATCCGATGGCCGTCCCCATCGTTGATCTTTTATCCGACATTCGTCCTATGTCGTGATATTTAGCAGCCGTCCCCTGCTAGGTGGTCGTCCTCCACCTCTTGATGATCGTCCCTCATCATTTTATCCAATGGTCGTCCCCATTGTTGATTTTGGTTATCTGACATTTGTCCTATGTCATGATAAACCTTGAGAGCAACCGTCCCCTGCTAGGTGGTCGTCCTCCACCTCTTGATGATCGTCCTTCATCATGCTCGTCCGATGGCCGTCCCCATCGTTGACCTTTTATCCGGCATTCGTCCTATGTCGCGATATTTTCGGCAGCCGTACCCTGCCAGGTGATCGTCCTTCACCTCAGATGACCGTCCCTCATCTTATCCCCAACAGAGCAGCCGTCCCCTGCTAGGTGATCGTCCTTCACCTTTGATGACCGTACCTCATCATCTGTTTATTTCATTTATTCTTTAACCCGATGGTGTTGCACCCCAAAATTTGCCCTCACAATACAAGACTTTGTGTGCTAAGAAGGTTCACAAGGTTCACAAGATTCACAATGCTTTCAATACCTTTCATGAGGTTCATGAAGTCTACAAGTTACTTTATGAAGGTTCACAAGTTTCTCAACATTTACAATACCTTTCATGAGGTTCATGAAGTCTACAAGTTACTTTATGAAGGTTCACAAGGTTCACAAGATTCTCAATGCTTATATAACCTTTCATGAGGTTCATGAAGTCTACAAGTTACTTCTTGAAGGTTCACAAGGTTCACAAGATTCACAATGCTTTCAATACCTTTCATGAGGTTCATGAAGTCTACAAGTCACTTTATGAAGGTTCACAAGGTTCACAAGTTTCTCAACATCTACAAGACCTTTCATGAGGTTCATGAAGCCTACAAGTCACTTTATGAAGGTTCACAAGGTTCACAAGATTCACAATGATTACAAAGCTTCCCTGAGGTTCATGAGGTCTACAAAATCACTTTATGAGATTCACAAGGTTCACAAGCTTCACAATACCTCCCATGGGGTTCACAAGACATTTTATGATGGTTCACAAGGTTCACAATTGGTCAGAAGAGTTGACAATTCCCTCAGACAATGCACCTCCTAAGCAGTGCATCCAAAACTAGGGTTTTGACTTTAATCAGGCTAAATGGACTTCCAATACTTCGAGTGAGCTTCATAACATATTATATGTGTGTAAGAACCCCCATGACAAGTTTCAAAACTTTTCTCAAAAGTTTGCTCAGTCAGATGATCAAATAAGTCAAAATCAGTCAATGCAGTTAAAAAGTCAAACTGAGGTCAACTGTGGTCAAACCAAAGTCAAACTTCATGATTTTTTGCCAACATCAAGTATATGAATTAAAATTCATCATTTGATCAAGGGTTGATCATGATTCATCAAGGAGATTTCAGATCATCAAGAATCAGGAGTTTCTAAATTAGGGTTTCCTCAGTAAAAGTCAACTGAACTTTGACCAGCCATAACTTTCACATACTTCATCACCAAGTTTCCATCCAAAGCTCATTTTGAAGGAAATTGAATTCTCTACAACTTTGTGTCTCACAAGCCAAGCCCAAAAATGCTTCATTTGGAAGGTATGAGCTAAGACATTATAGGTCCTTTTGAAAGTCAACAAAAAGTCAACAACTTCAAAAGGGCATAACTTGAGATTGGTAAATGATATGGACCTGAAACCAATGGGGTTGTTTAGAGGACTCTTTAATCTTTCCAAAATGTCCAAGAACACCCTCATAGCATTAAAATTGAAGGATATGTGCCCTTGCAAAGTTGGGAAATTTTGTGATGGTTTATGATGAAAATGGAGGTCTAAAACCAATTCTTTCCAAATGGGCTTGTCAAATTATGATCCAATCCATACACTATCATCATGCACGACCCAAATGATTAAAAATCAGAATTTTTATTATTTTATTTTTATTTATTTTGATTTAATTCATAAAAAATCATTTTAAATAAAAATAAAATATGAAAATGCAATATTTGATGAAGATTGAGTTTCTAGAATATCTTCAATGCTGATTGGAATTGAAAAGGAATGAGATCATGAGATTTGTCCAAAGATATCAAGCCTTAATACATGAATATTTAGATTTTAAAGCATGATCATGGTGAATCTTTTTGAATCAAAATTTTCATACAACCAATCAATATTTTGACCTAAATTCAATCACTTATATATACTAAACATAATGCAATCATCAAGACACGAATTTTAGCAGCCCAAGGGTAAGTTCACAAAGTCAAAAAACCCATTGAAAACCTCACATTCGGATTCCTTCATACAAGGTGTTTTAAGGTAAAACAAGAACATAGACATGTTCCTTGGTCATCCATGAAGCGAAACCAATACTCATATGCATCCCATACATGCCATATTGCTCAATCCGAATCACATTTGTTCTTGAAAATAAATTTTTCGATTACATTAATCTAATGCGTTTTAACTAATTTTGTTTGTTCAATCATGTTTGTGATGATACATAGATGCTTTCTGGACAAAAAAATTGGAGCTTCATGACCTAAAACACGAACGGCCATTGTTAGGGTTTGAAGCTTAGTTTTAGGGTTTCATGATTTAGACCACATAAATGAACTTTGACCACGTAGGAGGATTGTATGAGTCATAAGGAACTCATTGATATCTTCAATTTCATGAATCGTTGCTGTTTTGTATGAGTTTCATTTTCGCAGGTTCAAAACAATGAAGAACTCGCAGCAATATTCGCAGGAAAAAGAGAAGGAAAATTCGCAGGAAATAGGTTGAAGAAGAAGCAGTTTCGCGCTCAGCAAAAATTCAAATGTTAATTAAAATATTTTATGTTTAATTGTTGGTTTGGTTTCACAAGCGTGCAGCTTGTCTTAGTGGTAATGTTGGTTTGTGTATTGTGGGATGGTGCTGGTTCGAGTCTTGGCTGGGACATTCTTTTTTTTCTTATTTTTTCCAGGTTGAACATACATAATATATTATGTATTATGGCCAACACAATGACAGATAGGCTCTCCCAGCCAGGTGGTCATGCGCGCATATGTATATCCATGAGGTCCTGGGTTCAACACCACCCCAGGCCTTTTGCTTGTTCATTATTTTCCTGATTTTTTCAAAGACAAGACACAAAACAAAATTGATCCATTCTATTATCACCAAAGCATGGCTGGCCTGGTGGTACGTTTTGGTATCTGCAAGCATGATGACCTGGGTTCAAACCCAGCCAAGGTAAGTTTCTTTTTACTATTTTTTCTGTTTTATTTTATTTAATTAATTGGCTTAAATTGTTTTCTTATATATCAATTAAAAAATAAATTATGTATGTATATATATTTAAATATTTAAAAAACAACACTTATATTTTCTAAAAATTCTAAACTCTTGTTTTTCTCAATTTAAATTTTTATTATTATTCATGTAATTAAATTATAATATGTGTATATTAATTAAAATAATTTTATATTAAAAACTCTTAAATATTTTTTCTAACAAACCCTAATCTTGTAAAAAACCCTTAATTTATTTTCTAAATAACTATTAAAAACCTAATTTTTATTTTCTAATTTTTTGTACATATTCATTTAGTATAATTAATTTTAATAAATATAAATATAATCAAACTTTTCTTTATGTAATTATAAATTGTCCATAATATAAATTTTTATTCTTTTAATATATATATATATATATATATATATATATATATATATATATATATATATATATATATATATATATATATATATATATATATATATATATATATATATATATATATATATATATATATATATATATATATATATATATATATATGGTTAAAAATAATTAAATTTATGCTAATATTATAATTACAATTTTCATGTTTAGAATTAATAAGTTGTATATAATTTTAAGTTTTATAATTAAAGTGTTTATATTTTCTTAATAATGTCTAATTCTTATTTGCTATTTTATTTTGTTTACTAATCCATTATTATTATTTCACTAACCTTATTTAATTTTTTTTATTATTATTATTACTAACCCCTATTATATTATTGTCTATTTATTTATTTTTGCTTACTATTTATATTTTGCTTCTATATTTATTTTGCTTATATTTTTATTTGCTATTTATTTTAATTGCTCATTATAATTATTATGTAATTGCTCCTTGGTGTAAATTTTATAAATATGTAATTTATTTAATTTTTATGCTATGGTTAGTAATATAGGGAGTGAAAAACATGTATTCTATTTAAAATTAAATTTAGATCATTTAAAATTTTAAGATAAATATAAATTAAACACTCACACATGTAAGTCGATTTTTAATCGCCATCTCACTTTCTAAGGCTATCCCTCAATGTTGCCTAATCATAAGGTCAAGTGGGGTGTATAAAGCAAGTCCCTTAAAAGAAAAATCATCAAGTCCCTAATGGTTGCCTTTAAAGATCAAGTCCCTTTTCGAATAATGATGATAGTCCCTCCTAAATGCTTAATACACCCCACAGTTGCCTTCATAAAATGGATGACCCTTCATATGTCCCTCACATCCAAGGTAATGACTACCTATTCCTTAATAATAGGGATAGTCTTACCACTTAAAGGATAAAGAGCAGAAAAGACTTAAATTTTAGGGTAGGTACCTCCTAGTTACTTGCTCATTTCATTCCAAAATTTTCAAACACTTAACAAATTTCAAACAAATTTTCAAACACAAGTTTTTACGCATCCGTACATGGATCATTATTAACTCATATGAAAATTTTCTATTCACACACTACACATTTTCAAAAACAATTCAAAGTGAGCTAAGTAACTAAGAGCCCATGGATAACCATGGATGTAAAGGGTGCTAACACCTTCCCTTTACATAACCTACCCCCCGGACCCAAAAATCTTTTAAAAGGTCTTTCCTGTTCTTTTATGCCTTTCCTTTGGATAAAATAAAAGTCGGTGGCGACTCTTGCTATCCGCAACATAACTAAAGTCAGTTCTCCCACCGTGTTACAGAACTGGCGACTCTGCTGGGGACTTAATATTAAAGAGGGGTACCCTTAGGAATTAGATCACTTTAAATTGTTTGCCTTGTTTGATTTATATTATCTTGTTGGGGTGCTCTTATGTATGAAAGGTCCTAACCCGGATCTAGTGTACCTTAGGTAAATGGCAATAGACCAAGGAAACTGTACGACGTATATCGATACGGTTGATCTGGTGGCCATAGTTAGTGCGACTTCTTGGTTGGTGCTTATGTTCCTTAAGTCAAGTTGAGGATAATATGAGGCTGCCATATGTTGTCAATGCACTAACTAACTTTTAGAACCCTAGTTAACTCATCTTGGCCTTTAGAAAAGTAGTGAGGTAACCGGCTTTGGTGAAGACTGAAGTTGGTTGATACTCGATACTACACTCATTGAGATCTTAAACTTGGAGGGTTTTGGTTGGCAAGTAAGTTGCCTTCTGAACAACCACCCTTGTGAAGGATCAATGATATTGAGATCCCTTAGAACCTGGTTACTTTTGTAGGACAGGATGAACCATCTAACTTCAGGGGAGGGTACTTACCTTTGAACCTCATGCAAGCCTTTAAACCTAGGGCTATGGTGTGACTTGTTTGTGTGTGCCACGTGTTTGTGATTGAACATAACATCATGACATCATCATGCATCATAAGCATAGCATTTTCACTAACCATTTCAAGGATCAAGGGATTTATCTTTGCTCTTTGTTGTAGGTCATGGCTTCTGCTCGTAGAAACACCATCAGGATCAACTTTGTGGGCATACCTGCCAAGCTTAAAGAGTTGGTTTCTCAAGTGTCTGATCACTCCCAGTTCATCAAGAGACATGGTCACCTATTGGACTTAGTCACTTCAGGGTTCAATGAAGACATGATGAGTGTGCTGTTTCAGTTCTTTGACCCTAAGCACCACTGCTTTACATTCCCTGACTACCAGTTGGTTCCTACAATGGAGGAGTTCTCTAAACTTCCGGGTATACCTGTTCTTGATCAAAGACCATTCACAGGCTTGGAGAAGGAGCTCAAACCAGAGGTTATTGCTGCAGCTCTACATCTGAAGAAGTCTGACATTGTTCTAGAGACGAGAAGTGGAGTCAAGGGTATTCTTGCCAAGGTGTTGATAGAGAAAGCTCAGTTGTTCTTGAAGGCCATGAGCCATGATGCTTTTGAGGAGATCTTAGCCTTGCTGATATATGGCTTAGTATTGTTCCCTAATCCAGATCAGTTCATAGATGTTCATGCCATCAACATATTCCTGAGTCACAATCCAGTGCCTACATTGCTTGGAGATATCCTGCATTCTCTTCACACCCGTACTACAAGGGCAAGAGGAACTTTGATGTGCTGCATACCTTTACTTTCTAGGTGGTTTATTTCTCACCTTACTCGCTCAGTAATGAAGAATGAGCAAGGGTTCAGATGGTCCAAGAGGATCATGTCACTTTCTCACTCAGATATTCATTGGTGCTCCAGATCTATGGAGAATGTCACCATCATTGACCGTTGTGGGGAGTTTCCTAATGTGCCACTTCTAGGCATAAGAGGAGGCATCACCTACAACCCCTCTCTAGCTTTACGACAGTTTGGTTATGCCCGGAGTGATGGTCCACATGACATGTTGATTCAGGGCATAGTGTTTGATTACGACAACGATCATCAGGGTTACCGTCAGAGATTCATACGAGCATGGGGAAAAGTAAACAGGATTGACAGCAAGACACTGGAGCCTAAGTACACTATTCCTATGGAGGCTTATCTCAGATGGGTACGATCTCGTGCCCAGACTCTCATGATGCCATATCCTGCCATCCTACCAGTTACCATGGAACCTGTTGCTGAAGGAGACACAGCTTATACCATCCTTCACCCAGACATGCCTACTGATAGGGAAGACTTGCAGAGATCCTGGATCCAATTGAAGGAGCAAAAGGATACTTTCGAGGCTCATTACAAAGCAAGCCAAGAAAGAATCCTGGAACTAACAAAGCAACTTCATGAGGAACGGAACCTCAACTCATACCTCAACACAAAGAGGAAACGTCCATGGGAGACTTAAAACCCCATCTTTTGTACTTATTTTATTTCATTTTTGTAAGCCTAAAAGGCAAAACAAAGTTATTACTAATAAAAGTTTACTTTCTTGTTTGTCTAAGCAAATTTAAATCTTGCGGTCCTTGAAAACATTGCATATGCATTCCCATACCATTTCATTGCATCACAGGTTTATAATTGTGCACAGGTTTCTCATCTTCTCGCTGTTTATTTCAGCAATGGCTCTTGAACAATCAGTTAAGGATCTCCAGGCACAAAATGCACAGTTCCAAGAGCTGATCTTGAACCTGTCCAAGGGGCAGGATGAATTGAAGGCACTGCTGGCCAAGAAGACTAAGAAGACTAGAAGGTCTGCTGGGTTGATCAACATGGGAAGAAGGTTCAAAGGTCTTGCCAAGACCAAAGAACCAGCTGAAGACTATGAATCCGAGGAATCTGAAAAAGAGGGAGGCAGTCTCCACAACACTATGGGGGACTCTGATTCTGAGGCTAATTACTACCATGAGCCTAATGAAGACAAATTTAAGATGCTGGTGGATAGGATGGATGCCATGGAGTTGCAGAAATCATCTGGGCTGGATTTTGAGGATTTGAGTTTGATATCTGGGGTAATCATACCCATTGGTTTCAAGGTTCCTACATTTGTTGTTTATGATGGGGTCTCTTGTCCCAAGCTGCATCTGAGGTCCTATGTCAGAAGAATTCAACCCCACACTGCTGATAAGAAATTGTGGATCCATTTCTTCCAAGAAAGCTTATCTGGAGCTCAGTTGGAGTGGTATTATCAGTTGGAGAGTGCCAACATCAGGGACTGGAATGATCTTGCTGAAGCTTTCTATAAGCAGTATCAATACAATGCTGACTTAGCCCCCACTCGCATGCAGCTTCAGAGCATGTCCATGGGTGCCAAAGAAAGTTTCAAAGAGTATGCTCAGAAGTGGAGAGATTTAGATGGAAGAGTTCAACCCCCTTTGACTGATAGGGAGCTGGTTGATATGTTCATGTGTACGCTGAATGGTCCATTCTACAGTCATCTCATTGGAAGCTCATCATCTGGCTTCACTGAGTTGATCATGACAGGAGAGCGAGTAGAGAATGGTATAAAGAATGGTAAGATCCAAGTGGGTACTTCTTCATCAGGTGCTGCAAAGAAGCCTCCCACTGGGAAGAAAGAATCCAATGTTGTTTATGGTCAGCCTGATCGTAACAGAAGGCATCAGTCTGTTAGTGCAGTGCATATTTCAAATCCAACTCCTACAACAACAGAGCAGCCACAGGGCAACCAACAGAGGGATAGAAGACAGTTCACGAAGATCAACATGTCAATGGCTCAGGCATTGCAACACTTGTTGAAAGCTGAACTTATTACTTTGAAAGAGGCTCCTCAGAATCCCAATGTTACCTCTCCCAGGTACAATCCCAATGCACGGTGTGCATATCATTCAAACTGTCAGGGACATGATACTAATAACTGCTGGATCTTGAAGAATAAAATTCAAGATATGATTGATGCTGGAGAAATTGAGTTTGATCCTCCGGGTACTCCCAATGTGATTACTGCTCCAATGCCAAACCACGAGAAGACTGTCAATGCCATTGAGGAAGATCTGCATATCCATTCAGTTGATGAATTGACCACACCATTATCTGTCATCAGAAAGAAGTTGGTACAAGCTGGGTTCTTTCCGGGTTGTCGTGAAGATTGTGTTTATTGTGAGTATAATCCAGAGAAGTGCTTCAGATTGAAAGATGGAATTCAGCGTCTCATGGATAATTACACCATAGTGTTTGAAAGAAGACCGTCTTCTGTGGAGAGTATGGTAGATCATATTACGCAGGGTAAGAAGATTGAAGAGGTTGACATGGTTGACAAAGTACCAATAAGAATCACTTCAAAGGGTCCCATTAAAATCACTCATCAGGGTCCAATCAAAATTACTGCTGAAGGTCCCGTGAAAGTTGTTGCTGAAGCCAGAGTAGCTCCTGTGGTCATTACTACTCCTGGTCCTATCCCATATACGTCTGACAAAGCTGTGCCTTGGCATTATGGATCTGATGTTTACATCCATGGTGTTAAACAAGAGCCTGTAGCTGACATGCCTGTTGATGTTGACAATATTGCTGGATCTAGTAAGATCACACGTAGTGGAAGAGTCTTCTCTCCTCCAGTTACTTCCAAGAATGCAGTTACTCCTGCTGCTACTTCCATCACTGATGCTAGGGGCAAGGGTCCTGTTATTGAGCCTGTATCTACTGATGTGCCAGCTGCCGATGATCTCTCTAAACAGATGGAGGAAGTATTAAAAATCATTCGCAAGAGTGATTATGACATTGTTGATCAGTTGGGGCATACTCCCTCGAAGATTTCTATGCTATCCTTGTTGTTATGTTCTGAGGCTCATGCCAAGTCCTTGATCAAGTTCTTGAAGACTGCTCATGTACCCAGTGCAATTTCTGTTGACCAATTTGAGAACTGTGTTGCCCACCTGACCTATGACAATGGGTTAGGGTTTTCTGATGCTGACTTGACCCCTGCCAAGAGGGATCATAACAGGGCCTTGCATATTTCAATTGAATGCAGGGGCACTACCCTGTCACATGTACTGATAGACAATGGTTCCTCTTTGAATGTGTTGCCTAAGGAAGTCCTGAACAAGCTGAGTCCTGAAGATGCTGTGCTGAAGCCCAGTAATATTGTGGTAAAGGCTTTTGATGGTTCTAGAAGAGTAGTGCATGGAGAAATTGATCTTCCTATCAAAGTTGGCTCCCAGGTGTTTACTGCTACATTTTTTGTGATGGATATCCGTCCTTCGTACTCTTGTCTGCTTGGTCGTCCCTGGATCCATGGGGCAGGTGCTGTAACCTCTACATTGCACCAAAAGTTGAGATATCCGGTGGATGGAAAGGTTGTTACTGTCTATGGAGAAGAAGAATACTTTGTCATCCATGTGAATACCTTCAAGTATCTGGAAATGGAAGGTGAATACATTGAAACTCCGTGTCAGACGTTTGAAGTGGTTCCTTGGGTTGTTAATGATTATGTAGCTCCTCCTGTTGTGAAGAAAGTTCCTGTGGTCACCAGAAAGCCTCCAACAATGGCAATGGCCTCCCTCAATGATGCTAGAGTTGTGATGGATGAAGGTGGTTGTACTATTTGGGGTCAGCTTCCTGATATCCCATACAAGTCTGACAAATTTGGTTTGGGTTTCACTGCAGAGTCCCAGAAAGCTGTTCGTCGTGCTCGTGTTGCTCGTATCACTAATCAAGGGGTTATGAAAGATCAGATCAATGCAGTGGGAGACTATGATGAAGACTACAACTTGGATGCTTGGATTTTTCCTACTGTGGGTGCTGGACTCAATAATTGGAAAGTTGAAGATGTTATCCCTATCTCCTTTAGTCAGGAGTAAATACTATTAATGTGTTGTTGCTTTTTAAGTTTGTAATTTCTTGAACAATAAAACTTTCAAGCCATGTGCCTTACCCGGGGCACAATGGTGTGCTTGTTACGGGCTTTCATTTCATTTGCATACCTCATTCAATAAAATCAGTGGATGTTTCGTTTTCGTAAATATTGTGTTCCTTGTTTTTCTTTTCTTTTATTTTTGTTTTATCAGCTATGTGTTCTTACACACACCCACATCACTAAAATGCAGATCCTCATCCACTCTGGATCCTGTTGATAACAGTTCTACTATTGCCAATTATAATTTCGAGAATCCGATCTATCAAACTGAAGACGAAAATGAGGACGATTGTGAAGTACCTGTAGAGCTTGCTAGGTTGTTACAACAAGAAGAGAAAGCTATACAGCCACATGAAGAGCCAGTCGAAGTTGTGAATCTGGGAACTGAAGAAAACAGGAAAGAGGTCAAGATAGGGGCTGATTTAGAGGACAGTATCAAGAACAGGTTGATTCAGATGTTACGTGACTATGTGGAGATCTTTGCTTGGTCTTATGAAGATATGCCAGGGTTAGATACAAACATTGTGGTTCATCGTTTACCAGTAAAAGAAGATTGTCGCCCAAAGAAGCAGAAGGTTCGTCGAATGCGTCCTGAGATGTCAGAAAAGATCAAAGCAGAGGTAATGAAATAGTTCGATGCAGGGTTCTTAGCTGTGACTTCTTATCCTCAGTGGGTTGCGAATGTGGTACCGGTTCCCAAGAAAGATGGTAAGGTGCGTATGTGTGTAGACTACAGGGATCTGAACAAGGCCAGCCCCAAAGATGACTTTCCACTTCCTCATATTGATGTTCTGGTAGATAACACTGCTCAGCATAAGGTATTCTCTTTTATGGATGGTTTCTCTGGTTACAATTAAATCAAGATGGCACCTGAAGATATGGATAAGACAACATTTGTGACACAATGGGGCACTTTTTGCTATAAGGTAATGCCATTTGGTTTGAAGAATGCAGGGGCAACATATCAGCGTGCTATGGTGGCTTTGTTTCATGATATGATTCATCATGAGATAGAGGTATATGTAGATGATATGATAGCCAGGTCTCAGAATGAAGAGCAACATCTTGATCATCTGCACAAGTTGTTTGAGAGGTTGAAGAAATACAAGTTGAGAATGAATCCAAACAAGTGTACTTTTGGAGTTAGATTTAGAAAGCTCCTGGGTTTTATTGTCAGTGGAAAAGGCATTGAAGTGGATCCTGCAAAAGTGAAAGCTATACGAGAGATGCCAGCTCCTCGTACTGAGAAGGAGGTTAGAGGTTTCCTGGGACGATTGAATTACATCGCAAGATTTATTTCCCAATTAACTGCCATCTGTGAGCCAATTTTCAAGTTGTTGAAGAAAGATCAGGTGATGGAATGGAATGATGAGTGCCAGACTGCCTTTGATGAAATCAAGAGATATCTGCTAGAACCTCCAATTCTGATGCCACCAGTTGATGGAAGACCCTTGATTATGTATTTAACAGTGTTAGACAACTCAATGGGGTGTGTGTTGGGGCAACATGACGAGTCTGGTCGAAAAGAGCAGGCAATATACTACCTTAGCAAAAAGTTTACCGACTGTGAAACAAGATACTCACTGCTCGAGAAAACTTGCTGCGCTTTGGCATGGGCTGCTCGCCGACTAAGACAGTATATGTTGACCCATACTACCTTGTTGATTTCAAAGATGGATCCAATCAAGTACATATTTGAGAAACCTGCTCTCTCCGGAAGAATTGCAAGATGGCAAATGATCTTGACAGAATATGACATACAGTATACTACTCAGAAGGCCATTAAAGGAAGTGTTGTTGCTGATCATTTGGCTCATCAAGCAGTGGATGATTATCAGTCAATGAGTTTTGAGTTTCCTGATGAAGACATTATGATTATTACCAAAGAACCTGGACAATATGACGGACCTGAACAAGGATCCCGATGGACTATGGTTTTTGATGGTGCCTCTAATGCACTTGGTAATGGTATTGGTGTTGTGATTAGTTCCCCTGAAGGTTGTCATACCCCGATTACTGCCAGACTTTGTTTCTATTGTACCAATAACATGTCTGAGTATGAGGCATGTATCCTGGGCATTAAAGCTGCCATTGATATGAAGATTCAGTTCCTTGACGTGTATGGAGATTCAGCCCTGGCGGTAAGTCAGATTAAAGGAAATTGGGATACCAAACATGATAACCTCATTCCTTACAGAGAGCATGTGTTGTCTTTGATCCCACATTTCAAAGAGATTACCTTTGGACACATTCCACGAAGAGAGAATCAGTTGGCAGATGCATTAGCCACCATGGCATCCATGTTTGAGATCAGCTGGGATGATGAAGCTCCCAAGATTACTATTGATAGATTTGAAAAGCCTGCATACTGCAATGAGATTGACACTGAAGGAGCAGAGGAGAAACCTTGGTTCTATGAAGTAAAAAGATATCTTGAAGCTCAGGAATTCCCTGAAGGGGCATCTGTCAAAGATAGGAAGTTTCTGAGAAGGTTTTCTGCTAAGTTCTTCTTGAGTAATGGCATTCTGTATAAACGCAATCATGATTCAACTTTGCTTCGTTGTGTGGATAAGAAGGAAGCAATTGAGATTATGGAAGACATGCATGATGGGATCTTTGGCACTCATTCTAGTGGTCATACTATGGCAAAGAAGATTTTGAGAGCAGGTTACTATTGGTCTACCATGGAAGCTGATTGCTATCAACACTCCAGAACTTGTCACAAATGTCAAATTTATGCTGATAAAGTCCATGTACCTCCATCACCATTGAATGTGTTGACTGCTCATTGGCCCTTTGCCATGTGGGGCATTGATATGATTGGTGAGATCAAGCCTACTGCTTCTAATGGGCATCGTTTCATCCTGGTTGCTATTGATTACTTCACGAAGTGGGTGGAGGCAGCTTCATTTGCATCTGTTACTAAGAATGTTGTGGCTCGGTTCATTAAGAATAATCTCATATGTAGATATGGCATCCCTGAAAGGATTATCACTGACAATGGCTCTAATCTGAACAACACTATGATTACTGATCTCTGCACGCAGTTCAAGATTAAGCATCACAACTCTTCTCCGTATCGTCCAAAGATGAATGGGGCAGTTGAAGCTGCTAATAAGAATATTAAGAGGATTGTACAGAAGATGACTGTTACTTATAAGGATTGGCATGAGATGTTACTGTTTGCTCTCCATGGTTATCGTACCACAGTACGTACTTCAACAGGGGCAACCCCATTCTCCTTGGTCTATGGTATGGAAGCAGTTCTGCCCATTGAAGTTCAGATTCCCTCCTTAAGAATTATGAAGGATGCAGGCTTGGATGAAGATGAGTGGATTCAGACTCGACTTGACTAGATAAATTTGATTGATGAGAAGAGGTTAGCAGCAGTTTGTCATGGCCAGATGTACCAGAAACGAATGATCAAATCTTTTAACAAAAAGGTTAAACCAAAGGTATATCAGGCTGGTGACTTGGTAATCAAGCGTATCATATTACCACAGGGTGATCCTAGGGGCAAGTGGACTCCGACATATGAAGTACCATTTGTAGTCAAGACAGTATTTTCAGGAGGTGCCATGATACTTACTACTATGTATGGTGAAGACTTCCCGCAGCCTGTAAACGCAGACATAGTTAAAAAATACTACGCATAAAAAGAGACCCGCTAGGTTGACAGGCCTAGGAAAAAATAAGGGCATCCCGGCAAACCAAAAGGGTTTGGGAAAAAATTAGGGATATATATAAAAAGATGTACACCCGGCAAGTCGAAAACCTGAAAAGGCGGCTTGGGCAAAAAAGGGTATCCCGGTGGATTGAAAACCTGAAAGGGCAATCCAGGCAAAAGTTAGGGATTAAAGCGTATGACTATGTCTCGTTTGGATCACCCATGAAACTGCAACCAGTTGTACTACTTACTCAAGCTCGAACAGATAAAGCTCAATCCAATCGTTTCCGTCCCAACAGCAGAAGATGAGATACTTGAAGATAATGGCAATAGTAGAATTGAAACTCAATAGGATTGTTTCCCACATAGCTGATTTTCTCTGTTTTGTAAAAAAACTTTATGACAAAATCCTCTTACTAGGGTTTATGTCTCCTTGTACAAACTTACCCGTATATGGGTCACTTTTTGATATAAATAAATTCCATCTTTTGAATCCAGATTTACTTTTACCCTATTTACATAAGCGAAACGTCCATTGGTTGTGTTTGAATGTATGTATGCTTTTGAATATGATTGATGTTTACAAGAAATGCATGTGTGCTTAATATGATTGATGTTTACCAGAAATGCATGAAAATGCAGTAATAGTATTTACTAAGGACGAACGAGGGGAGGATTTCAACGAAGCTTCGCCGGTTCATCTTTACAAGAAAACTACAAAACCCTCAGTAGGACGAATCCATCTTCATAAAGTCTTATCTCCCCTGGAATTTATATCCATCTCTTTTATCCTCATGCGGATATTCGGGAATTTACTTTCCAATAAGGGTACGACGAACGAAGACGGGAAGTTATATCTGCCCTACCATCAAACGAAGACGAAGGTTATATATACCTTGCTATCCCCAGCAGACGGGAGGTTATATATACCTTGTTATCCCCAGCAGACGGGAGGTTATATATACCTTGTTATCCCCAGCATACGGAAGGTTATGTATATTATCAAACAAGACGGGAGCAAGATCCTCATATCCTTCAACAACGAATCGGGGTTTATTTTCCCTGGCCAGCAGTTGTTATACAAAGACATCCAGACGCTTCCGGCAGTATCATATCATACATACATCATTTATATCATACCATAACATACATATCCATAAATGCACAATACATTTACTTAGGTGCATCATACTATGCATGCATACATATAACATAAACTAACATTCTCCTTGCAGGATAGTTATATGCAGATAAAACAGCATCAACAATTTACAACAGGTCAGAAATGATCCATACACTACTCATGATGTCCTCGAATAGCAGGCAAACGGTCTGTAAAAAGATCCATTCCCTGGTTCAAGACATCTTTCAGAAGAACAAATCCTGACGTTCTTTTGACCCTTAAGAGCAAATCCTGACGCTCTTTTGGCCCCTTGTTCAAGACTTTTTCAGAAGAACAAATCCTGACGTTCTTTTGACCCTTAAGAGCAAATCCTGACGCTCTTTTGGCCCTTTGTTCAAGACTTTTTCAGAAGAACAAATCCTGACGTTCTTTTGACCTTTAAGAGCAAATCCTGACGCTCTTTTGGCCCCTTGTTCAAGATACTCTTTCAGAAGAACAAATCCTGACGTTCTTTTGATCCTTAAGAGCAAATCCTGACGCTCTTTTGACCCCTTGTTCAAGATACTTTTTCGGAAGAACAAATCCTGACGTTCTTTTGACCCTTAAGAGCAAATCCTGACGCTCTTTTTACCCCTGGTTCAAGACATTTTACTCAGAAGAACAAATCCTGACGTTCTTTTGATCCTTAAGAACAAATCCTGACATTCTTTTGGCCCTTGGAGAATAGGCAAACGGTCTGTACAAAGATCCATTCCCTAATCCAAAATATTTCCAGAAGAGATAATCATCACAAGATTTATTTCTACTGGTCCATCCAACAACTCAAATCATGTTGCATAAATGATTCAGAGACGGCTTATACAAAGACCTAGTACTGATATCCAGTATCAACATAAAGACAGCATCATATTCTGATACTTTAGATGGCATCTCTAAGCCCATCTCCAGTTCTTCTAAGTGGCATCTTTAAGCCCACTCAAGCATATACAACCAAACATCAATATCATGCTATGCACTGGTGAGTGCAAATTTTTGGGCTTTTGTGTTCAATCCCCTTCAACCTTCCAGGTCACGACTGGCAAACATACCAATCTAACCCCTCAGGTTTCAGAAAATTGAACAGGGGCAGCTGTTGCACCCCAAAATTTGCCCTCACAATACAAGACTTTGTGTGCTAAGAAGGTTCACAAGGTTCACAAGATTCACAATGCTTTCAATACCTTTCATGAGGTTCATGAAGTCTACAAGTTACTTTATGAAGGTTCACAAGTTTCTCAACATTTACAATACCTTTCATGAGGTTCATGAAGTCTACAAGTTACTTTATGAAGGTTCACAAGGTTCGCAAGATTCTCAATGCTTATATAACCTTTCATGAGGTTCATGAAGTCTACAAGTTACTTCTTGAAGGTTCACAAGGTTCACAAGATTCACAATGCTTTCAATACCTTTCATGAGGTTCATGAAGTCTACAAGTCACTTTATGAAGGTTCACAAGGTTCACAAGTTTCTCAACATTTACAATACCTTTCATGAGGTTCATGAAGTCTACAAGTTACTTTATGAAGGTTCACAAGGTTCACAAGATTCTCAATGCTTATATAACCTTTCATGAGGTTCATGAAGTCTACAAGTTACTTCTTGAAGGTTCACAAGGTTCACAAGATTCACAATTCTTTCAATACCTTTCATGAGGTTCATGAAGTCTACAAGTCACTTTATGAAGGTTCACAAGGTTCACAAGTTTCTCAACATCTACAAGACCTTTCATGAGGTTCATGAAGCCTACAAGTCACTTTATGAAGGTTCACAAGGTTCACAAGATTCACAATGATTACAAAGCTTCCCTGAGGTTCATGAGGTCTACAAAATCACTTTATGAGATTCACAAGGTTCACAAGCTTCACAATACCTCCCATGGGGTTCACAAGACATTTTATGATGGTTCACAAGGTTCACAATTGGTCAGAAGAGTTGACAATTCCCTCAGACAATGCACCTCCTAAGCAATGCATCCAAAACTAGGGTTTTGACTTTAATCAGGCTAAATGGACTTCGAAGACTTCAAGTGAGCTTCATAACATCTTATATGTGTGTAAGAACCCCCATGACAAGTTTCAAAACTTTTCTCAAAAGTTTGCTCAGTCAGATGATCAAATAAGTCAAAATCAGTCAATGCAGTTAAAAAGTCAAACTGAGGTCAACTGTGGTCAAACCAAAGTCAAACTTCATTATTTTTTGCCAACATCAAGTATATGAAGTAAAATTCATCATTTGATCAAGGGTTAATCATGATTCATCAAGGAGATTTCAGATCATCAAGAATCAGGAGTTTCTAAATTAGGGTTTCCTCAGTAAAAGTCAACTGAACTTTGACCAGCCATAACTTTCACATACTTCATCACCAAGTTTCCATCCAAAGCTCATTTTGAAGGAAATTGAATTCTCTACAACTTTGTGTCTCACAAGCCAAGCCCAAAAATGCTTCATTTGGAAGGTATGAGCTAAGACATTATAGGTCCTTTTGAAAGTCAACAAAAAGTCAACAACTTCAAAAGGGCATAACTTGAGATTGGTAAATGATATGGACCTGAAACCAATGGTGTTGTTTAGAGGACTCTTTAAGCTTTCCAAAATGTCCAAGAACACCCTCATAGCATTAAAATTGAAGGATATGTGCCCTTGCAAAGTTGGGAAATTTTGTGATGGTTTATGATGAAAATGGAGGTCTAAAACCAATTCTTTCCAAATGGGCTTGTCAAATTATGATCCAATCCATACACTATCATCATGCACGACCCAAATGATTAAAAATCAGAATTTTTATTATTTTATTTTTATTTATTTTGATTTAATTCATAAAAAATCATTTTAAATAAAAATAAAATATGAAAATGCAATATTTGATGAAGATTGAGTTTCTAGAATATCTTCAATGCTGATTGGAATTGAAAAGGAATGAGATCATGAGATTTGTCCAAAGATAGCAAGCCTTAATACATGAATATTTAGATTTTAAAGCATGATCATGGT
Source organism: Lathyrus aphaca (assembly GCA_963966055.1). Taxonomy (NCBI): domain Eukaryota; kingdom Viridiplantae; phylum Streptophyta; class Magnoliopsida; order Fabales; family Fabaceae; genus Lathyrus; species Lathyrus aphaca. Next base: position 87,245,599 of record OZ014523.1, read on the forward strand.
GAATCTTTTTGAATCAAAATTTTCATACAACCAATCAATATTTTGACCTAAATTCAATCACTTATATATACTAAACATAATGCAATCATCAAGACACGAATTTTAGCAGCCCAAGGGTAAGTTCACAAAGTCAAAAAAACCATTGAAAACCTCACATTCGGATTCCTTCATACAAGGTGTTTTAAGGTAAAACAAGAACATAGACATGTTCCTTGGTCATCCATGAAGCGAAACCAATACTCATATGCATCCCATACATGCCATATTGCTCAATCCGAATCACATTTGTTCTTGAAAATAAATTTTTCGATTACATTAATCTAATGCGTTTTAACTAATTTTGTTTGTTCAATCATGTTTGTGATGATACATAGATGCTTTCTGGACAAAAAAATTGGAGCTTCATGACCTAAAACACGAACGGCCATTGTTAGGGTTTGAAGCTTAGTTTTAGGGTTTCATGATTTAGACCACATAAATGAACTTTGACCACGTAGGAGGATTGTATGAGTCATAAGGAACTCATTGATATCTTCAATTTCATGAATCGTTACTGTTTTGTATGAGTTTCATTTTCGCAGGTTCAAAACAATGAAGTACTCGCAGCAATATTCGCAGGAAAAAGAGAAGGAAAATTCGCAGGAAATAGGTTGAAGAAGAAGCAGTTTGGCGCTCAGCAAAAATTCAAATGTTAATTAAAATATTTTATGTTTAATTGTTGGTTTGGTTTCACAAGCGTGCAACTTGTCTTAGTGGTAATGTTGGTTTGTGTATTGTGGGATGGTGCTGGTTCGAGTCTTGGCTGGGACATTCTTTTTTTTCTTATTTTTTCCAGGTTGAACATTGTTGCACCCCAAAATTTGCCCTCACAATACAAAACTTTGTGTTCTAAGAAGGTTCACAAGGTTCACAAGTCCCACAAAGCTTTCAACACCTTTCATGAGGTTCATGAAGTCTACAAGTTACTTTATGAAGGTTCACAAGGTTCACAAGTTTCTCAACATGTCCATAACATTTCATGAAGTTCATGAAGTCAACAAGTTACTTCTTGAAGGTTCACAAGCTTCACAAGATCTCCCATGAGGTTCACAAGACATTTTATGATGGTTCACAAGGTTCACAAAGTTCATAATTGGTCAAAGGAGTTGACAATTCCCTCAGACAATGCACCTCCTAAGCAGTGCATCCAAAACTAGGGTTTGACTTTAATCAGGCTAAATGGGCTTCCAATACCTCAAGTGAGTTTCATAACATCTTATATGTGTGTAAGAACCCCCATGATAAGTTTCAAGACTTTTCTCAAAAGTTTGCTCAGTCAGATGATCAGATAAGTCAAAATCAGTCAATGTAGTTAAAAAGTCAAACTGAGGTCAACTGTGGTCAAACCAAAGTCAAACTTCATGATTTTTTGCCAACATCAAGTATATGAAGTAAAATTCATCATTTGATCAAGGGTTGATCATGATTCATCAAGGAGATTCCAGATCATCAATAATCAGGAGTTTCTAAATTAGGGTTTCCTCAGTAAAAGTCAACTGAACTTTGACCAGACATAACTTTCACATACTTCATCACCAAGTCTCCATCCAAAGCTCATTTTGAAGGAAATTGAATTCTCTACAACTTTGATGTTGAAAGTTAAGCCCAAAAATGCTTCATTTGAAAGATATGATCTAAGACATTATAGGTCATTTCAAAAGTCAACAAAAAGTCAACAACTTCAAAAGGGCATAACTTGAGATTGGTAAATGATATGGACCTGAAACCAATGGGGTTGTTTAGAGGACTCTTCAAGCTTTCCAAAAAGTCCAAGAACACCCTCACACCTTTAAAATTGAGGGAGATGTGCCCTTGCAAAGTTGGGAAATTTTGTGATGATTTATGTTGAAAATGGAGGCCTAAAAGTAATTCTTTCCAAATGGGCTTGCTAAGTTGTGATCCAATCCATCTCATATCATTATGCACGAGCCAATTGACCAAAATTCAGCATTTTTATTATTTTATTTTTATTTATTATTGATTTAATTCATAAAAATCATTTTAAATAAATATAAAATGTGAAAATCTATTTTTGGGTGAAGATTGAGGTTCTAGAAATTCTTAATTAGTGATTGAAGCTTAAAGAGAAGGAAATCATGTGACTAATCCAAAGATAGCAAGTCTTCATGAGCAAATATTTGACTTTTACAACATGATCTTTTTCAATATTTTTTGGATCAAATTTTCACACAACCAATCCATATTTCTGACCTAATTCATTCTCATATATATACTAAAGATAACCCTAGCCTAAAACCACGAAATCCAGCAGCCAAAGGTAAGTTCCATTGTTCAAAATTTCAAGCAAAAAGTGAGATTCAGATTTGGAGATTCAAGGCACTACAAGGTATTTTAAGGACATGGCTGGCTTCCTTGATCATCATGGAACATAAACTGATCATCACATTGCCTTATATCATCACATATTGCTAAACCCGAATCAAGTTTCATCTTAAATTTCATTTTTTCGATTTCAATTATTTGTGCATTATTAATGAATTTTGTTTGTGCTTTTGTGTTTGTGATGATCCAAGGAATGATTCTGGACAAATTAATTGGATTTTCCTTGCCTAGAACAGATTCGGCCATTGTTAGGGTTAAGCTCTTGAAATTAGGATTCGGTGATTCAATGAGTTTAAATAAATTCTAAGAACATGGGAGTGTTCTATGAGACCTAAGGATTACAAAACTATAATTAATTTCATGAATCAGTGTTGTTTGGTATGAGTTTGGTTTTTCGCAGGTCAAGAAGCTTGAAGAACTCGCAGGTAAAACCGTAGCTGAATTCGTAGGAAAAAACGCAGGGCAGGAGGTTGAAGAAGGAGCTCTGGCGCGCATTTAAAAATTCAAATTATGTTAATATATTTTATTGTTGTTTTGTTGTTTGCTATCACACGCGCGTGTGTGCCCTGGTGGTAAGCCTGATATGCGTATATTGTGAGGTCCCTGGTTCGATACTTGGCTAGTGCATGTTTTTTTGTTATTTTTCAGGTCAAACGCATACTTAATATATTATTATTTCTGGCCGTCACATTATCATTCAGGCTCTCCCAGCCAGGTGGATACGTGCGCATGCTTGTAATTAGAAGGTCCTGGGATCAAATCCCACCCCAGGCCTTTTTATTTCTCTATTTTCCTGGATTTTTGAGGCAAGGCATAAAACAAAATGGGTCTCCTTTAGTGTCACCTGCGCCTGGCTGGCCTGGTGGTTGTTGCTGCTGCTTGCAAGTGTGAGGTCTTGGGATCAAATCCCACCAGGTTCCTTTTTTTCTTTCTTTCTTTTTATTTTCTTTTCCTTCTTTCTTTTAATTAATTTAAATAATTAAAATTTTATTATTATTTTCTATATTATAAAGTATGTATATATTGTGTATTCCAATTACTAATATTATTTTCTAAAAAAATATAAAACTCTTGATTTTTCAATTTAAATTTTATTTGTATAATTTATATTAGTTAAGATAATTTTATATAATTAGTTAAAAATAAATTTTGTATATAAGTTAACCCTAATTTTCAAAACCCTAAAAAATATTTTCTAAATGAACTTTAATTTTGTAAAAATCTAATTTTATTTTATTTTCTAATTCTTAGTATAGATATTATGTATATATTTATTTAATGATAATTTTGTAAATATGATCTATTATTAGTAATATGTAAATATTTTTTGTTCATAATCTAAATTATATGTAAATAATTCTAAATTGAGCCTATAATATTTTAATTTTATAATTATAATACATTAAAAAAAAATAACTTAATAATTTGTAAATTAAAATAATTGTTCGTTCATATTTGTTTCTAAATATAATTGTTTATATTAAAAGTTGTTAATTTCTTATTCTTATAATATTTCGATTAATGTTATTTATTATTATTACTACTAACCATCTTATTTATTTTGCTTTGTTAATTATTATTAATTCATTAATCTTTATTATTTACTAACCATACTATTATTTATTATTATATTTCTAACCTTGTTTATTATTTCTAATTATTATTATCATTATCACTAACCCCTATTATTTATTTCTTATTATTTATTGCTTATTTATTTATATTTTATTTATTTTGTTATTTATTTATTTTGCTTATTATTTTGCTTATTATTATAATTTTGTAATTGCTTCTTGGATGTAAATTTTATAATTATTTGATTATTTTTGCTATGGTTACTAATTAAGGAGTGCAAAACATGTATGTTCTTAAAATTAATTCTAGATCACTTTTAAATATAAGATAATTAAATTAAACACTCACACACGTAAGTCGATTTTTAATCGCCGTCTCACTTTCTAAGGTTATCCCTCAAGTTGCCTACGAATAATGGTCAAGTGGGGTGTATAAAGCAAGTCCCTTAAAAGATAAAAATCATCAAGTCCCTCATGGTTGCCTTTACGAATCGAGTCCCTTCGAAATAAATGATGATAGTCTCTCCTTTATGCTTATTACACCCCACAGTTGCCTTCATAAAACAAAGTGTCCCTCATATGTCCCTTAACATCCAAGGTAATGACTACCTACTCCTTAATAGTAGAGATAGTCTTACCAATGAAAGGATAAAGAACAAGAAAGACTTTAAACTCTAGGGTAGGTTCCTCTTATGTACTTGCTCACTTCAAAAACTTTTCAAACTTTCCACAAATTTCAAACAAATTTTCAAACAAGTTTTTACACATCCGTACATGGATTATTATTAACTATTCTGAAAATTTTTCTATCCACACACTACACTTTCAAAAAACAATTTAAAGTGAGCTAAGTAACTAAGAGCCCATGGATAACCATGGATCTAAAGGGTGCTAACACCTTCCCTTTACATAACCTACCCCCCGGACCCAAAAATATCTCTTAAGGTCTTTCCTGTTCTTTTATACCCTTTCCTTTTTTGGATAAAATAAAAGTCGGTGGCGACTCTTGCTATCCGCAACATTACTTAAAGTCAGTTCTCCCACCGTGTTACAGAACTGGCGACTCTGCTGGGGATTTAATAAAAGAGGGGTACCCTTAGGAATTAGATCACTTTAAAATTGTTTGCCTTGTTTGCTTTATATTATCTTGTTGGGGTGCTCTTATGTGTGAAAGATCCTAACCCGGATCTAGTGTACCTTAGGTAAATGGCAATAGACCAAGGAAACTGTACGACGTATATCGATACGGTTGATCTGGTGGCCATAGTTAGTGCGACTTCTTGGTTGGTGCTTATGTTCCTTAAGTCAAGTTGAGGATAATATGAGGCTACCGTATGTTGTCAATGCACTAACTAACTTTTAGAACCCTAGTTATCCCATCTTGGCCTTTAGAAAGTAGTGAGGTAATCGGCTTTGGTGCAGACTGAAGTTGGTTGACACTCGATACTACGCTCATTGAGATTCTAAACTTGGAGGGTTTTGGTTGGCAAGTAAGTTGCCTTCTGATCAACCACCCTTGTGAAGGATCAATGATATTGAGATCCCTTAGAACCTGGTTACTTTTGTAGGACAGGATGAACCATCTAACTTCAGGGGAGGGTACTTACCTTAAACCTCATCCAAGCCTTTAAACCTAGGGCTATGGTGTGACTTGTTTGTGTGTGCCACATGTTTGTGATTGAGCATAACATCATGACATCAGCATGCATCATAAGCATAGCATTTTCACTAACCATTTCAAGGACCAAAGGATTTATCTTTGTTCTTTGTTGCAGGTCATGGCTTCTGCTCGTAGAAACACCATCAGGATCAACTTTGTGGGCATACCTGCTAAGCTTAAAGAGTTGGTTACTCAAGTGTCTGATCATTCCCAGTTCATCAAGAGACATGGTCACCTATTGGATCTAGTCACTTCAGGGTTCAATGAAGACATGATGAGTGTTCTGTTCCAGTTCTTTGACCCTAAGCACCATTGCTTTACATTCCCTGATTATCAGCTGGTTCCAACCATGGAAGAGTTCTCTAAACTTCTGGGTATACCTGTTCTTGATCGAAGACCCTTCACAGGCTTGGAGAAGGAGCTCAAACCAGAGGTTATTGCTGCAGCTCTACATCTGAAGAAATCTGACATTGTTCTAGAGACGAGAAGCGGAGTTAAGGGTATTCTTGCCAAGGTGCTAATGGATAAGGCTCAAATGTTCTTGAAGGCCATGAGCTATGATGCTCTTGAGGAGATCTTAGCCTTGCTGATATATGGCTTAGTATTGTTCCCCAATCCAGATCAGTTCATAGATGTTCATGCCATCAACATATTCCTGAGTCACAATCCAGTGCCTACATTTCTTGGAGACATCCTACATTCTCTTCACACCCGTACTACAAGGGCAAGAGGAACTTTGATGTGCTGCATACCTTTACTATCCAGGTGGTTTATTTCTCACCTTCCTCGCTCAGTAATGAAGAATGAGCAGGGGTTCAGATGGTCCAAGAGGATTATGTCACTTTCTCACTCAGACATCCATTGGTGCTCCAGATCTATGGAGAATGTCACTATCATCGACCGTTGTGGGGAGTTTCCTAATGTGCCACTTCTAGGCATAAGAGGAGGCATCACCTACAACCCCTCTCTAGCTTTACGACAGTTTGGTTACGCCCGGAGTGATGGTCCACATGACATGTTGATTCAGGGCATTGTGTTTGATTACGACAACGATCTTCAGGGTTACCGTCAGAGATTCATACGAGCTTGGGGAAAGGTAAACAGGATTGACAGCAAGACACTAGAACCTAAGTACACTATTCCTATGGAGGCTTATCTCAGATGGGTACGATCTCGTGCTCAGACACTCATGATGCCATATCCTGCCATCCTACCAGTTACCATGGAACCTGTTGCTGAAGGAGACACTGCTTATACCATCCTTCATCCAGACATGCCTACTGATATGGAAGACTTGCAGAGATCATGGATCCAACTGAAGGAGCAAAGGGATACTTTCGAGGCTCATTACAAAGTAAGCCAAGCAAGAATCCTAGAGCTAACAAAGCAACTTCATGAGGAACGAAACCTCAATTCATACCTCAACATAAAGAGGAAACGTCCATGGGAGACTTAAAACCCCATCTTTTGTACTTATTTTATTTCATTTCATAGATGTAAGCCTAAAAGGCAAAACAAGTTATTACTAATAAAAAGTTACTTTCGTTTTTGTCTAAGCAAATTTAAATCCTGCGGTCCTTGAAAACATTGCATATGCATTCACATATCATTTCATTACATCACAGGTTTATAATTGTGCACAGGTTTCTCATCTTCTCGCTGTTTACTACAAGCAATGGCTCTTGAACAATCAGTTAAGGATCTCCAGGCACAAAATGCACAGTTCCAAGAGCTGATCTTGAACCTGTCCAAGGGACAGGATGAATTGAAGGCACTACTGGCCAAGAAGACTAAGAAGACTAGAAGGTCTGCTGGGTTGATTAACATGGGAAGAAGGTTCAAAGGTCCTGTCAAGACCAAGGAACAGGTTGAAGACTATGAATCTGAGGAATCTGAGAAAGAGGGAGGAAGTCTCCACAATACTATGGGGGACTCTGATTCTGAGGCTAATTACTACCATGAGCCTAATGAAGACAAATTCAAAATGCTGGTGGATAGAATGGATGCTATGGAATTACAGAAATCATCTGGGCTGGATTTTGAGGATTTGAGTTTGATATCTGGGGTTGTGATACCCATTGGTTTCAAGTTTCCTACCTTTGTTGTTTATGATGGGGTCTCTTGTCCCAAGCTGCATTTGAGGTCGTATGTCAGAAGGATTCAACCTCATACTGCTGATAAGAAGTTGTGGATCCATTTCTTTCAAGAGAGCTTATCTGGAGCTCAGCTGGAGTGGTATTATCAGTTGGAGAGTGTCAACATCAGAGACTGGAATGATCTTGCTGAAGCTTTCTATAAGCAGTACCAATACAATGCTGACTTAGCCCCCACTCGCATGCAGCTTCAGAGCATGTCTATGGGTGCCAAAGAAAGTTTTAAAGAGTATGCTCAGAAGTGGAGAGATTTAGCTGGAAGAGTTCAACCCCCTTTGATTGACAGGGAATTGGTTGATATGTTCATGTGTACGCTGAATGGTCCGTTCTACAGTCATCTCATTGGAAGCTCATCATCTGGCTTCACTGAGTTGATTATGACAGGAGAACGGGTAGAGAATGGTATCAATCGTGGTAAGATCCAAGTGGGCACTTCTTCATCAGGTGCTACAAAGAAGCCTCCCACTGGGAAGAAAGAATCCAATGCTGTTTATGGTCAACCTGATCGTAACAGAAGGCATCAGTCTGTTAGTGCAGTTCATATTTCAAATCCAACTCCTGCAACAACAGAACAGCCTCAAGGCAACCAACAGAGGGCTAGAAGACAGTTCACGAAGATCAACATGTCAATGGCTCAGGCATTGCAACACTTGTTGAAGGCTGAACTCATTACCCTGAGGGAGGCTCCTCAGAATCCCAATTTTACCTCTCCCAAGTACAATCCCAATGCACGATGTGCATATCATTCAAACTGTCCAGGACATGATACTAATAACTGCTGGGTCTTGAAGAACAAAATTCAAGATATGATCGATGCTGGAGAGATTGAATTTGATCCTCCGGGTACCCCCAATGTGATTACTGCTCCAATGCCAAACCACGAGAAGACTGTCAATGCCATTGAGGAAGATCTGCATATCCGTTCAGTTGATGAATTGACCACACCATTGGCCATCATCAGAAAGAAGTTAGTGCAAGCTGGGTTCTTTCCGGGTTGTCGTGAAGATTGTGTTTATTGTGAGTATGATCCAGAGAAGTGCTTCAGGTTGAAAGATGGCATTCAACGTCTCATGGATAAGTATACCATAGTGTTTGAAAGAAGACCAGCATCTGTAGAAAGTATGGTGGATCATCTGACTCGGGATAAGAAGATTGAAGAGGTTGACATGATTGACAAAGTACCGGTAAGAATCACTTCAAAGGGTCCCATTAAAATCACTCATCAGGGCCCAATCAAGATTACTGCTGAAGGTCCCGTGAAAGTTGTTGCTGAAGCCAGAGTGGCTCCTCTGATCATTACCACTCCTGGTCCTATTCCTTATACATCTGACAAAGCTGTGCCTTGGCACTATGGGTCCGATGTTTACATCCATGGTGTCAAGCAGGAGCCTTTACCTGATGTACCTGTTGACATTGATAATATTGCTGGATCTAGCAAGATCACTCGTAGTGGAAGAGTTTTCTCTCCTCCAGATACTTCCAAGAATGCAGTTACTCCTGCTGCTACTTCCACCACTGATGCTCGGGGCAAAGGTCCCGTTATTGAACCTGTATCTACTGATGTGCCAGTTGCTGATGACCTCTCTAAGCATATGGAAGAAGTATTGAAGATCATTCGCAAGAGTGATTATGACATTGTTGATCAGTTGGGGCATACTCCCTCAAAGATTTCTATGCTCTCCCTATTATTATGTTCTGAGGCTCATGCCAAGTCATTGATCAAGTTTTTGAAGATGGCTCATGTACCCAGTGCGATTTCTGTTGACCAATTTGAGAACTGTGTTGCCCACCTGACTTATGACAATGGGTTAGGATTTTCTGATGCTGATTTGACCCCTGCCAAGAGGGATCATAACAGGGCCTTGCATATTTCAATTGAATGCAGGGGCACTACCCTGTCCCATGTGTTGATAGACAATGGTTCCTCTTTGAATGTGTTGCCTAAGGAAGTCCTGAACAAGCTGAGTCCTGAAGATGCTGTGCTAAAGCCCAGTAATATTGTGGTAAAGGCTTTTGATGGTTCTAGAAGAGTAGTGCATGGGGAAATTGATCTTCCAATTCAAGTTGGTTCTCAGGTGTTTACTGCTACATTTTATGTGATGGATATTCGTCCTTCATACTCTTGTCTGCTTGGTCGTCCCTGGATCCATGGGGCAGGAGATGTGACCTCTACATTGCACCAAAAGTTGAGATATCCGGTGAATGGAAAGGTTGTTACTGTCTATGGAGAGGAAGAATACTTTGTCAGCCATGTCAATACCTTCAAGTATCTGGAAGTAGAAGGTGAATACATTGAAACTCCGTGTCAGTCATTTGAAGTGATTCCCTGGGTTGGTAATGATTATGTAGCTCCTCCTGCTGTGAAGAAAGTTCCTGTGGTCACCAGAAAACCTCCAACAATGGCAATGGCCTCCCTCAATGATGCTAGAGCTGTGGTGGATGAAGGTGGTTGTACTATTTGGGGTCAGCTTCCTGATATTCCATACAAGTCTGACAAGTTTGGTTTGGGTTTCACTGCAGAGTCCCAGAAGGCTGTTCGTCGTGCTCGTGCTGCTCGTATCACCAATCAAGGGGTTATCAATGCTGTGGGAGACTATGATGAAGACTACAACTTGGATGCTTGGATTTTTCCTACTGTGGGTGCTGGGCTCAATAATTGGAAAGCTGAAGATGTTATCCCTATCTCCTTTAGTCAGGAGTAAATACTATTACTGTGTTATGTTTTAAATTTGTAATTTCTTGAACAATAAAAACTTTTAAGCCATGTGCCTTACCCGGGGCACAATGGTGTGCTTGTTACGGGCTGTCATTTCATTTGCATACTTCATTCAATAAAATCAGTGGACGTTTCGTTTCGTAAATATTGTGTTCCTTGTCTTTCTTTTCTTTTATTTTTGCTTTATCAGCTATGTGTTCTTACACACACCCACATCACTAAATGCAGATCCTCATCCACTCTGGATCCTGTTGATAACAGTTCTACTATTGCCAATTATAATTTCGAGAATCCGATCTATCAAACTGAAGACGGAAATGAGGACGATTGTGAAATACCTGTAGAGCTTGCTAGGTTGTTACAACAAGAAGAGAAAGCTATACAGCCACATGAAGAGCCAGTCGAAATTGTGAATCTGGGAACTGAAGAAAACAGAAAAGAAGTCAAGATAGGGGCTGATTTAGAGGACAGTGTCAAGAGCAGGTTGATTCAGATGTTACGTGACTATGTGGAGATCTTTGCTTGGTCTTATGAAGATATGCCAGGGTTGGATACAGACATTGTGGTTCACCGTTTGCCAGTGAAAGAAGATTGTCGTCCAAAGAAGCAGAAGGTTCGTCGTATGCGTCCTGAAATGTCAGAAAAGATCAAGGCAGAGGTAATGAAACAGTTCAATGCAGGGTTCTTAGCAGTGACTTCTTATCCTCAGTGGGTTGCAAACGTGGTACCAGTTCCTAAGAAAGATGGTAAGGTACGTATGTGCGTGGACTACAGAGATTTGAACAAGGCTAGCCCCAAAGATGACTTTCCACTTCCTCATATTGATATTCTGGTAGACAACACTGCTCAGCATAAGGTATTCTCTTTTATGGATGGTTTCTCTGGTTACAATCAAATCAAGATGGCACCTGAAGATATGGAGAAGACAACATTTGTGACACAGTGGGGCACCTTTTGCTATAAGGTAATGCCATTTGGTTTGAAGAATGCAGGGGCAACATATCAGCGTGCTATGGTGGCTTTATTTCATGATATGATTCATCATGAGATTGAAGTATATGTGGATGATATGATAGCCAGGTCTCAAAATGAAGAGCAACATCTTGATCATTTACATAAATTGTTTGAGAGGTTGAAGAAATACAAGTTGAGATTGAATCCAAACAAGTGTACTTTTGGAGTTAGATCTGGAAAGCTCCTGGGTTTCATTGTCAGTGGAAAAGGTATTGAAGTGGATCCTGCAAAAGTGAAAGTTATACGAGAGATGCCGGCTCCCCGCACTGAGAAGGAGGTTAGGGGTTTCTTGGGACGATTGAACTACATTGCAAGATTTATTTCCCAGTTAACTACCATCTGTGAGCCAATCTTCAAGTTATTGAAGAAAGATCAGGTTATGGAATGGAATGATGAGTGCCAGGCTGCCTTTGATGAAATCAAGAGATATCTGTTAGAACCTCCAATTTTGATACCACTAGTTGATGGAAGACCCTTGATTATGTACTTAACAGTGTTAGACAACTCAATGGGGTGTGTGTTGGGGCAACATGACGAGTCTGGTCGAAAAGAGCAGGCAATATACTACCTTAGCAAAAAGTTTACCGACTGTGAAACAAGATACTCACTGCTCGAGAAAAATTGCTGCGCTTTGGCATGGGCTGCTCGCCGACTAAGACAGTATATGTTGACCCATACTACCTTATTGATTTCTAAGATGGATCCAATTAAGTACATATTTGAGAAACCTGCTCTCTCCGGAAGAATTGCAAGATGGCAAATGATCTTGACAGAATATGACATACAATATACTACTCAGAAGGCCATTAAAGGAAGTGTTGTTGCTGATCATTTGGCTCATCAAGCAGTGGATGATTACCAGTCAATGAATTTTGAGTTCCCTGATGAAGACATTATGATTATTACCAAAGAACCTGGACAATATGACGGACCTGAACAAGGATCCCGATGGACTATGGTTTTTGATGGTGCCTCCAATGCACTTGGTAATGGTGTTGGTGTTGTGATTAGTTCCCCTGAAGGTTGTCATACCCCGATTACTGCTAGACTTTGTTTCCATTGTACCAATAACATGGCTGAATATGAGGCATGTATCCTGGGTATTAAAGCTGCTATTGATATGAAGATTCAGTTCCTTGATGTGTATGGAGATTCAGCCCTGGTAGTCAGTCAGATTAAAGGAGATTGGGATACCAAACATGATAACCTCATTCCTTACAGAGAGCATGTGTTGTCCTTGATCCCACATTTCAAAGAGATTACCTTTGAGCACCTTCCACGAAGAGAGAATCAGTTGGCAGATGCATTGGCCACCATGGCCTCTATGTTTGAGATCAGCTGGGATGATGAAGCTCCCAAGATTACTATCGATAGATTTGAAAAGCCTGCATACTGCAATGAGGTTGACACTGAAGGGGTAGAGGAGAAGCCTTGGTTCTATGAAGTGAAAAAATATCTTGAAGCTCAGGAGTTCCCTGAAGGGGCATCTGTCAAAGATAGGAAGTTTCTGAGAAGGTTCTCTGCTAAGTTCTTCTTGAGTAATGGCATTTTGTACAAACGCAATCATGATTCAACTTTGCTTCGTTGTGTGGATAAGAAAGAAGCAACTGAGATTATGGAAGAGATGCATGATGGGACCTTTGGCACTCATTCTAGTGGTCTTACTATGGCAAAGAAGATATTGAGAGCGGGTTACTATTGGTCTACCATGGAAGCTGATTGCTATCAACACTCCAGAACGTGTCACAAATGTCAAATCTATGCTGATAAAGTACATGTACCTCCATCACCACTGAATGTGTTGACTGCTCCTTGGCCCTTTGCCATGTGGGGCATTGATATGATTGGTGAGATCAAGCCTACTGCTTCTAATGGGCATCGTTTCATCCTGGTTGCTATTGATTACTTCACGAAGTGGGTAGAGGCAGCTTCATTTGCATCTGTTACTAAGAATGTTGTGGCTCGGTTCATTAAGAATAATCTCATATGTAGGTATGGCATCCCTGAAAGGATTATCACTGACAATGGCTCTAATCTGAACAACACAATGATTACTGATCTCTGCACGCAGTTCAAGATTAAGCATCACAACTCTTCTCTGTATCGTCCAAAGATGAATGGGGCAGTGGAAGCTGCTAATAAGAACATTAAGAAGATTGTACAGAAGATGACTGTTACTTACAAGGATTGGCATGAGATGTTACCATTTGCTCTTCATGGTTATCGTACCACAATACGTACTTCAACAGGGGCAACCCCATTCTCCTTAGTCTATGGTATGGAAGCAGTTCTGCCCATTGAATTTCAGATTCCCTCCTTGAGAATTATGAGGGATGCAGGCTTAGATGAAGATGAGTGGATTCAGACTCGACTGGACCAGATAAATTTGATTGATGAGAAGAGGTTAGCAGCAGTTTGTCATGGCCAGATGTACCAAAAACGAATGATCAAAGCTTTTAACAAGAAGGTTAAGCCAAAGGTATATCAGGCTAGTGACTTGGTAATCAAGCGTATCATATTAACACAGGGTGATCCTAGGGGCAAGTGGACTCCAACATATGAAGGACCATTTGTAGTCAAGACAGTGTTCTCAGGAGGTTCCATGATACTGACTACAATGGATGGTGAAGACTTCCCACAGCCTGTAAACGCAGACATAGTTAAAAAATACTACGCATAAAAAGAGACCCGCTAGGTTGATAGGCCTAGGCAAAAATAAGGGCATCCCGGCAAACCAAAAGGGTTTGGGCAAAAATTAGGGATATATATGAAAAGATGTACACCCGGCAAGTCGAAAACCTGAAAAGGCGGCTTGGGCAAAAAAGGGTATCCCGGTGGATTGAAAACCTGAAAGGGCAATCCAGGCAAAAGTTAGGGATTAAAGCGTATGACTATGTCTCGTTTGGATCACCCATGAAACTGCAACCAGTTGTACTACTTATTCAAGTTCGAACAGATAAAGCTCAATTCAATCGTTTCCGTCTCAACAGCAAGAAGATGAGATACTTGAGTGGCAATAGTAGAATTGAAACTCAATAGGATTATTTCCCACGTAGCTGATACTCTTTGACAAAATCCTCTTACTAGGGTTTATGTCTCCGTGTACAAACTTACCCATGTATGGGTCACTTTTTGATATAAATAAATTCCATCTTTTGAATCCAGATTTACTTTTACCCTATTTACATAAGCGAAACGTCCATTGGTTGTGTTTGAATGTATGTATGCTTTTGAATATGATTGATGTTTACCAGAAATGCATGTATGGTTTAATATGATTGATGTTTACCAGAAATACATGAAAATGCAGTAATAGTATTTACTAAGGACGAACGGGGGGAGGATTTCAACGAAGCTTCGCCAGTTCACCTTCACAAGATAGTTACAAACTCTCAGTAGGACGAGTCCATCTTCATAAAGTCCTATCTCCCCTGGAATTTATATCCACCTCTTTTATCCTCATATGGATACACGGGAAATTACTTTCCAATAAGAGTACGACGAACGAAGACGGGAGGTTATATCTACCCTACCATCAAACGAAGACGAAGGTTATATATACCTTACTATCCCAGCATACGGGAGGTGACATCTATCCTTACTATCCCCAGCATACGGGAAGTTATCTATACCCTGTTATCCCCAGCAGACAGATGGTTATAACAAATCGGGATTTATTTTCCCTGGCCAGTAGTTGTTATACGAAGATATCCAGACGCTTTCGGCAGTATCATATCATACATACATCATTTACATCATACTATAGCATATATATCCATAGACATATAGTACATTACCTAAGTGCATCATATCATACATGCATACATAAAACATAAACTAATGTTATTATACAAAATGCTGCCTTGTTTTCAGGTTGATTATCCAACAAACAAACTTATGATCTTTGGGACTGCTTTATTGTCACCTCAGGGTTACTTTATCCTCCTGATAAGCTTCTTGTTACTTCGGGACTGCTTTATTGTCACCTCAGGGTTACTTTATCCTCCTGATAAGTTTCTTATTACTTTGGGACTGCTTTATTGTTACCTCAGGGTCACTTTATCCTCCTGATAAATTCTCATGACTTCAAGACTGCTTTAGAGCTATTGATTGCTCTATCCTCCTGAGGTCACATCACTACTTCAAGACTGCTTTAGAGCTATTGATTGCTCTATCCTCCTGAGGTCATATCACTACTTCAAGACTGCTTTAGAGCTATTGATTGCTCTATCCTCCTGAGGTCATATCACTACTTCAAGACTGCTTTAGAGCTATTGATTGCTCTATCCTCCTGAGGTCATATCACTACTTCAAGACTGCTTTAGAGCTATTGATTGATCTATCCTCCTGAGGTCATATTATTATTTCAAGACTGCTTTAGAGTTATCATTTCTCTATCCTCCTGAAATCATTACTTCAAGACTGCTTTAGAGTTATCATTATTGATGGCTCTATCCTCCTGAAATCCTATTATTACTTCAAGACTGCTTTAGGGTTATCATTATTGATTGCTCTATCCTCATGAAGACATGCTGTTACATCAGGATTACTCCAGTATCCTGAAAACATATCATCAATACCTCAGGACTCTCCAAATTCCTGACAGCTTTCATTATATCTCCATATTTTGGACTGCTTTATCTTCCAAGAACTTTCTACCAGTGGCATCTTTAAGCCCACTCAATCACATTCAACCAACCATCAATATCACTCTATGCACTGGTGAGTGCAAATTTTTGGGCTTTTGTGTTCAATCCCCTTCAACCTTCCAGGTCACGACTGGCAAATATACCAATCTAACCCCTCAGGTTTCAGAAAATTGAACAGGGGCAGCTGTTGCACCCCAAAATTTGCCCTCACAATACAAAACTTTGTGTTCTAAGAAGGTTCACAAGGTTCACAAGTCCCACAAAGCTTTCAACACCTTTCATGAGGTTCATGAAGTCTACAAGTTACTTTATGAAGGTTCACAAGGTTCACAAGTTTCTCAACATTTCCATAACATTTCATGAAGTTCATGAAGTCAACAAGTTACTTCTTGAAGGTTCACAAGCTTCACAAGATCTCCCATGAGGTTCACAAGACATTTTATGATGGTTCACAAGGTTCACAAAGTTCATAATTGGTCAAAGGAGTTGACAATTCCCTCAGACAATGCACCTCCTAAGCAGTGCATCCAAAACTAGGGTTTGACTTTAATCAGGCTAAATGGGCTTCCAATACCTCAAGTGAGTTTCATAACATCTTATATGTGTGTAAGAACCCCCATGATAAGTTTCAAGACTTTTCTCAAAAGTTTGCTCAGTCAGATGATCAGATAAGTCAAAATCAGTCAATGCAGTTAAAAAGTCAAACTGAGGTCAACTGTGGTCAAACCAAAGTCAAACTTCATGATTTTTTTCCAACATCAAGTATATGAAGTAAAATTCATCATTTGATCAAGGGTTGATCATGATTCATCAAGGAGATTCCAGATCATCAATAATCAGGAGTTTCTAAATTAGGGTTTCCTCAGTAAAAGTCAACTGAACTTTGACCAGACATAACTTTCACATACTTCATCACCAAGTCTCCATCCAAAGCTCATTTTGAAGGAAATTGAATTCTCTACAACTTTTATGTTGAAAGTTAAGCCCAAAAATGCTTCATTTGAAAGATATGATCTAAGACATTATAGGTCATTTCAAAAGTCAACAAAAAGTCAACAACTTCAAAAGGGCATAACTTGAGATTGGTAAATGATATGGACCTGAAACCAATGGGGTTGTTTAGAAGACTCTTCAAGCTTTCCAAAAAGTCCAAGAACACCCTCACACCTTTAAAATTGAGGGAGATGTGCCCTTGCAAAGTTGGGAAATTTTGTGATGATTTATGTTGAAAATGGAGGCCTAAAAGTAATTCTTTCCAAATGGGCTTGCTAAGTTGTGATCCAATCCATCTCATATCATTATGCACGACCCAATTGACCAAAATTCAGCATTTTTATTATTTTATTTTTATTTATTATTGATTTAATTCATAAAAATCATTTTAAATAAATATAAAATGTGAAAATCTATTTTTGGGTGAAGATTGAGGTTCTAGAAATTCTTAATTAGTGATTGAAGCTTAAAGAGAAGGAAATCATGTGACTAATCCAAAGATAGCAAGTCTTCATGAGCAAATATTTGACTTTTACAACATGATCTTTTTCAATATTTTTTGGATCAAATTTTCACACAACCAATCCATATTTCTGACCTAATTCATTCTCATATATATACTAAAGATAACCCTAGCCTAAAACCACGAAATCCAGCAGCCAAAGGTAAGTTCCATTGTTCAAAATTTCAAGCAAAAAGTGAGATTCGGATTTGGAGATTCAAGGCACTACAAGGTATTTTAAGGACATGGATGGCTTCCTTGATCATCATGGAACATAAACTGATCATCACATTGCCTTATATCATCACATATTGCTAAACCCGAATCAAGTTTCATCTTAAATTTCATTTTTTCGATTTCAATTATTTGTGCATTATTAATGAATTTTGTTTGTGCTTTTGTGTTTGTGATGATCCAAGGAATGATTCTGGACAAATTAATTGGATTTTCCTTACCTAGAACAGATTCGGCCATTGTTAGGGTTAAGCTCTTGAAATTAGGATTCGGTGATTCAATGAGTTTAAATAAATTCTAAGAACATGGGAGTGTTCTATGAGACCTAAGGATTACAAAACTATAATTAATTTCATGAATCAGTGTTGTTTGGTATGAGTTTGGTTTTTCGCAGGTCAAGAAGCTTGAAGAACTCGCAGGTAAAACCGTAGCTGAATTCGTAGGAAAAAACGCAGGGCAGGAGGTTGAAGAAGGAGCTCTGGCGCGCATTTAAAAATTCAAATTATGTTAATATATTTTATTGTTGTTTTGTTGTTTGCTATCACACGCGCGTGTGTGCCCTGGTGGTAAGCCTGATATGCGTATATTGTGAGGTCCCTGGTTCGATACTTGGCTAGTGCATGTTTTTTTTGTTATTTTTCAGGTCAAACGCATACTTAATATATTATTATTTCTGGCCGTCACATTATCAGTCAGGCTCTCCCAGCCAGGTGGATACGTGCGCATGCTTGTAATTAGAAGGTCCTGGGATCAAATCCCACCCCAGGCCTTTTTATTTCTCTATTTTCCTGGATTTTTGAGGCAAGGCATAAAACAAAATGGGTCTCCTTTAGTGTCACCTGCGCCTGGCTGGCCTGGTGGTTGTTGCTGCTGCTTGCAAGTGTGAGGTCTTGGGATCAAATCCCACCAGGTTCCTTTTTTTCTTTCTTTCTTTTTATTTTCTTTTCCTTCTTTCTTTTAATTAATTTAAATAATTAAAATTTTATTATTATTTTCTATATTATAAAGTATGTATATATTGTGTATTCCAATTACTAATATTATTTTCTAAAAAAATATAAAACTCTTGATTTTTCAATTTAAATTTTATTTGTATAATTTATATTAGTTAAGATAATTTTATATAATTAGTTAAAAATAAATTTTGTATATAAGTTAACCCTAATTTTCAAAACCCTAAAAAATATTTTCTAAATGAACTTTAATTTTGTAAAAATCTAATTTTATTTTATTTTCTAATTCTTAGTATAGATATTATGTATATATTTATTTAATGATAATTTTGTAAATATGATCTATTATTAGTAATATGTAAATATTTTTTGTTCATAATCTAAATTATATGTAAATAATTCTAAATTGAGCCTATAATATTTTAATTTTATAATTATAATACATTAAAAAAAATAACTTAATAATTTGTAAATTAAAATAATTGTTCGTTCATATTTGTTTCTAAATATAATTGTTTATATTAAAAGTTGTTAATTTCTTATTCTTATAATATTTCGATTAATGTTATTTATTATTATTACTACTAACCATCTTATTTATTTTGCTTTGTTAATTATTATTATTTCATTAATCTTTATTATTTACTAACCATACTATTATTTATTATTATATTTCTAACCTTGTTTATTATTTCTAATTATTATTATCATTATCACTAACCCCTATTATTTATTTCTTATTATTTATTGCTTATTTATTTATATTTTATTTATTTTGTTATTTATTTATTTTGCTTATTATTTTGCTTATTATTATAATTTTGTAATTGCTTCTTGGATGTAAATTTTATAATTATTTGATTATTTTTGCTATGGTTAGTAATTAAGGAGTGCAAAACATGTATGTTCTTAAAATTAATTCTAGATCACTTTTAAATATAAGATAATTAAATTAAACACTCACACACGTAAGTCGATTTTTAATCGCCGTCTCACTTTCTAAGGTTATCCCTCAAGTTGCCTACGAATAATGGTCAAGTGGGGTGTATAAAGCAAGTCCCTTAAAAGATAAAAATCATCAAGTCCCTCATGGTTGCCTTTACGAATCGAGTCCCTTCGAAATAAATGATGATAGTCCCTCCTTTATGCTTATTACACCCCACAGTTGCCTTCATAAAACAAAGTGTCCCTCATATGTCCCTTAACATCCAAGGTAATGACTACCTACTCCTTAATAGTAGAGATAGTCTTACCAATGAAAGGATAAAGAACAAGAAAGACTTTAAACTCTAGGGTAGGTTCCTCTTATGTACTTGCTCACTTCAAAAACTTTTCAAACTTTCCACAAATTTCAAACAAATTTTCAAACAAGTTTTTACACATCCGTACATGGATTATTATTAACTATTCTGAAAATTTTTCTATCCACACACTACACTTTCAAAAAACAATTTAAAGTGAGCTAAGTAACTAAGAGCCCATGGATAACCATGGATGTAAAGGGTGCTAACACCTTCCCTTTACATAACCTACCCCCCGGACCCAAAAATATCTCTTAAGGTCTTTCCTGTTCTTTTATACCCTTTCCTTTTTTGGATAAAATAAAAGTCGGTGGCGACTCTTGCTATCCGCAACATTACTTAAAGTCAGTTCTCCCACCGTGTTACAAACATACATAATATATTATGTATTATGGCCAACACAATGACAGATAGGCTCTCCCAGCCAGGTGGTCATGCGCGCATATGTATATCCATGAGGTCCTGGGTTCAACACCACCCCAGGCCTTTTGCTTGTTCATTATTTTCCTGATTTTTTCAAAGACAACACACAAAACAAAATTGATCCATTCTATTATCACCAAAGCATGGCTGGCCTGGTGGTACATTTTGGTATCTGCAAGCATGATGACCCGGGTTCAAACCCAGCCAAGGTAAGTTTCTTTTTACTATTTTTTCTGTTTTATTTTATTTAATTAATTGGCTTAAATTGTTTTCTTATTTATCAATTAAAAAATAAATTATGTATGTATATATATTTAAATATTTAAAAAACAACACTTATATTTGCTAAAAATTCTAAACTCTTGTTTTTCTCAATTTAAATTTTTATTATTATTCATGTAATTAAATTATAATATGTGTATATTAATTAAAATAATTTTATATTAAAAACTCTTAAATATTTTTTCTAACAAACCCTAATCTTGTAAAAAACCCTTAATTTATTTTCTAAATAACTATTAAAAACCTAATTTTTATTTTCTAATTTTTTGTACATATTCATTTAGTATAATTAATTTTAATAAATATAAATATAATCAAACTTTTCTTTATGTAATTATAAATTGTCCATAATATAAATTTTTATTCTTTTAATATATATATATATATGGTTAAAAATAATTAAATTTATGCTAATATTATAATTACAATTTTCATGTTTAGAATTAATAAGTTGTATATAATTTTAAGTTTTATAATTAAAGTGTTTATATTTTCTTAATAATGTCTAATTCTTATTTGCTATTTTATTTTGTTTACTAATCCATTATTATTATTTCACTAACCTTATTTAATTTTTTTTATTATTATTATTACTAACCCCTATTATATTATTGTCTATTTATTTATTTTTGCTTACTATTTATATTTTGCTTCTATATTTATTTTGCTTATATTTTTATTTGCTATTTATTTTAATTGCTCATTATAATTATTATGTAATTGCTCCTTGGTGTAAATTTTATAAATATGTAATTTATTTAATTTTTATGCTATGGTTAGTAATATAGGGAGTGAAAAACATGTATTCTATTTAAAATTAAATTTAGATCATTTAAAATTTTAAGATAAATATAAATTAAACACTCACACATGTAAGTCGATTTTTAATCGCCATCTCACTTTCTAAGGCTATCCCTCAATGTTGCCTAATCATAAGGTCAAGTGGGGTGTATAAAGCAAGTCCCTTAAAAGAAAAATCATCAAGTCCCTAATGGTTGCCTTTAAAGATCAAGTCCCTTTTCGAATAATGATGATAGTCTCTCCTAAATGCTTAATACACCCCACAGTTGCCTTCATAAAATGGATGACCCTTCATATGTCCCTCACATCCAAGGTAATGACTACCTATTCCTTAATAATAGGGATAGTCTTACCACTTAAAGGATAAAGAGCAGAAAAGACTTAAATTTTAGGGTAGGTACCTCCTAGTTGCTTGCTCATTTCATTCCAAAATTTTCAAACAATTAACAAATTTCAAACAAATTTTCAAACACAAGTTTTTACGCATCCGTACATGGATCATTATTAACTCATATGAAAATTTTCTATTCACACACTACACATTTTCAAAAACAATTCAAAGTGAGCTAAGTAACTAAGAGCCCATGGATAACCATGGATGTAAAGGGTGCTAACACCTTCCCTTTACATAACCTACCCCCCGGACCCAAAAATCTTTTAAAAGGTCTTTCCTGTTCTTTTATGCCTTTCCTTTGGATAAAATAAAAGTCGGTGGCGACTCTTGCTATCCGCAACATAACTAAAGTCAGTTCTCCCACCGTGTTACAGATGGCCGTCCCCGTCGTGGTCCCTTTTCCTTTTTCTGATGATCGTCCTTCATCAGTTTAACCCGATGGCCGTCCCCATCGTTGGTTACTTTACTTTATGAACTTGATGGCCGTCCCCGTCATGTTTCATTAATCCCCAGAGAATTTTACAGCTTTATCTTGATGGCCGTCCCCATCATAATTCTTTTTATCCCCAGCATGTCGGCCGTCCACCGTCATTGCTTTATTTTCTGCACTTTTTCCAGCATGTCGGCCGTCCCCGTCATTGCTCTTTACCCAGCAGTCATCCTCTGCTCGACGGTCGTCCTCCGTCGCCCACACTTTACAATATACTTTATTTTCTTTTACAATCTATATCCCTTTTCTTCTTCATTTTGTGAGTGCAAATTTTGGACTGTCTTTGGTATTCAACCACAAGTTATCGTGTTTGCCTGTTAAGCTGTAGCTTACATCCTGCACAGCTAACTCATGTTTGAATAGGGGCAGCTGTAAACACCCCAAATTTGCCCTCACCCATTCACCATGTCTTGTGATCATTTTCATAAGCATAAACACAATCATAGCATCTCATATCCCATTTTTTTTTATTCACTGCATAGATTCAAAGTCATCTGCATCTAGGGTTTGTGATCTGAGCAATCCAAGAGCTTCTTGAGCCACTCCAAAGGTCATCAATCACTTCAAAGAGGTCCATGTGTGTTCAAGCATCATATTATATCCTCTCAAAGTCAAGAATGTCAAAGAATCACAAGAACTGGAAATGGTGTGGAGGCAGAGCCAGGCTTGACTGCACAGATGACCTAGAATTAGGGTTTTGGTTTCAAAGGCCATAACCCCAAATTTTTTGGTCATTCTTGTTTCTATTGGTCTCTATATGGTATAGGGAGTATGCATATCAATTTTCATGAAGAAATTCCATGGGGAAGTCATCTGATCAAGAGTTGACTTTTCAAGCAAGTCAGTGCAAAATCAGGGCATCTGAGGCCCCCAATAACCCAACCAAAGGGCATTCTTCATCATTTTGATTGTATATGATCTTTATTTGATCATAGAAGATGTTGGAAGTTTACAAAATTGAAGAATTTCAAGTCTTTTGCAAAGTTGACTTTTTGGGCAAGTTTGACTTTTAATGAAATTGTCATTTTAGGCAACTTTTTCAACCTTTACTTTTTGATTCAAAAAAGCTTCAAATGGAAAAACTTTGGTCATGAAAGTTGTAGAATAGATCATTCCCTTTTCAAAAAGTACAAGAACATGACCTAATTCATTTTGGATCAAAAGTTATGGCTTGTCAAAGTTGGCAAAAATCACTAAATTTCAAGTCATGCACCAAAGAGGCAAAGTTGCAAATTCATATGTCAAGGCAAATTGGGCTGTCAAATGCACTTCAAAACTTCACCACATGATCACACAACATTTAAAAATCAGAATGGGCCAAGAAGTTCCTCATTTTTGTGGCCTATGGATCAAGATATTTCAACAAGATCACAAGCAAGGCAAGTTGCAAAACTCATCATAGTTTGTCATCCACTTGCTGGCTAGCATGCTGAGCCACTCTAGGCCTTTCCCCTCATCATGCTGCGCAGAACACACTTGTGTACTTGGCTAAGAAAGTAGCCCATACTTCTCTTACACCAACTTTGACATTTTGGCAAAAGGACCCATACCTATCACAAAAGCACACATCACATCTTCTGACCAATGGCAATTGTTTATACAAATCAAATGCAAGCCAAACATAACAAGAAGCAAGCCTGAAACACTCCACAACTCAGCATTCTCATTTTCACCTTCATTTGCAAAAGCTTTCGAAACTGCTTGCACAAGTCACAAACACACAAACTAACTTCACAGATCAACTCAACACACCTTCCTGGTCACAAAGCACCCATCACCATTGCCTTAAACTCAAAGAATCAAAAACACGATCACCATCTGCCATTGAACAGAACTCCTGCCATCTCTCAAACCAGCCATTGCAAACTTCAAACAAACATTGCAAGCTTCTTAGGGGGGTCATTGGAGTGCATTTGAGCCAAAGAAACAGCCAGAAAGCTCCTGAATCAAAAGCTTCAGTTCAGGTAGTCAACTCAAAACTTTTTTCCAGAAACATGTTTTTAAGTTCTTAATAGCTTCTATGCACTCCCCTGATCATGAATATGTGCTCACTTTTGAAAATGGTTGAGAAACCAGGATGTATGCATTGTCTGAAACTTTTGCCCTAAAAAATGTTTGATTCGATTCTCTCTGTTTCTGAATGATAAATGTTGTTTGATTGAGGGGTTTGATTCGTTTTTGAGTGGGGATGATTTCTGGGTAGTTAGATTTTGTTTTGGATGCGTGTAGAGAGAGTTGGAGATTTGAGATGGCCGGAGAAGACGACCGGAACAGTGTTCCGGTCGCCTGAAAGTAATTAGGGCTGGATTAGGGCTTAATAATTAATTAGCGAATTTTGAATATAGGCCGTCCAGATGCGCGCCAGGTCCACTCCCGCGCATGTGAATTTGAATCTGGGCCATTGATCTTGCATACTTTTCCTTTTTCAGTTTTAATTCATTTTATTTTTCATTTTAATTCATTTGTTTTCTCCATTTTATTTAAAATAGTAAAACCTTTTCAAAAATTCTGAAATTTTTTGTATAAACTTTTATTAATTTTCAGAAACCAAAAACATTTTTATTTTTATTTTTTGCATTAAAAAATATTTTTAAATCATTTAAAAGTTTATTTTTAATTAATTAATGAGAATTAATTAATTAAAAATACTTTTAGGTATTTAAAAATCACCAAAAAATTCATGAAACCTTTAAAATCATTTAGAAACATTGTCCAACCCTCAAACCAAATTTCTTTTTTGATCTTAATGTATTTTGACAATTTTTCATGGAATTAATTCTATTTCAAAGCATTATTTTGATCCAAACTTCAAAAAATCATTTCTGCCTATCCATTGAGAGTTGGACTTTGTTTCTTTTTGCATTGTGTCTTGCATATCATGTAGTTTGTAGGATTAAATTGGCATGAATTGATCTTGCATTTTCCATTTGTTTGGCATTTTTCTTGTCAAGGTATCCTAAAACCCTAGAAATCTTAAGAAAATCATAACTTCCATTAGGTTTAGAGTTAGGTCCCCTCCTTTGGGCAGAGAACTTGTGTAGGTTTAGGGTTCCTTTAATCCCATTTTCAATTTTTTATCATGTCATTTGCTTCTGGTTTTGAATTTGTTGTTGCATGTTGTGTGTAAACCCTAATTCTTGCTCTCATTTGCATTCATTCTCCATATGCTTGCATTCATGAACTTACCATGAGATTTTGTGCATCAACATGACATATAAGACATCTTGAGACATATTAGA
This sequence comes from Lathyrus aphaca, assembly GCA_963966055.1. Classification (NCBI taxonomy): domain Eukaryota; kingdom Viridiplantae; phylum Streptophyta; class Magnoliopsida; order Fabales; family Fabaceae; genus Lathyrus; species Lathyrus aphaca. The sequence continues at coordinate 87,271,359 of OZ014523.1, forward strand.
AGCATGTTTGATCATTGCATCTTTCATTTTCCATGTTGTATGTCATTTGCATTTCATAACTTTTCATGTATGTTCATGGTTCTAAGCATGCTCCATTTGCATCCATATGTTCATATGATCATCCTCATGCCTTGATTCATGTTTGCATCATCTCATAACATCATTATCATCACACATATGCTTCTGGTTTTGATTTGCATCATGCCATTTCATTTCATTTTGCATTGCATTGCATTCCTTTCACTAACTTTTCAAGTGGTAAGTCACTTTGAGAAGTGAATTTGCCTTCACTTCTCACAACTTCTTTTCATCTCTCTTATGCATCCTTGCTGCATTTTGTTTTGTGTTTGAGATTGAGCTTGCTCTTTCTTCTTCATCTTACTTTCTTTCCTCAAGTGACTTGTCTTCTTAAAATGAAGCAAGTTACTTTGCTTCCTTTGCTCCTTTCATCTGCTTCCTGGTGGTTCCTTTGAAGATTTCTCTTGTCAAACCTCACAAACCTTAGGAACAACAAAGCATGAAAATGATTAGGGTTTTTGATTAGTCCCCCATTTAGTTTTACCTTTGTGTCTCATTGAGTCTTCTCTTCTCACCTCACAATCAGGGACTAAACCCTAAAGGTTTTAAGGCTTTGTGATTAAGCTTATGCCTGCATCCTTCTATTAGGATGGAGTGTATAACTTTAATCCTAAGTGTTAAACCCTTAATGTGTTTAAATCCTTTAATCAATTCACTTAATAATCATCAAGATATCAAGCTTGTAACTTGGGCCTTGCATTAGGGTTCTAATTCTTCCTTAATTGGTTAAGAAGGACTAACCCTAGTGTTAATGGACAAGTCCCCCTCAAGTTGTCTTACAAACCCTAAAACTCACTTCATCATCTTATCATTAATTAAAATCCATTTAATAAAGGCTTTTGTTCTGTCATGAGTTTAATCCCTAATCATGGATTAAGTTGAGGAGCTTTCCTCAGCTTAAACATTCTTATCTATTATCCTTCTATTAGGATGGTGTAATGAGTCTGTTTAATCCCTGATTATGGCTTAATCTCATTACTCAACACTAAACAAAAACCACAAAAACATCTAATTAATCACAAGTAGGTTAATGATCTTAATCCTACATCAAAGGTGATTAAGTGTGAGAAGCTGACTTCACACTTAAGGTATTCTCATTACCCCTAATCAGAGGGATGATGTGATGAGTTTACTAAATCCATTGGTTTAGGTTTAAGCTCATTAACTTATGACAAACTTTCAAAAGCAATAAAAGACTAAAAACTCAAAAAACAAACAATAATCGTCTCCTTCGGGATTCTTTTCTCATCACACTCACTCATAAACGAGAACTCGCTTCTTCCGTCTAATGCAAGACAGTAGCATCTATGCCAGACAGATCATGCACTTGAGCATAGGCAAGCAAGCAGTTCACAAGTCAATTCACCTTTTAGTCTCTTTGGGTCGAACTACGGTGTTCTGACTTCCTCATTGCACGAGAGGATACGTAGGCATAACTTAACAGTTATCGAACAAAAGTCTCTGTATATTCCCCCTCTTTCTAGCATTATTCTTATAGCCTCATGATCTTGAGCATCTTCACTCCTCTTACACTGACACCTGTACATCCATTTCCAGCTCTTTTACACACAGATTGCACTGACACTACCCCTTTAAAACAAAAATCTTTCAAGCGTGGATCCCGTCGAGTACGGCGGACAATCTGGGTGCTAATACCTTCCCAGGTTGTAACCAACCCCCTTTCTCAGTCTCTCTGGTTCGCAACCGTCTTATCCATATCTTTTCCAGGTCTATGCAGCATTGCCTTTCCTCCGGGATAAAAATGCCTAGCTGGCGACTCTTTTCATTCCCTGTGAGTTCACTCCTGTGTGTCCTCGCATCTCCTTTCGCCGACCGTTCGCGTCTGTACCATATTTGAGCCCAGTCTCATCTTTTGGGAGCGACAGCTTGGCGACTCTGCTGGGGACCCTTATACTGCAACCAGGGCTTCTGGTTCTTTTTGTGGGTTCCTCCTAGCGCTTGATTGATTTGTGTTTACTGGGGTGTCATGTGCTATTTGTGCTTGTATTTGTATTTATGTTTGCTTTATGTACAGTTGTTTTACTGCTTTCTTTATAGCTTTACATATATCATACTGTCATACTGTGCTGGCTGGATCTGTTTTGTTGCTTTGGTGGGTGGGTGTTCTATTGAGAGTTGAGGTCCTATACCTGGGACCTGAGTGACACCTAGGCTAGAGTGGTTCATGTTCTTTCCCATTCCATTTCGGTCTGGTGCGGGAATATGAAACACGGTTCAGATATGGGTTTCTTCTTGAGAACTCTGTGCTGCAGATTTCCTGTAGTGCTAGGGCTATCTGGGAAGCCTGCTAAGTCTGGATGACCTTTAGTATTGGCCTTCAGAAACTGAGGTGAATTAGAGGAGGATCTTTTATGGTTATTGTAAACACTGTACCTCCGGGTTAGAAGTGTTCACACTTCTCATAACTGATCCAAGTCTGAGGATCCTTGTTTTAGAACACCACCTGTGAGGGGGTTGGGCTGTTTACAGGTTTGCAGGTACCCTTGACCTCAGCATACCCTGTTACTTTGTTTTGATTAAGAATACTCCATGTTGGAACAGTTCTTGTGATTTTTAACCCTGGACATGTGACTCTTTATTTGAGTCCCCCACCTTGGTTACTGGACTTATGAACCTCCATCTGGATTTCTTGAACATATATGGACCTATATCAAGGCAGTTAATCAGATCCAGCTCAGTCACAAACCCTTGCATATCATTTGCATACATCATCATTGCATCATTTTAACATTTGCTTATTTGTTTTTCAGGGTATCCATCATTTATTTTTTTGGCTTGGTTTTGACCCCATCATCAGCATAGACCTATCTACTTCAGCTATCAACTACCTGCTTCAGTCACCAGCATCTGCCTGTCAGTGGCCCATCTTCAGTGTTATTCTCCATCATCAGCACCTGTCTCAACTCTTCTTCAACAACATGGCACCTAAGAAGAGTAACATTGTTGCACCCCAAAATTTGCCCTCACAATACAAAACTTTGTGTTCTAAGAAGGTTCACAAGGTTCACAAGTCCCACAAAGCTTTCAACACCTTTCATGAGGTTCATGAAGTCTACAAGTTACTTTATGAAGGTTCACAAGGTTCACAAGTTTCTCAACATGTCCATAACATTTCATGAAGTTCATGAAGTCAACAAGTTACTTCTTGAAGGTTCACAAGCTTCACAAGATCTCCCATGAGGTTCACAAGACATTTTATGATGGTTCACAAGGTTCACAAAGTTCATAATTGGTCAAAGGAGTTGACAATTCCCTCAGACAATGCACCTCCTAAGCAGTGCATCCAAAACTAGGGTTTGACTTTAATCAGGCTAAATGGGCTTCCAATACCTCAAGTGAGTTTCATAACATCTTATATGTGTGTAAGAACCCCCATGATAAGTTTCAAGACTTTTCTCAAAAGTTTGCTCAGTCAGATGATCAGATAAGTCAAAATCAGTCAATGTAGTTAAAAAGTCAAACTGAGGTCAACTGTGGTCAAACCAAAGTCAAACTTCATGATTTTTTGCCAACATCAAGTATATGAAGTAAAATTCATCATTTTATCAAGGGTTGATCATGATTCATCAAGGAGATTCCAGATCATCAATAATCAGGAGTTTCTAAATTAGGGTTTCCTCAGTAAAAGTCAACTGAACTTTGACCAGACATAACTTTCACATAATTCATCACCAAGTCTCCATCCAAAGCTCATTTTGAAGGAAATTGAATTCTCTACAACTTTGATGTTGAAAGTTAAGCCCAAAAATGCTTCATTTGAAATATATGATCTAAGACATTATAGGTCATTTCAAAAGTCAACAAAAAGTCAACAACTTCAAAAGGGCATAACTTGAGATTGGTAAATGATATGGACCTGAAACCAATGGGGTTGTTTAGAGGACTCTTCAAGCTTTCCAAAAAGTCCAAGAACACCCTCACACCTTTAAAATTGAGGGAGATGTGCCCTTGCAAAGTTGGGAAATTTTGTGATGATTTATGTTGAAAATGGAGGCCTAAAAGTAATTCTTTCCAAATGGGCTTGCTAAGTTGTGATCCAATCCATCTCATATCATTATGCACGACCCAATTGACCAAAATTCAGCATTTTTATTATTTTATTTTTATTTATTATTGATTTAATTCATAAAAATCATTTTAAATAAATATAAAATGTGAAAATCTATTTTTGGGTGAAAATTGAGGTTCTAGAAATTCTTAATTAGTGATTGAAGCTTAAAGAGAAGGAAATCATGTGACTAATCCAAAGATAGAAAGTCTTCATGAGCAAATATTTGACTTTTACAACATGATCTTTTTCAATATTTTTTGGATCAAATTTTCACACAACCAATCCATATTTCTGACCTAATTCATTCTCATATATATACTAAAGATAACCCTAGCCTAAAACCACGAAATCCAGCAGCCAAAGGTAAGTTCCATTGTTCAAAATTTCAAGCAAAAAGTGAGATTCGGATTTGGAGATTCAAGGCACTACAAGGTATTTTAAGGACATGGCTGGCTTCCTTGATCATCATGGAACATAAACTGATCATCACATTGCCTTATATCATCACATATTGCTAAACCCGAATCAAGTTTCATCTTAAATTTCATTTTTTCGATTTCAATTATTTGTGCATTATTAATGAATTTTGTTTGTGCTTTTGTGTTTGTGATGATCCAAGGAATGATTCTGGACAAATTAATTGGATTTTCCTTGCCTAGAACAGATTCGGCCATTGTTAGGGTTAAGCTCTTGAAATTAGGATTCGGTGATTCAATGAGTTTAAATAAATTCTAAGAACATGGGAGTGTTCTATGAGACCTAAGGATTACAAAACTATAATTAATTTCATGAATCAGTGTTGTTTGGTATGAGTTTGGTTTTTCGCAGGTCAAGAAGCTTGAAGAACTCGCAGGTAAAACCGTAGCTGAATTCGTAGGAAAAAACGCAGGGCAGGAGGTTGAAGAAGGAGCTCTGGCGCGCATTTAAAAATTCAAATTATGTTAATATATTTTATTGTTGTTTTGTTGTTTGCTATCACACGCGCGTGTGTGCCCTGGTGGTAAGCCTGATATGCGTATATTGTGAGGTCCCTGGTTCGATACTTGGCTAGTGCATGTTTTTTTGTTATTTTTCAGGTCAAACGCATACTTAATATATTATTATTTCTGGCCGTCACATTATCAGTCAGGCTCTCCCAGCCAGGTGGATACGTGCGCATGCTTGTAATTAGAAGGTCCTGGGATCAAATCCCACCCCAGGCCTTTTTATTTCTCTATTTTCCTGGATTTTTGAGGCAAGGCATAAAACAAAATGGGTCTCCTTTAGTGTCACCTGCGCCTGGCTGGCCTGGTGGTTGTTGTTGCTGCTTGCAAGTGTGAGGTCTTGGGATCAAATCCCACCAGGTTCCTTTTTTCTTTCTTTCTTTTTATTTTCTTTTCCTTCTTTCTTTTAATTAATTTAAATAATTAAAATTTTATTATTATTTTCTATATTATAAAGTATGTATATATTGTGTATTCCAATTACTAATATTATTTTCTAAAAAAATATAAAACTCTTGATTTTTCAATTTAAATTTTATTTGTATAATTTATATTAGTTAAGATAATTTTATATAATTAGTTAAAAATAAATTTTGTATATAAGTTAACCCTAATTTTCAAAACCCTAAAAAATATTTTCTAAATGAACTTTAATTTTGTAAAAATCTAATTTTATTTTATTTTCTAATTCTTAGTATAGATATTATGTATATATTTATTTAATGATAATTTTGTAAATATGATCTATTATTAGTAATATGTAAATATTTTTTGTTCATAATCTAAATTATATGTAAATAATTCTAAATTGAGCCTATAATATTTTAATTTTATAATTATAATACATTAAAAAAAATAACTTAATAATTTGTAAATTAAAATAATTGTTCGTTCATATTTGTTTCTAAATATAATTGTTTATATTAAAAGTTGTTAATTTCTTATTCTTATAATATTTCGATTAATGTTATTTATTATTATTACTACTAACCATCTTATTTATTTTGCTTTGTTAATTATTATTATTTCATTAATCTTTATTATTTACTAACCATACTATTATTTATTATTATATTTCTAACCTTGTTTATTATTTCTAATTATTATTATCATTATCACTAACCCCTATTATTTATTTCTTATTATTTATTGCTTATTTATTTATATTTTATTTATTTTGTTATTTATTTATTTTGCTTATTATTTTGCTTATTATTATAATTTTGTAATTGCTTCTTGGATGTAAATTTTATAATTATTTGATTATTTTTGCTATGGTTAGTAATTAAGGAGTGCAAAATATGTATGTTCTTAAAATTAATTCTAGATCACTTTTAAATATAAGATAATTAAATTAAACACTCACACACGTAAGTCGATTTTTAATCGCCGTCTCACTTTCTAAGGTTATCCCTCAAGTTGCCTACGAATAATGGTCAAGTGGGGTGTATAAAGCAAGTCCCTTAAAAGATAAAAATCATCAAGTCCCTCATGGTTGCCTTTACGAATCGAGTCCCTTCGAAATAAATGATGATAGTCCCTCCTTTATGCTTATTACACCCCACAGTTGCCTTCATAAAACAAAGTGTCCCTCATATGTCCCTTAACATCCAAGGTAATGACTACCTACTCCTTAATAGTAGGGATAGTCTTACCAATGAAAGGATAAAGAACAAGAAAGACTTTAAACTCTAGGGTAGGTTCCTCTTATGTACTTGCTCACTTCAAAAACTTTTCAAACTTTCCACAAATTTCAAACAAATTTTCAAACAAGTTTTTACACATCCGTACATGGATTATTATTAACTATTCTGAAAAATTTTCTATCCACACACTACACTTTCAAAAAACAATTTAAAGTGAGCTAAGTAACTAAGAGCCCATGGATAACCATGGATGTAAAGGGTGCTAACACCTTCCCTTTACATAACCTACCCCCCGGACCCAAAAATATCTCTTAAGGTCTTTCCTGTTCTTTTATACCCTTTCCTTTTTTGGATAAAATAAAAGTCGGTGGCGACTCTTGCTATCCGCAACATTACTTAAAGTCAGTTCTCCCACCGTGTTACAGAACTGGCGACTCTGCTGGGGATTTAATAAAAGAGGGGTACCCTTAGGAATTAGATCACTTTAAAATTGTTTGCCTTGTTTGCTTTATACTTATCTTGTTGGGTGCTCTTATGTGTGAAAGATCCTAACCCGGATCTAGTGTACCTTAGGTAAATGGCAATAGACCAAGGAAACTATACGGCGTATACCGATATGGTTGATCTGGTGGCCATAGTTAGTGTGACTTCTTGGTTGGTGCTTATGTTCCTTAAGTCAAGTTGAGGATAATATAAGGCTGCCATATGTTGTCAATACACTAACTAACTTTTAGAACCCTAGTTATCCCATCTTGGCCTTTAGAAAAGTAGTGAGATAACCGGCTTTGGTGAAGACTGAAGTTGGTTGATACTCGATACTACACTCATTGAGATCTTAAGCTTGGAGGGTTTTGGTTGGCAAGTAAGTTGCCTACTGAACAACCACCCTTGTGAAGGATCAATGATATTGAGATCCCTTAGAACCTGGTTACTTTTGTAGGACAGGATGAACCAACTAAACTTCAGGGGAGGGTACTTACCTTAAACCTCATGCAAGCCTTTAAACCTAGGGCTATGGTGTGACTTGTTTGTGTGTGCCACATGTTTGTGATTGAGCATAACATCATGACATCAGCATGCATCATAAGCATAGCATTTTCACTAACCATTTCAAGGACCAAAGGATTTATCTTTGTTCTTTGTTGCAGGTCATGGCTTCTGCTCGTAGAAACACCATCAGGATCAACTTTGTGGGCATACCTGCTAAGCTTAAAGAGTTGGTTACTCAAGTGTCTGATCATTCCCAGTTCATCAAGAGACATGGTCACCTATTGGATCTAGTCACTTCAGGGTTCAATGAAGACATGATGAGTGTTCTGTTCCAGTTCTTTGACCCTAAGCACCATTGCTTTACATTCCCTGATTATCAGCTGGTTCCAACCATGGAAGAGTTCTCTAAACTTCTGGGTATACCTGTTCTTGATCGAAGACCCTTCACAGGCTTGGAGAAGGAGCTCAAACCAGAGGTTATTGCTGCAGCTCTACATCTGAAGAAATCTGACATTGTTCTAGAGACGAGAAGCGGAGTTAAGGGTATTCTTGCCAAGGTGCTAATGGATAAGGCTCAAATGTTCTTGAAGGCCATGAGCTATGATGCTCTTGAGGAGATCTTAGCCTTGCTGATATATGGCTTAGTATTGTTCCCCAATCCAGATCAGTTCATAGACGTTCATGCCATCAACATTTTCCTGAGTCACAATCCAGTGCCTACATTGCTTGGAGACATCCTACATTCTCTTCACACCCGTACTACAAGGGCAAGAGGAACTTTGATGTGCTGCATACCTTTACTATCCAGGTGGTTTATTTCTCACCTTCCTCGCTCAGTAATGAAGAATGAGCAGGGGTTCAGATGGTCCAAGAGGATTATGTCACTTTCTCACTCAGACATCCATTGGTGCTCCAGATCTATGGAGAATGTCACTATCATCGACCGTTGTGGGGAGTTTCCTAATGTGCCACTTCTAGGCATAAGAGGAGGCATCACCTACAACCCCTCTCTAGCTTTACGACAGTTTGGTTACGCCCGGAGTGATGGTCCACATGACATGTTGATTCAGGGCATTGTGTTTGATTACGACAACGATCTTCAGGGTTACCGTCAGAGATTCATACGAGCTTGGGGAAAGGTAAACAGGATTGACAGCAAGACACTGGAACCTAAGTACACTATTCCTATGGAGGCTTATCTCAGATGGGTACGATCTCGTGCTCAGACACTCATGATGCCATATCCTGCCATCCTACCAGTTACCATGGAACCTGTTGCTGAAGGAGACACTGCTTATACCATCCTTCATCCAGACATGCCTACTGATATGGAAGACTTGCAGAGATCATGGATCCAACTGAAGGAGCAAAGGGATACTTTTGAGGCTCATTACAAAGCAAGCCAAGCAAGAATCCTAGAGCTAACAAAGCAGCTTCACGAGGAACGGAACCTCAACTCATACCTCAACATAAAGAGGAAACGTCCATGGGAGACTTAAAACCCCATCTTTTGTACTTATTTTACTTTCATTTTTTTTGTAAGCCTAAAAGGCAAAACAAGTTATTACTAATAAAAAGTTACTTTCTTGTTTGTCTAAGCAAATTTAAATCCCGCGGTCCTTGAAAACATTGCATATGCATTCACATATCATTTCATTACATCACAGGTTTATAATTGTGCACAGGTTTCTCATCTTCTCGCTGTTTACTACAAGCAATGGCTCTTGAACAATCAGTTAAGGATCTCCAGGCACAAAATGCACAGTTCCAAGAGCTGATCTTGAACCTGTCCAAGGGACAGGATGAATTGAAGGCACTGCTGGCCAAGAAGACTAAGAAGACTAGAAGGTATGCTGGGTTGATTAACATGGGAAGAAGATTCAAAGGTCTTGCCAAGACCAAGGAACAAGTTGAAGACTATGAATCTGAAGAATCTGAGCAAGAGGTAGGCAGTCTCCACCACACAATGGGGGACTCTGATTCTGAGGCTAACTACTACCATGAGTCTAATGAAGACAAATTCAAGATGCTGGTGGATAGGATGGATGCTATGGAGTTGCAGAAATCATCTGGGCTGGATTTTGAGGATTTGAGTCTGATATCTGGGGTGGTCATACCTGTGGGTTTCAAGGTTCCTACCTTTGTTGTTTATGATGGGGTCTCTTGTCCCAAGCTGCATTTGAGGTCGTATGTCAGAAGAATCCAACCCCACACTGCTGACAAGAAGTTGTGGATCCACTTTTTTCAAGAGAGCTTATCTGGAGCTCAGCTGGAGTGGTATTATCAGTTGGAGAGTGTCAACATCAGAGATTGGAATGATCTTGCTGAGGCTTTCTATAAGCAGTACCAATACAATGCTGACTTAGCCCCCACTCGCATGCAGCTTCAGAGCATGTCTATGGGTGCCAAAGAAAGTTTTAAGGAGTATGCTCAGAAGTGGAGAGATTTAGCTGGAAGAGTTCAACCCCCTTTGACTGACAGGGAGCTGGTTGATATGTTCATGTGTATGCTGAATGGTCCGTTTTACAGTCATCTCATTGGAAGCTCATCATCTGGCTTCACTGAGTTGATCATGACAGGAGAGCGGGTAGAGAATGGTATCAAGAGTGGTAAGATCCAGGTGGGCACTTCTTCATCAGGTACTGCAAAGAAGCCTCCCACTGGGAAGAAGGAATCCAATGCTGTTTATGGTCAACCTGATCGTAACAGAAGGCATCAGTCTGTTAGTACAGTTCATATTTCAAATCCAACTCCTGCAACAACAGAACAGCCTCAAGGCAACCAACAGAGGGCTAGAAGACAGTTCACGAAGATCAACATGTCAATGGCTCAGGCATTGCAACACTTGTTGAAGGCTGAACTCATTACCCTGAGGGAGGCTCCTCAGAATCCCAATGTTACCTCTCCCAAGTACAATCCCAATGCACGATGTGCATATCATTCAAACTGTCCAGGACATGATACTAATAACTGCTGGGTCTTGAAGAACAAAATTCAAGATATGATCGATGCTGGAGAGATTGAATTTGATCCTCCGGGTACCCCCAATGTGATTACTGCTCCAATGCCAAACCACGAGAAGACTGTCAATGCCATTGAGGAAGATCTGCATATCCGTTCAGTTGATGAATTGACCACACCATTGGCCATCATCAGAAAGAAGTTAGTGCAAGCTGGGTTCTTTCCGGGTTGTCGTGAAGATTGTGTTTATTGTGAGTATGATCCAGAGAAGTGCTTCAGGTTGAAAGATGGCATTCAACGTCTCATGGATAAGTATACCATAGTGTTTGAAAGAAGACCAGCATCTGTAGAAAGTATGGTGGATCATCTGACTCGGGATAAGAAGATTGAAGAGGTTGACATGATTGACAAAGTACCGGTAAGAATCACTTCAAAGGGTCCCATTAAAATCACTCATCAGGGCCCAATCAAGATTACTGCTGAAGGTCCCGTGAAAGTTGTTGCTGAAGCCAGAGTGGCTCCTCTGATCATTACCACTCCTGGTCCTATTCCTTATACATATGACAAAGCTGTGCCTTGGCACTATGGGTCCGATGTTTACATCCATGGTGTCAAGCAGGAGCCTTTACCTGATGTACCTGTTGACATTGATAATATTGCTGGATCTAGCAAGATCACTCGTAGTGGAAGAGTTTTCTCTCCTCCAGATACTTCCAAGAATGCAGTTACTCCTGCTGCTACTTCCACCACTGATGCTCGGGGCAAAGGTCCCGTTATTGAACCTGTATCTACTGATGTGCCAGCTGCTGATGACCTCTCTAAGCAGATGGAAGAAGTATTGAAGATCATTCGCAAGAGTGATTATGACATTGTTGATCAGTTGGGGCATACTCCCTCAAAGATTTCTATGCTCTCCCTATTATTATGTTCTGAGGCTCATGCCAAATCATTGATCAAGTTTTTGAAGATGGCTCATGTACCCAGTGCGATTTCTGTTGACCAATTTGAGAACTGTGTTGCCCACCTGACTTATGACAATGGGTTAGGATTTTCTGATGCTGATTTGACCCCTGCCAAGAGGGATCATAACAGGGCCTTGCATATTTCAATTGAATGCAGGGGCACTACCCTGTCCCATGTGTTGATAGACAATGGTTCCTCTTTGAATGTGTTGCCTAAGGAAGTCCTGAACAAGCTGAGTCCTGAAGATGCTGTGCTAAAGCCCAGTAATATTGTGGTAAAGGCTTTTGATGGTTCTAGAAGAGTAGTGCATGGGGAAATTGATCTTCCAATTCAAGTTGGTTCTCAGGTGTTTACTGCTACATTTTATGTGATGGATATTCGTCCTTCATACTCTTGTCTGCTTGGTCGTCCCTGGATCCATGGGGCAGGAGATGTGACCTCTACATTGCACCAAAAGTTGAGATATCCGGTGAATGGAAAGGTTGTTACTGTCTATGGAGAGGAAGAATACTTTGTCAGCCATGTCAATACCTTCAAGTATCTGGAAGTAGAAGGTGAATACATTGAAACTCCGTGTCAGTCATTTGAAGTGATTCCCTGGGTTGGTAATGATTATGTAGCTCCTCCTGCTGTGAAGAAAGTTCCTGTGGTCACCAGAAAACCTCCAACAATGGCAATGGCCTCCCTCAATGATGCTAGAGCTGTGGTGGATGAAGGTGGTTGTACTATTTGGGGTCAGCTTCCTGATATTCCATACAAGTCTGACAAGTTTGGTTTGGGTTTCACTGCAGAGTCCCAGAAGGCTGTTCGTCGTGCTCGTGCTGCTCGTATCACCAATCAAGGGGTTATCAATGCTGTGGGAGACTATGATGAAGACTACAACTTGGATGCTTGGATTTTTCCTACTGTGGGTGCTGGGCTCAATAATTGGAAAGCTGAAGATGTTATCCCTATCTCCTTTAGTCAGGAGTAAATACTATTACTGTGTTATGTTTTAAATTTGTAATTTCTTGAACAATAAAAACTTTTAAGCCATGTGCCTTACCCAGGGCACAATGGTGTGCTTGTTACGGGCTGTCATTTCATTTGCATACTTCATTCAATAAAATCAGTGGACGTTTCGTTTCGTAAATATTGTGTTCCTTGTCTTTCTTTTCTTTTCTTTTTGCTTTATCAGCTATGTGTTCTTACACACACCCACATCACTAAATGCAGATCCTCATCCACTCTGGATCCTGTTGATAACAGTTCTACTATTGCCAATTATAATTTCGAGAATCCGATCTATCAAACTGAAGACGGAAATGAGGACGATTGTGAAATACCTGTAGAGCTTGCTAGGTTGTTACAACAAGAAGAGAAAGCTATACAGCCACATGAAGAGCCAGTCGAAATTGTGAATCTGGGAACTGAAGAAAACAAAAAAGAAGTCAAGATAGGGGCTGATTTAGAGGACAGTGTCAAGAGCAGGTTGATTCAGATGTTACGTGACTATGTGGAGATCTTTGCTTGGTCTTATAAAGATATGCCAGGGTTGGATACAGACATTGTGGTTCACCGTTTGCCAGTGAAAGAAGATTGTCGTCCAAAGAAGCAGAAGGTTCGTCGTATGCGTCCTGAAATGTCAGAAAAGATCAAGGCAGAGGTAATGAAACAGTTCAATGCAGGGTTCTTAGCAGTGACTTCTTATCCTCAGTGGGTTGCAAACGTGGTACCAGTTCCTAAGAAAGATGGTAAGGTACGTATGTGCGTGGACTACAGAGATTTGAACAAGGCTAGCCCCAAAGATGACTTTCCACTTCCTCATATTGATATTCTGGTAGACAACACTGCTCAGCATAAGGTATTCTCTTTTATGGATGGTTTCTCTGGTTACAATCAAATCAAGATGGCACCTGAAGATATGGAGAAGACAACATTTGTGACACAGTGGGGCACCTTTTGCTATAAGGTAATGCCATTTGGTTTGAAGAATGCAGGGGCAACATATCAGCGTGCTATGGTGGCTTTATTTCATGATATGATTCATCATGAGATTGAAGTATATGTGGATGATATGATAGCCAGGTCTCAAAATGAAGAGCAACATCTTGATCATTTACATAAATTGTTTGAGAGGTTGAAGAAATACAAGTTGAGATTGAATCCAAACAAGTGTACTTTTGGAGTTAGATCTGGAAAGCTCCTAGGTTTCATTGTCAGTGGAAAAGGTATTGAAGTGGATCCTGCAAAAGTGAAAGCTATACGAGAGATGCCGGCTCCCCGCACTGAGAAGGAGGTTAGGGGTTTCTTGGGACGATTGAACTACATTGCAAGATTTATTTCCCAGTTAACTACCATCTGTGAGCCAATCTTCAAGTTATTGAAGAAAGATCAGGTGATGGAATGGAATGATGAGTGCCAGGCTGCCTTTGATGAAATCAAGAGATATCTGTTAGAACCTCCAATTTTGATACCACCAGTTGATGGAAGACCCTTGATTATGTACTTAACAGTGTTAGACAACTCTATGGGGTGTGTGTTGGGGCAACATGACGAGTCTGGTCGAAAAGAGCAGGCAATATACTACCTTAGCAAAAAGTTTACCGACTGTGAAACAAGATACTCACTGCTCGAGAAAACTTGCTGCGCTTTGGCATGGGCTGCTCGCCGACTAAGACAGTATATGTTGACCCATACTACCTTATTGATTTCTAAGATGGATCCAATCAAGTACATATTTGAGAAACCTTCTCTCTCCGGAAGAATTGCAAGATGGCAAATGATCTTGACAGAATATGACATACAGTATACTACTCAGAAGGCCATTAAAGGAAGTGTTGTTGCTGATCAATTGGCTCATCAAGCAGTGGATGATTACCAGTCAATGAATTTTGAGTTTCCTGATGAAGACATTATGATTATTACCAAAGAACCTGGACAATATGACGGACCTGAACAAGGATCCCGATGGACTATGGTTTTTGATGGTGCCTCCAATGCACTTGGTAATGGTGTTGGTGTTGTGATTAGTTCCCCTGAAGGTTGTCATACCCCGATTACTGCTAGACTTTGTTTCCATTGTACCAATAACATGGCTGAATATGAGGCATGTATCCTGGGTATTAAAGCTGCTATTGATATGAAGATTCAGTTCCTTGATGTGTATGGAGATTCAGCCCTGGTAGTCAGTCAGATTAAAGGAGATTGGGATACCAAACATGATAACCTCATTCCTTACAGAGAGCATGTGTTGTCCTTGATCCCACATTTCAAAGAGATTACCTTTGAGCACCTTCCACGAAGAGAGAATCAGTTGGCAGATGCATTGGCCACCATGGCCTCTATGTTTGAGATCAGTTGGGATGATGAAGCTCCCAAGATTACTATCGATAGATTTGAAAAGCCTGCATACTGCAATGAGGTTGACACTGAAGGGGTAGAGGAGAAGCCTTGGTTCTATGAAGTGAAAAAATATCTTGAAGCTCAGGAGTTCCCTGAAGGGGCATCTGTCAAAGATAGGAAGTTTCTGAGAAGGTTCTCTGCTAAGTTCTTCTTGAGTAATGGCATTTTGTACAAACGCAATCATGATTCAACTTTGCTTCGTTGTGTGGATAAGAAAGAAGCAACTGAGATTATGGAAGAGATGCATGATGGGACCTTTGGCACTCATTCTAGTGGTCATACTATGGAAAAGAAGATATTGAGAGCGGGTTACTATTGGTCTACCATGGAAGCTGATTGCTATCAACACTCCAGAACGTGTCACAAATGTCAAATCTATGCTGATAAAGTACATGTACCTCCATCACCATTGAATGTGTTGACTGCTCCTTGGCCCTTTGCCATGTGGGGCATTGATATGATTGGTGAGATCAAGCCTACTGCTTCTAATGGGCATCGTTTCATCCTGGTTGCTATTGATTACTTCACGAAGTGGGTAGAGGCAGCTTCATTTGCATCTGTTACTAAGAATGTTGTGGCTCGGTTCATTAAGAATAATCTCATATGTAGGTATGGCATCCCTGAAAGGATTATCACTGACAATGGCTCTAATCTGAACAACACAATGATTACTGATCTTTGCACGCAGTTCAAGATTAAGCATCACAACTCTTCTCCGTATCGTCCAAAGATGAATGGGGCAGTGGAAGCTGCTAATAAGAACATTAAGAAGATTGTACAGAAGATGACTGTTACTTACAAGGATTGGCATGAGATGTTACCATTTGCTCTTCATGGTTATCGTACCACAATACGTACTTCAACAGGGGCAACCCCATTCTCCTTAGTCTATGGTATGGAAGCAGTTCTGCCCATTGAAGTTCAGATTCCCTCCTTGAGAATTATGAGGGATGCAGGCTTAGATGAAGATGAGTGGATTCAGACTCGACTGGACCAGATAAATTTGATTGATGAGAAGAGGTTAGCAGCAGTTTGTCATGGCCAGATGTACCAAAAACGAATGATCAAAGCTTTTAACAAGAAGGTTAAGCCAAAGGTATATCAGGCCGGTGACTTGGTAATCAAGCGTATCATATTACCACAGGGTGATCCTAGGGGCAAGTGGACTCCAACATATGAAGGACCATTTGTAGTCAAGACAGTGTTCTCAGGAGGTGCCATGATACTGACTACAATGGATGGTGAAGACTTCCCACAGCCTGTAAACGCAGACATAGTTAAAAAATACTACGCATAAAAAGAGACCCGCTAGGTTGATAGGCCTAGGCAAAAATAAGGGCATCCCGGCAAACCAAAAGGGTTTGGGCAAAAATTAGGGATATATATGAAAAGATGTACACCCGGCAAGTCGAAAACCTGAAAAGGCGGCTTGGGCAAAAAAGGGTATCCCGGTGGATTGAAAACCTGAAAGGGCAATCCAGGCAAAAGTTAGGGATTAAAGCGTATGACTATGTCTCGTTTGGATCACCCATGAAACTGCAACCAGTTGTACTACTTATTCAAGTTCGAGCAGATAAAGCTCAATTCAATCGTTTCCGTCTCAACAGCAAGAAGATGAGATACTTGAGTGGCAATAGTAGAATTGAAACTCAATAGGATTATTTCCCACGTAGCTGATACTCTTTGACAAAATCCTCTTACTAGGGTTTATGTCTCCGTGTACAAACTTACCCATGTATGGGTCACTTTTTGATATAAATAAATTCCATCTTTTGAATCCAGATTTACTTTTACCCTATTTACATAAGCGAAACGTCCATTGGTTGTGTTTGAATGTATGTATGCTTTTGAATATGATTGATGTTTACCAGAAATGCATGTATGGTTTAATATGATTGATGTTTACCAGAAATACATGAAAATGCAGTAATAGTATTTACTAAGGACGAACGGGGGGAGGATTTCAACGAAGCTTCGCCAGTTCACCTTCACAAGACAGTTACAAACTCTCAGTAGGACGAGTCCATCTTCATAAAGTCCTATCTCCCCTGGAATTTATATCCACCTCTTTTATCCTCATATGGATACACGGGAAATTACTTTCCAATAAGAGTACGACGAACGAAGACGGGAGGTTATATCTACCCTACCATCAAACGAAGACGAAGGTTATATATACCTTACTATCCCAGCATACGGGAGGTGACATCTATCCTTACTATCCCCAGCATACGGGAAGTTATCTATACCCTGTTATCCCCAGCAGACAGAGGGTTATATATTCTTCAACAACAAATCGGGATTTATTTTCCCTGGCCAGTAGTTGTTATACGAAGATATCCAGACGCTTCCGGCAGTATCATATCATACATACATCATTTACATCATACTATAGCATATATATCCATAGACATATAGTATATTACCTAAGTGCATCATATCATACATGCATACATAAAACATAAACTAATGTTATTATACAAAATGCTGCCTTGTTTTCAGGTTGATTATCCAACAAACAAACTTATGATCTTCAGGACTGCTTTATTGTCACCTCAGGGTTACTTTATCCTCCTGATAAGCTTCTTATTACTTTGGGACTGCTTTATTGTTACCTCAGGGTCACTTTATCCTCCTGATAAATTCTCATGACTTCAAGACTGCTTTAGAGCTATTGATTGCTCTATCCTCCTGAGGTCATATCACTACTTCAAGACTGCTTTAGAGCTATCCATTGCTCTATCCTCCTGAAGTCATATTATTACTTCAAGACTGCTTTAGAGCTATTGATTGCTCTATCCTCCTGAAGCCATCTTATTATTTCAAGACTGCTTTAGAGCTATTGATTGCTCTATCCTCCTGAAATCATATTACTATTTCAAGACTGCTTTGGAGCTATTGATTGCTCTATCCTCCTGAAATCATATTACTACTTCAAGACTGCTTTAGAGCTATTGATTGCTCTATCCTCCTGAAGTCATATTATTACTTCAAGACTGCTTTAGAGTTATCATTATTGATTGCTCTATCCTCCTGAAATCATATTACTACTTCAAGACTGCTTTAGAGCTATTGATTGCTCTATCCTCCTGAAGTCATATTATTACTTCAAGACTGCTTTAGAGTTATCATTATTGATTGCTCTATCCTCCTGAAATAATTATTACTTCAAGACTGCTTTAGGGTTATCATTATTGATTGCTCTATCCTCATGAAGACATGCTGTTACATCAGGATTACTCCAGTATCCTGAAAACATATCATCAATACCTTAGGACTGCTCCAGACTCCTGACAGCTTTCATTATACCAAGAAATATATCTGAAGAAATTTCCCCTAGTGGCATCTTTAAGCCCACTCAATCATATTCAACCAACCATCAATATCACTCTATGCACTGGTGAGTGCAAATTTTTGGGCTTTTGTGTTCAATCCCCTTCAACCTTCCAGGTCACGACTGGCAAATATACCAATCTAACCCCTCAGGTTTCAGAAAATTGAACAGGGGCAGCTGTTGCACCCCAAAATTTGCCCTCACAATACAAAACTTTGTGTTCTAAGAAGGTTCACAAGGTTCACAAGTCCCACAAAGCTTTCAACACCTTTCATGAGGTTCATGAAGTCTACAAGTTACTTTATGAAGGTTCACAAGGTTCACAAGTTTCTCAACATGTCCATAACATTTCATGAAGTTCATGAAGTCAACAAGTTACTTCTTGAAGGTTCACAAGCTTCACAAGATCTCCCATGAGGTTCACAATACATTTTATGATGGTTCACAAGGTTCACAAAGTTCATAATTGGTCAAAGGAGTTGACAATTCCCTCAGACAATGCACCTCCTAAGCAGTGCATCCAAAACTAGGGTTTGACTTTAATCAGGCTAAATGGGCTTCCAATACCTCAAGTGAGTTTCATAACATCTTATATGTGTGTAAGAACCCCCATGATAAGTTTCAAGACTTTTCTCAAAAGTTTGCTCAGTCAGATGATCAGATAATTCAAAATCAGTCAATGCAGTTAAAAAGTCAAACTGAGGTCAACTGTGGTCAAACCAAAGTCAAACTTCATGATTTTTTGCCAAAATCAAGTATATGAAGTAAAATTCATCATTTGATCAAGGGTTGATCATGATTCATCAAGGAGATTCCAGATCATCAATAATCAGGAGTTTCTAAATTAGGGTTTCCTCAGTAAAAGTCAACTGAACTTTGACCAGACATAACTTTCACATACTTCATCACCAAGTCTCCATCCAAAGCTCATTTTGAAGGAAATTGAATTCTCTACAACTTTGATGTTGAAAGTTAAGCCCAAAAATGCTTCATTTGAAAGATATGATCTAAGACATTATAGGTCATTTCAAAAGTCAACAAAAAGTCAACAACTTCAAAAGGGCATAACTTGAGATTGGTAAATGATATGGACCTGAAACCAATGGGGTTGTTTAGAGGACTCTTCAAGCTTTCCAAAAAGTCCAAGAACACCCTCACACCTTTAAAATTGAGGGAGATGTGCCCTTGCAAAGTTGGGAAATTTTGTGATGATTTATGTTGAAAATGGAGGCCTAAAAGTAATTCTTTCCAAATGGGCTTGCTAAGTTGTGATCCAATCCATCTCATATCATTATGCACGACCCAATTGACCAAAATTAAGCATTTTTATTATTTTATTTTTATTTATTATTGATTTAATTCATAAAAATCATTTTAAATAAATATAAAATGTGAAAATCTATTTTTGGGTGAAGATTGAGGTTCTAGAAATTCTTAATTAGTGATTGAAGCTTAAAGAGAAGGAAATCATGTGACTAATCCAAAGATAGCAAGTCTTCATGAGCAAATATTTGACTTTTACAACATGATCTTTTTCAATATTTTTTGGATCAAATTTTCACACAACCAATCCATATTTCTGACCTAATTCATTCTCATATATATACTAAAGATAACCCTAGCCTAAAACCACGAAATCCAGCAGCCAAAGGTAAGTTCCATTGTTCAAAATTTCAAGCAAAAAGTGAGATTCGGATTTGGAGATTCAAGGCACTACAAGGTATTTTAAGGACATGGCTGGCTTCCTTGATCATCATGGAACATAAACTGATCATCACATTGCCTTATATCATCACATATTGCTAAACCCGAATCAAGTTTCATCTTAAATTTCATTTTTTCGATTTCAATTATTTGTGCATTATTAATGAATTTTGTTTGTGCTTTTGTGTTTGTGATGATCCAAGGAATGATTCTGGACAAATTAATTGGATTTTCCTTGCCTAGAACAGATTCGGCCATTGTTAGGGTTAAGCTCTTGAAATTAGGATTCGGTGATTCAATGAGTTTAAATAAATTCTAAGAACATGGGAGTGTTCTATGAGACCTAAGGATTACAAAACTATAATTAATTTCATGAATCAGTGTTGTTTGGTATGAGTTTGGTTTTTCGCAGGTCAAGAAGCTTGAAGAACTCGCAGGTAAAACCGTAGCTGAATTCGTAGGAAAAAACGCAGGGCAGGAGGTTGAAGAAGGAGCTCTGGCGCGCATTTAAAAATTCAAATTATGTTAATATATTTTATTGTTGTTTTGTTGTTTGCTATCACACGCGCGTGTGTGCCCTGGTGGTAAGCCTGATATGCGTATATTGTGAGGTCCCTGGTTCGATACTTGGCTAGTGCATGTTTTTTTGTTATTTTTCAGGTCAAACGCATACTTAATATATTATTATTTCTGGCCGTCACATTATCATTCAGGCTCTCCCAGCCAGGTGGATACGTGCGCATGCTTGTAATTAGAAGGTCCTGGGATCAAATCCCACCCCAGGCCTTTTTATTTCTCTATTTTCCTGGATTTTTGAGGCAAGGCATAAAACAAAATGGGTCTCCTTTAGTGTCACCTGCGCCTGGCTGGCCTGGTGGTTGTTGCTGCTGCTTGCAAGTGTGAGGTCTTGGGATCAAATCCCACCAGGTTCCTTTTTTTCTTTCTTTCTTTTTATTTTCTTTTCCTTCTTTCTTTTAATTAATTTAAATAATTAAAATTTTATTATTATTTTCTATATTATAAAGTATGTATATATTGTGTATTCCAATTACTAATATTATTTTCTAAAAAAATATAAAACTCTTGATTTTTCAATTTAAATTTTATTTGTATAATTTATATTAGTTAAGATAATTTTATATAATTAGTTAAAAATAAATTTTGTATATAAGTTAACCCTAATTTTCAAAACCCTAAAAAATATTTTCTAAATGAAATTTAATTTTGTAAAAATCTAATTTTATTTTATTTTCTAATTCTTAGTATAGATATTATGTATATATTTATTTAATGATAATTTTGTAAATATGATCTATTATTAGTAATATGTAAATATTTTTTGTTCATAATCTAAATTATATGTAAATAATTCTAAATTGAGCCTATAATATTTTAATTTTATAATTATAATACATTAAAAAAAAATAACTTAATAATTTGTAAATTAAAATAATTGTTCGTTCATATTTGTTTCTAAATATAATTGTTTATATTAAAAGTTGTTAATTTCTTATTCTTATAATATTTCGATTAATGTTATTTATTATTATTACTACTAACCATCTTATTTATTTTGCTTTGTTAATTATTATTATTTCATTAATCTTTATTATTTACTAACCATACTATTATTTATTATTATATTTCTAACCTTGTTTATTATTTCTAATTATTATTATCATTATCACTAACCCCTATTATTTATTTCTTATTATTTATTGCTTATTTATTTATATTTTATTTATTTTGTTATTTATTTATTTTGCTTATTATTATAATTTTGTAATTGCTTCTTGGATGTAAATTTTATAATTATTTGATTATTTTTGCTATGGTTAGTAATTAAGGAGTGCAAAACATGTATGTTCTTAAAATTAATTCTAGATCACTTTTAAATATAAGATAATTAAATTAAACACTCACACACGTAAGTCGATTTTTAATCGCCGTCTCACTTTCTAAGGTTATCCCTCAAGTTGCCTACGAATAATGGTCAAGTGGGGTGTATAAAGCAAGTCCCTTAAAAGATAAAAATCATCAAGTCCCTCATGGTTGCCTTTACGAATCGAGTCCCTTCGAAATAAATGATGATAGTCCCTCCTTTATGCTTATTACACCCCACAGTTGCCTTCATAAAACAAAGTGTCCCTCATATGTCCCTTAACATCCAAGGTAATGACTACCTACTCCTTAATAGTAGGGATAGTCTTACCAATGAAAGGATAAAGAACAAGAAAGACTTTAAACTCTAGGGTAGGTTCCTCTTATGTACTTGCTCACTTCAAAAACTTTTCAAACTTTCCACAAATTTCAAACAAATTTTCAAACAAGTTTTTACACATCCGTACATGGATTATTATTAACTATTCTGAAAATTTTTCTATCCACACACTACACTTTCAAAAAACAATTTAAAGTGAGCTAAGTAACTAAGAGCCCATGGATAACCATGGATGTAAAGGGTGCTAACACCTTCCCTTTACATAACCTACCCCCCGGACCCAAAAATATCTCTTAAGGTCTTTCCTGTTCTTTTATACCCTTTCCTTTTTTGGATAAAATAAAAGTCGGTGGCGACTCTTGCTATCCGCAACATTACTTAAAGTCAGTTCTCCCACCGTGTTACAAACATCTCCTATCATTTCTTCAGCCTGAGCTAGCTGACATCAGGAAGATCCAAACCCTGAGTACTCCAGACCATATACCACTATTCAGAGAACACTATGGAGGCATACTTGATGTGGTTATGGATTTGGACCCTTCACAGAGGAGCCTAATTCATACTTGCCTGCAGTTCTATGATCCCCCTCTGAGGTGTTTTACTTTTCAGGATTTTCAGTTGGGACCTTTATTAGAGGAATATTCATCATTGGTTGGTGTACCTATCAGGGGTGGAGTCCCCTTCAACCCAGAGATAGCTTTTCCCAGTAATGAAGAGATAGCAAAGGCATTGTATCTGGAACCTTGTCTGATTGGGCAAAATATGACTACCAAGGCTAGAATCTCTGGTCTACATTTGGATTTCTTGACTTCTCAGGCTATTCTGAAGGCCTCCTTGGGGGAGTGGAAGGCAGTCTGTGCATTATTAGCCCTTAGCATATATGGGGTTATTTTATTTGCAGATGAGCCTAAGTTTGTTAGCAAGAATGCAATCCATCTTTTTATCCTGAGGAACCCAGTACCCACCTTACTGGGGGATTTCTACTACTCTGTTCACCAAAGGAATGAAAAGCAAAGAGGAAGATTGGTAAGGTGCTGTGCTCCCCTTTTCCATACCTGGTTGCTCAAGCACTTGCCCAAGACAGATGCATTTTTGAATCCTCATCAGCAGAGGAACTGGGCTAGGAGACTCACTGCTTTGACCTCAGCTGACATCAGGTGGTGCACTTAAAGCACAAAAGGCAGGGACATCATTACCAGTTGTGGGCAGTTTCCCAATGTACCTCTGATAGGAGTAAAGGGTTGCATCAACTACAACCCTCTGTTATTCAAAAGACAACTGGGCTATGCATTGGTCCACCCTCCTAAAGCACAAGACTTGGCTGAGACTCTTTACTGTGAGATTAAGCCTAATCTGGCTATTGTCAGGCAAGCATCCTGGGCTTGGGAAAATGTCCAGACTAAAGGAGTAACCATTCTAGGAAGATGCAACAATGTAGCCTCAGCATAGTACTATGAGTGGTCCCATGCCATGGCTCAATTTTCCGGGATGCCCTTCACCATGGAAGATATACCTGGACCATCCTCAACACCACCTCCTGTCACTGTCAGTTTAGAGGAGTTTGAGAAACTAAAAGAAAGAAATGAGAAGTTGACTCAGGCTCTACAGAAGACCCTCTGGGAGAGGAGTAATGGTCGGCTGGACATTGAGAGGTTAGAAAAGCTAAAGGTGGATCATCTGGCCAGGATTGAAAAGTCAGAGGATTACATCAAGAAGTCAAGGGCTGGAGAGCAGATCTTGAAGAATGCCTGCAAGGAAGCTCAGTTCCAGAAAGCCAGGACTGATTTGTATCTGAAAGAGAGTCAAGCTAGGTGGGTCAGGATCACCGAAGCTCGTACTCTGGAAGATAAAAGGACTCAGGACAAGATTGAGCAGTTGGAGGCTAGTGCAAAAGAGCAACAGGAAGCCATACTAGCAGCCCAGAAGGAGATCTCAGAGTTGAAGATTAAAGCTGGTGTGAAGAGGTCAAAGGACCAGAGTCAACACAAGAAGCTAACTGCAGCTGTTACTACCAGGAATCTCCTTATCAGGAACCTCACAGAGCGTCCAGCTGATCCTGTGACTGAAGCACTTCTCAAGGAAGTTCAGGAGGATGAGTTTGGTCTTGGTGTCTGACTTTTGCTTGTTGTTGTTTTCATTTCATGTACTTTTATTTCTTATGTTGTATTTTTTGACCCCTCAAGAGGGCATGATTTGTAAGAAACAAACTATGTATCATCTACTTTTTGTAATATATGTATTAGTTTGTTCTATCTGAGTTTCTTTCAAGTAAAGTCACAAGCATCTTCCTCAGGGTCTGGAAAGGTCAAAACCAAGTGCCAAGCCGGATACCTTGGAGACAAATAAGCATACTGCATTGCATGCTAACCTTTGTTTGTTTTGTAGGTTTGTTTTGTTTTTGTTACTAACTCTGTTGTGATCTCAGGAACTATTGCTCGCCGACGGGTGTTCCCACTCAACCGTCCACACAGATATCCAACCCGCAACAACCTTCCGGGTATACAGATGGACCAGGTACAACAGGACCTTACAGAGGTCAGGAACCAAATGGCCAACGAGAGATTGGAAATGAGGAATCAGATGACACAATTTATGGAGGTGATGAATGGATTGGCACAGAGCTAAGAGAGATTAAGATCCTTGGTAGAGAGGCAGACTCAGGAAGATCCCCATCTAGGGACTGGTGGGACAAGCAACAATGAGAGGGTTCAGCCTCATATCAACCCACTTGTATTTGGACCCCACCTTCACCCAGAAATCAACATCCCTGCTAATGTTCAAGGGAATGCTACCACAGGCAGAGTGCTGCAAGAAGACCCCCAGGAAGATCAGTTCACAGTGATGGGAGCTGGGGAAGAAGCCTATGACAGAAGGCTAGATGAAATTGCTGAAAAATTAAGGTCCTTGGAGTCTCAAAACTCCTTAGGTTTTGATGTTATGGACATGGGCTTAGTGGACGGGGTCAGTATTCCCCATAAATTTAAACCACCGTGCTTTGAGAAGTACAACGGGACTTCCTGCCCACGGACCCACTTGCAATCCTTTCTGGGGAGGCTGAAGGCATATACCATGGATGAGAAGCTATGGATGTTTTATTTCGAGGATAGCTTAACGGGAGCTTCAAGAGAATGGTACTCTCATCTGACCAGAGCAACCATCAGATGTTGGAAAGACTTGGCAGAGGCTTTCATTAGACAATACCAGTACAATTTGGATATGGATCCCAACAGGACCCTCCTGATGGGGATGTCACAATCATCCAGAGAAAGCTTCCGGGAGTACGCCCAAAGGTGGAGACAGCTTGCTGCTGCTGTCCAGCCACCCATGTCAGAAAGGGAGATGGCTGATATGTTTATGAACACCCTCCAAGGGACATACATTGATAGGCTAACTGCCTTCTCTTCTACCAGCTTTGCAGATGTCGTTATAGCTGGAGAAAGAATTGAGAGCCTATTGAAGATGGGCAAAATTTCTGACAACGGTGCCAGCTCATCCAGCAACACAAGGAAGCCTTTTGTGGGCCCAAGAAGAACTGGTGAGACCAATGCTATCCATACCAGCAGGGGCAGACCCCAATATGTTCATAGGTCTGTAGAAGCAGTCACCATTCCCGCTCCAATTCATCCACAACTAGCTTATCAACCACAGCAACAAAATTATCAGCAACAAACTCAGTATCCTCCTCAGAGAAACTACAACAACACCAACAACAACAATCAGCAAAGACCGTTCCAACAGAGACCTTCTCAGGCCAATAGGGTGATTGATCCAATCCCTATGCCCTATGCCACATTATTGCCACAACTCCTAAAGCTCAACCTGGTTGAGCTAAGGACGTTGACCCCTATTTCATAATCACACCCTCGACCCCTATTTCATGGCCACGTACGGTCCCTATTTCATGACCGCACCAATAACACAACAACATACCTCACTTTGGTATGTTATT
Source organism: Lathyrus aphaca (assembly GCA_963966055.1). NCBI lineage: Eukaryota > Viridiplantae > Streptophyta > Magnoliopsida > Fabales > Fabaceae > Lathyrus > Lathyrus aphaca. The sequence goes on from OZ014523.1 coordinate 87,297,644, forward strand.
CAACTATGCACCATGTCACGCAACACCAATGACACCCACCTTTATGCAACAATAACATCATACAACATCAACGACAACATGGTTCATCACACCACAGCGATCAATATACATAATTCATTATCACTACATTTATCAAGCATTTTTAACATATAATCACGTAAATCAACTTCGACCACCACGACGCCACAACAACACATACCTCAGTATATCACATATACACATATCAACAACAACAATATGTAACACATCGCAACAACAACGACTCATAACAACAACAACAAAAACCAATAAACATACTAAATTATATTCATTATCTAAGTTATACTAATTTTTCCTATAATTATGTGTATAACTCCTCATTTACTACTTCCCACCACACCACACCGATTCCTAAGCATTACTAAATAGATTAGATAATTTTAAGGAATTTTTCGAAATTAAAAAAATCACGTTTTTTGCTTCAGGTCTCGCTAAGCGAGGGGAATTGCTTGCTAAGCGAGCTACTCTCAGATTCCAGCTTTTCCAAAATTCGCTTCGCTCGCTAAGCGTGCTCTGCGATTTAGCAGATTCTCCTTCTGTGATCTGCACTCACTCAACTGCGAAAATATCATTCCAAGACACCAATAACAAACAGGATTCGCAGTGATTATCAACTTTTACTATCTAATCCATACAATTATCAACTAATTACACCAACAACTCATAATCCCCAAGGAATTCTTCATCGATTCACCATAATCACAATACCTAATCCTCAACCTACCCAATTCCCATTATAAAACCCTTAGAGATGGAAGAATCCCACCCTTACCTTGGTATTGACGAGAAATTCTCCTTCTTCGCGGATTCTCCTTCACGTTCTAGCCCTTTCTTCTTCTTCTCTAAACTTCTCCCGGTCGTTCTATCATTCTCACAAACACGATCCCTTTCCCTTCTTTTACCTTATTCCAACATAACCCCTTAGACCAACTTAGGGACTTCCAATATTACCCTCACTAATTTCACCGAATGACCACCATACCATTTACTTCTTATTATTCCCATTATTTAATTTATCCAATAATAATATTTCCAATATACTATAATTCTTTTAAAATAATATTATATTCAACAATATAATACTCTTTCATACACCAAACATTATAATCCAATTAAAATAAATCAATACCATTTGGGGCGTTATATATACCCAAAAGAATACAAGGAAAACTCCAATAATACAAAAGGAAAACTACTTTAAAAAAACCAAAGGAAATTTGAACCAATTATAATAGCTACACCTTAATTTCTTTTTTGAACTAAACTCAACCATGACTATGATGTTTGAATGATTCTCATAGTCATATCTTTGAGCCTACCAATTCGATCATTAGAAAATAATTTGATTTCTTGTCCATCAAATCATTCAAGAAGTGTTAAACCATATAAAAAAACTGACGTCTTGGAAGTAAATGGGATGACTTTCAAAAACCATTTAAATAAGTGATTACAAACCTCCACCTTCTCTATCCATGTGATTCCAACCCAATCGACAATCTTCCTACAAACGTTAATGATCGCCGAAACAAAAAACACAAACTAAATCATGCAGATTCAAGATTATTCCCTTGGTAGCCAAGTTCACTCTCGTAGGAAGTTTATCCCACAACGCTCTCCAACCGAATATTCGAACTTTGAGAGGAATACTTGTCTTCCACATGATTTCCAAAGCCTCATTGGAAATAATCTCAACCAAACCAACACCTGAATGCAAACGTAAAGAAGTGTAGCAAGATTTTACGGTAAAAAAAAATCAGCAATACCGATTTTCCATACAAACCTGTCGGTTATCCCTAAATTCGGACCAACCGCTTCCAACAACAAAGTCTTCAGGTCCTTAAATCTATCACAAAACAATATGGCAGATTTTTGCAAATCCTGTCAAAACTCAAACTCCAAACCTCATTCTCCTAATTTCCCATATCAGTAACTGCAGTAAGTTTAGACAAAGAGCAGCAAAAAACATTCGAAAAATTCTATAAAGAGGACCTTGATCAAGCCCACAACCATACCCGAATGAAACATTAACACTAATTCTGACTTTACAAGAAAGTTGATCTAAAAAAACCAGCTTCCGACGAGTCCCCGATATGCATAATGTAACACCCCATTTCTACCTGGAAAATATTAATAACATCAGAGTTATAAAATTTTAACTTAAAAATAGGATGTTACATTCACAACTTAAAACAATGACATTTAGTCACATAGATACATGACACTGAAAAGTTAGATGAAACGATAACAACATAATTTAGTTTTCAAAAACAAAACAACTTTTATAATTAAGCAGCAAATTCATAATTTACACTTTAATGACATAACATCTTTATTCAACTTAAAATAACTTTCAAAATACAAGTAATCTTTCGAGTTCAACTTAAAAATCTTGCAACAGAATAAAAACAACATTAAAGCAACAAACACTCAATCCCCTGAGTGTTACGTATCAGAGCGACGACACCGACTCGAACTAACAAAGGTAAGCATCTCTATTATGGATTACTTGCAAGTTACCAACAAAGAGCAACATTCAAACAGAAGGGGTGAGGTATCAAACTATATAATTGAATACATGATAAACATTATATTAATTCAGATTATATAAGAATCACCATTTCACAACTTGTAACCAATATCATTCAACACAATTCACAATATTACAACGTAATTATGCAACTTGGAATGCGACTTATAAAATGCACATGCATGTGGTACCATTGGAGTAGAACTCTGATCGGTGATTTCCAGCTATTATTTCAAGACATGTTAGTTATTGTTTTTCTATGTTTATTGTGCGTTTTAGAGTCTTATGGTTCGATTATTGTGTGTTATTTCGTTTCTTGGCAAGGATGTTGCATGTGATCTTTTATATCGTTGGTGCATTTAATTTGGTGGGTTTTAGTGTATTTTCAGGCAGATATCAAGCCGGTGATCGGATACGAAGGAAACGACGATTCGTGTGCGAAGAAACGGAGAAAAAGGGGGTCCAGAAGCCTGACACGGGTGCCCGTGTCACCTGACACGGGTGCCCGTGTCACCTGACACGGGTGCCCGTGTCAGGAAGGCTATACAAAGTGTGAGAATTCCAGCATCATGACACGGGTGCCCGTGTCACATGACACAACCCGTGTCATAGGCCCCCTACTTGTCAGCATGTTTGAAGGAATCCAGCAGCATGACACGGGTGCCCGTGTCACATGACATGGCCCATGTCATAGGTCCTGAACGCAAGATTTTTATTTGGTTGGCGCTGAGGGCATTTTTGACGTTTCGCTTGTAATTTTGTAATCTGATACATTAGGGTGATCTGAACGTGAAACAAAACACTTTTTGAAATTGGGAAATTTGCACGCAAAGGAAAACGAAGAATTTTAAGGGGAAGTCGGATCGATCAAATGCGTAAGCAATTGACGATCCAATCAATCCTTTTTGCATTGTAATGTTTCTTTTCCTTATGTATGTGATTTTCATTGTTTGGATTATGAGTGGATAAACTCCCCAATGCTAGGGGGTGTCCTTGAGTTATTTGTAATGACATTGACCTTAATTTTATGAATTTCACTGTTTCTTTCTTCATTGTTTTGATTGATTGATTTTATTGTAAGAAAATCAATATTGGAAAATTGGATTTTTATCATCGGTTAACAGATTGTAGGAATGCACTGTTAACGTGTTTTCAATTAAAACTTGTTATCGGATATCAACAAGGAATTGGGATATCATAATTAACCGTGAAAACTCTTGATATGCAAATGCTTGGTATTCATTCTATATGATCAAGGAATTGCAGTATAGTAGGAATACCAAAGGGTTTTCTTTAAAGGAATTTTGGAAAACTATTGTAATAAGACGGTAATGAGTTAGTTACAGTGATATTTTAACAATTATAAACAAATAGTCATTATAAGAATATCTCATACACCCTCCCTAGCATAATTCTCATATTTGTCATCCTTAGTATTATTTTTCTAATTTTATGTTTACAAGTCTTTTGAAGAAAAATCTAAACAAACCCTTACGAATTTTTGTTCAACTTGAAATAGTAAACAACTTAATTTGACACGCAGTCCTTGAGATCGATATTCGGGAATTTCCCTAAGATTACTACAGTGGGAAAAAATAGTACACTTGCTATTTTCTCATCAAGTTTTTGGCGCCGTTGTCGGGGACTGTCAAAAAATTTAGTTAATTTTCTTATTTCAATTGAAATTTTGTTGCTCTGCGACTAAAATTTTATTGTTTTCTCTGTTTATTATTTTAGTGTTATTGAAATTTTGTTATCTAACTTGTGTCTAACTGTTTATGCGAGGTCAGACCTCAACTAAGTTTTCCTTTGACGCAGAACCAGAAAGAGCTTTGTACGAGAGACGCCGCAAGGCAAGAATTGATAGACTGGCTGATACTGGTTCAAGTGTCCCGAATCAGGAAACGGAGGACGACATATCTGTGCACTCTGAGTATAGTGACTCTGACTCAGACAGAGAGACTAATCCAGGATTTGATAACATGGCAGGAAACTAACCTCCTATAGAAAGGCTTTTAGGAGATTATGGAGGGGCTAATGCCCAACCTAACCGGATGACTATTGTTAACCAACCGAATGTTGCTCACTTCCAGTTACATCTGTCAACTATTCGCCAGTTGGAAAGTAAACCGTTCGCTGGAAGAATCAATGAGGATGCCAACAAGCATCTTCAGAGATTCTTGACTACCACTACTTCTATGAAGATTGAAGGTCATTCTGAGGAAGCAAAAAGACTTGTGATGTTTCCTTTTACACTTACTGATGATGCAGAAGAATGGTTCTACTCACTACCAGCTGCTAGTATCACAACTTGGTTAGAGATGGAAACAACATTCCTCAACGAATATTTTCCTGCGTCAGTTTTCATCCGGAAGAGATATGATATTGTCAATTTTAAACAAAAAGAGGGTGAATCACTTGGAGATGCATATAAAATATTCAAAAGGTGTTTGACCGCGTGTCCTACTCATAATATGGATGCGACTGAGCAGATGCAAAACTTTGTGAATGGGTTGCGACTCAAGACAAAACAGCTTATAAATACTGTTGCAGGTGGCTCAACAAACTTTTCAACAGCCACTGGTATCAAAAGAATCATAGAAGCTATTGCTGCTAATGAACACCTTGAATTATATGATTGCACAGTGAGTCAACCAGATGGTAAGATTGATTTAAAGCTGACAGAGCAAGTTGTGAAAATGGAAGATCAAATTGCTGCAGAAGTTGAAAGAAGGCTGAAGAAGATGAATCTTGGCACACAGACAGTAGCTCAGGTGGAACCTGTTCAAGCTGTGATTTGTGAGATTTGTTGTGGACCACACTTTGCCATGCATTGTTTGGCAACTGAAGAACAGGTTGAACATATTAATATGTTGAGGCAGAACAATCCGTATGCCAACTGTAACGCCCCGAAAATCTAAATTTAATTATTTAATCTTTTATTTAATTAATTTAGAAAAATTGGAGAGTTTGGATTAATTAGAGAATTTTAGAGAAAAAAAGTATTTTTATATAATAAGGATAAATAGTGTTTTATTATACTATTTTATTATTATTATTAAAAATATATTAAAGAAAAGGGTAAGGTGGTCCTTTTGTGAAAATTATGAGGGTAAAATGGGAAAGGACTTAACTGGGATATGTTTTGGTAAAAAGGAATACACGATTAGTTTTCTAACATTATCGTGTTTTTGGGAGAAGAAGTGCTCTGAAGGAAAAAGGGAGAGAAAGAAGAAGCTCAGAGTCAGGAGGCTGTGGAGAACCCTAGAGAAGAGTGTAAAGCGGCGAAATTCTCTAAGGTATGGGGAGTTTTCATAATCTATTGTAATTGCATAAGAATTTGGATTATGAATAGATTAGAATTGTGTGAGTTTATGAGTTTTAGGGGTTTTTGGATTTAGGTGGAGTTTATAAGAGAAATCTTGATGAATTAGAGCGATTAGAATGAGTTATAATCGTATATTTGTTTGCATAATTGTTGTCTGGATGTTATTGAGGTTTAATTGATGTTTTTGAATGGTTTTTGAGTGTTTTGATGTGAAACCCGTAATGGGGTTTGGGGGTTTTTGGTGTTGGAACAGTCTGCAATTGTATAGCAGGGGACTGCTGGAAAACGTGCGTTAACCAGTTAACGCTATGGGTTAACCGGTTAACCATTGTAATTTTGGGAATTTCTGGAAATTTCGTCGGCGTTAACCTGTTAACGCTATGGGTTAACCGGTTAACACTGTTTGAGAAGAAAAGTTTAATTCTTTAAAAATTCATAACTTTCAAAGCGTAAGTCTGATTCGCATTCCGTTTGAAGCGTCTGTACGAGCATAAACTGAACTTTATTTTGATGAATAAAAATGAGAAAAATGCAAAAGTTTTTATAAAGGAATTTATGAAATAACCTTGAAATTGCCCCATAATTTACCGGGTATGGGTCAATTCTTGAAGTGTCAGAGTGGTTATAGAACCAGTATTCTGGGTGTAATGTCATGATGATATATATGATTTATTTGATGATTGTTTTGCTGATTGAAATGAATGATGCAAATTATTTTGATGAATTTACGATGTAGCGCATCATTGCATTTCATAACATTCACGATGGGGCTTCGACCTATTTATTTGCTTCAATCCCATTGTGTGGATTGAAGTGTCTCGATGATTTACGATGTGCTCCTTTGTGGAGGGTTGATGGTCATGTATCCATCTCACGATGAAAATGGTACCACATGCATATTGCATATCAGGATGTTAGCATTGCATATTCTGGATGAATTTCTTGACTGTGTTGGTGTTGCTTGATGTCATGACCGTGTTGTTGTTGTTGCCGAATTTTATAGTTGATGATGTCATGATATGTTGTACTAATTTATTTATGTTCTATATTCTTGTATGTTTATGATATATTATGATTACTCACCCTGCCTGCTTGGAAATGTTTCCTCCTTCGTGGGTAACTTGCAGATGTCGAAGAATAGTCCTGCAGTGCAATAAGAGTAATTCATGAGTCTCAGAGCGTGCTTTAGTGTTCATTAGAAGTAGTTCTGGTGTATGTGTCATGCTCTGTGTCATGTAACACTGGGATGAGTTTTCTTTTGTTAAATTGTTTGCAGCTATGTTATTATTTGGATAAATGTTTTCCATTTTATGATGTTAAATTCAGGATGGTGAAAATTATGTTTATGAAGTTTTGACTTATGAAGTTTAAATTCCGCTGCGAAATGATTTTTGATATTCTTGATGTTGATTAACCCGTGTTACGGGACAGGACACTGTTTGTGTTGAATTATGATGATATGTGATACCCTTTTTAGATGATTACTCTGATATTATTTAAATATTTTGTTTTGGGGTAGAAGGGTGTTACATTAGTGGTATCAGAGCAGGTCGGTCTGTCCGGCCAAGTCTTGTCGTTGTCAGTCTGTTGTCAAGTCGTTATTTACTTAACGATTATTCTCTTCTAATGTGGTAAGTGTTGTGCAGAATGGCTGGAAACAACACGCGTGCTCTCGATGATGTTATTGCAGCTCTTGCTCAGACTGCTGCTCGAAACAATGCGCATGATGAGTTTCGTGCCTTGGAGAAATTCCAGAGGAATAATCCACCTGTGTTTGAAGGAACTCATGACCCGGCGAGCGCACAGAAGTGGCTCAAGGCAATTGAGAAGATTTTCAGAGTGATGGCATGTGCTGACGCGCAGAAAGTTCAATTCGGAACTCATATGTTGTCTAAGGAAGCTGAAGACTGGTGGGATAATACTCGTCAGCATCTCGAGGATGAGGCTGTTGTGGTGACTTAGACTGTGTTTAAGGCGGAGTTCCTTAAGAAGTATTTTCCGGAAGATGCTCGTGGTAAGTTGGAGGTAGAATTCCTTGAACTGAAGCAAGGAAACATGACAGTGGCAGAGTATGCTGCCAAATTTGAAAGGCTGGTGAAGTTTTGTCCTCACTACAACTGGGAAGATGCTGAACTTTCCAAGTGCCTTAAGTTTGAGAATGGGCTGAGACCTGAAATTAAGCAGGGAATTCGATGCCAACAAATTCGCAAGTATGCAGAGTTGGTTGATAAGAGCCGTATTTATGACGAGGACAGCCGAGCTCGGTCAGCTCACTATAAACAGCTGAGTGAGAAGAAAGACAAGAGTCAGTATAGAGGGAAACCTTATGTGACTACTGGTGATAAAGGGAAGCAGAAGGCATCTGATGAGAAGAAGCAAAGTAGGGGAGCTGCTAATGTACCTGTTAAGTGTTACAAGTGTGGAGAGGCAGGTCATAAGGCCGATGTGTGTACCACCATAGTTATGAAATGTTACCGTTGTGGCAAGCTTGGGCATAAGATGAGTGATTGTCCTAATGAGGGCCCAACCTGTTACAATTGTGGTGAACAGGGGCATATCAGCGCCCAATTCCAGAAACCAAAGAAGAATGCTGCTACTGCTCAGAATGCTGGAAGAGTTTTTGCATTAGCTGGTTCAAAAGCTCCAAAGAAGGACAACTTGATCAGAGGTACCTGTTTTATTAATAATACTGAGTTGATTGCTATTATTGACACTGGAGCTACACATTCATTTATTTCTCTTGAGTGTGCTAATATATTGGGTTTAGAGTTATCTAATATGAATGGTAATATAATAATAGAGACTCCTGCTAATGGTTATGTGACTACCATGCTTGTTTGTTTGAAGTGTCCTTTGACAATTTTTGAGAAGAATTTTGTGATGGATTTGGTGTGCCTACCATTACACCAAATCGATGTTATCCTTGGTATGAGCTGGTTGGAATTCAATTATGTTCATATTAACTGTTATAGTAAGACAGTGAAGTTCCCTGAATTGAGTGAGAATGATGAGTTGATGTTTTTATCTGCTAAGCAAGTGGATGAACTTGTATTGGATGAAGCTTTGATGTCTGCAGTGTTTGCATCGTTGCAAGTTGATGATAAGACTGTCAGTGCAGATTTGCTTGTGGTTTGTGAATTTTAAGATGTGTTTCCTGGTGATATAAGTGATTTACCACCGGAACGTGAAATTGATTTTTCTGTGGACTTAATACCGGGTAAAAGTCCTGTCTCGATGGCTCCTTATAGAATGTCGGCTTCAGAGTTGAATGAGTTGAAGAAACAATTAGAAGAATTGTTAGAGAAGAGGTTCATTAGACCCAGTGTTTCTCCTTGGGGTGCTCCGGTGTTGCTCGTTAAGAAGAAGGATGGTAGTATGAGATTGTGTGTCGATTACCGACGGTTGAATAAAGTGACTATCAAGAATAAGTACCCACTTCCTAGGATCGATGATTTGATGGATCATCTAGTAGGCGCTTGTGTCTTTAGTAAAATTGATCTGAGGTCTGGTTATCATCAGATTCGAGTTAAAGCTGATGATATTCCGAAGACAGCTTTCAGGACGAGATATGGGCATTACGAGTATACGGTGATGCCGTTTGGGATTTCAATTGCGCCTGGTGTGTTTATGGAATATATGAATAGGATCTTTCATGAGTATCTTGATAAGTTCGTGGTGGTTTTCATAGATGATATCTTGGTATATTCTAAATCAGAAGAGGAACATGCCGAGCATTTGAGGGTTGTGTTGCAAGTGTTGAGAGAAAAGAAATTGTTTGCTAAATTATCTAAGTGTGAGTTCTGGTTAAAGGAAGTGAGTTTCCTCGGCCATGTAATTTCAAGTGGTGGAATTTCGGTGGATCCCTCAAAGATTGATGCGGTATTGCAGTGGGAGACTCCGAAGTCAGCTACAGAAATTCGTAGTCTTCTTGGGTTGGCTGGTTACTATCGTAAGTTCATTGAAGGTTTTTCTAAGATAACTTTATCGTTGATGCAATTGACTAGGAAGGGTCAAGCTTATATGTGGGATGTTTCTTGTGAAGAGAGTTTCATAGAACTGAAGAAAAGATTAACGACCGCGCCAGTGTTGGTCTTACCGAATCCAGATGAGTCCTTTGTAGTTTATTGTGATGCTTCCAAGATGGGTCTTGGTGGAGTTTTGATGCAGGATAATAAGGTGGTTGCTTATGCTTCTAGACAGTTATGAGTTCATGAGAGGAACTATCCTAATCACGACTTAGAGTTAGCAGTTGTGGTGTTTGTGCTTAAGATTTGGAGGCACTACTTGTTTGGTTCGAAATTTGAAGTATTCAGTGATCACAAAAGTTTAAAGTACTTGTTTGATCAGAAAGAGTTAAATATGAGACAGAGGCGGTGGCTTGAATTATTGAAAAATTGTGATTTTGATTTGAATTACCATCCGGGTAAGGCAAATGTTGTGGCTGATGCTTTGAGTAGGACGTCGTTGCATATTTCGATGCTTATGGTGAAAGAATTGGAAATGATCGAGCAATTCAGAGACATGAGCTTGTTGTGTGAAACTACTACTGATAGTGTGAAATTGGGAATGTTAAAGCTGGCCAGTGAGATTTTGGAAGAGATTTGTAAGGGTCAGAAATCTGATTTGAAATTAGTTGATCAATTGATGTTGGTTGATCAAGGTAATGCAGGTGACTTTCGAGTTGATGAAAATGGAGTTTTAAGATTCCGAGATAGAGTACGTGTTCCGGATATTATAGGAATTAAAAAGAGTATTTTAGAAGAGGGGCACAAGAGTCGACTGAGTATTCATCCTGGTGCTACGAAGATGTATCAGGATTTACGCAGGTTGTTTTGGTGGCCGGGTATGAAAAGAGACATTGTTGAATTTGTATATGCTTGTTTAACATGTTAGAAGTCAAAGATAGAACATCAGAGACCTTCAGGTATGATGCAACCATTTAATGTTCCTGAGTGGAAATGGGATAGTATTTCCATGGATTTCGTGACTGGGTTACCTAAGACTGCTAGAGGTAATGATTCAATTTGGGTAGTTGTTGACCGGTTAACTAAGTCGGCACATTTCTTGCCAATGAAGATTAACCATTCCATGCGAAGGTTAGCTGAGATTTATATTGAGGAAATTGTGAATTTGCATGGTGTACCTTCAAGTATTGTATCAGATAGAGATCCGCGGTTTACGTCGAGGTTTTGGAAGAGTTTACAGGATGCCTTGGGTACTAAGTTGAGGATGAGTTCTGCTTATCACCCGCAAACGGATGGCCAGCCAGAAAGAACAATCCAATCTTTAGAAGATTTGCTGAGAGCTTGTGTATTAGATCAAGGAGGGTCTTGGGATGGTCATTTGCTGTTGGTCGAGTTTACGTACAATAACAGTTTTCATGGTAGTATCGGGATGGCTCCATATGAGGCGTTGTATGGTAGACGTTGTCGTACTCCATTATGTTGGTATGAGTTAGGAGAGAGTTTAGTGCTTGGGCCAGAGATTGTCCAAGAAACAACTGACAAGATAAAAATGATTCAGGAAAGGATGAAAATGTCGCAGAGTCGTCAGAAGAGTTATCACGATAAGAGAAGGAAAGCCCTTGAGTTCCAAGAGGGAGATCACGTGTTCTTAAGAGTTACTCCTATGACTGGTGTGGGAAGAGCTTTGAAGTCTAGAAAGCTCACTCCATGTTTTGTCGGTCCGTATCAGATTATGCCGAGGATAGGGGAAGTGGCCTATCGAGTGGCTTTACCTCCCTCTCTTGCGAATTTACATGATGTATTCCATGTATCACAGTTGAGGAAGTACATTACGGACCCGTCGCATGTAATTCACATAGATGATGTTCAGGTGAGAGATAATCTGACGATTGAAGCTTTACCAGTGAGGATTGATGGTAGGGAATTGAAGCAACTTCGAGGCAAGGAAATTGCTTTAGTGAAGGTATTGTGGGAAGGACCAGCTGGAGAAAGTTGGACTTGGGAGCGGGAAGATCAGATGAGGGAGTCGTATCCGACTCTATTTACTTCAGGTAATTTTCGAGGACGAAAATTCTTTAAGTAAGGGAGAGTTGTAACGCCCCGAAAATCTAAATTTAATTATTTAATCATTTATTTAATTAATTTAGAAAAATTGGAGAGTTTGGATTAATTAGAGAATTTTGGAGAAAAAGAGTATTTTTATATAATAAGGATAAATAGTGTTTTATTATACTATTTTATTATTATTTTTAAAAATATATTAACGAAAAGGGTAAGGTGGTCCTTTTGTGAAAATTATGAGGGTAAAGTGGGAAAAGACTTAACTGGGATATGTTTTGGTAAAAAGGAATACACGATTATTTTTCTAACATTATCGTGTTTTTGGGAGAAGAAGTGCTCTGAAGGAAAAAGGGAGAGAAAGAAGAAGCTCAGAGTCAGGAGGCTGTGGAGAACCCCAGAGAAGAGTGTAAAGCGGAGAAATTCTCTAAGGTATGGGGAGTTTTCATAATCTATTATAATTGCATAAGAATTTGGATTATGAATAGATTAGAATTGTGTGAGTTTATGAGTTTTAGGGGTTTTTGGATTTAGGTGGAGTTTATAAGAGAAATCTTGATGAATTAGAGCGATTAGAATGAGTTATAATCGTATATTTGTTTGCATAATTGTTGTCTGGATGTTGTTGAGGTTTAATTGATGTTTTTGAATGGTTTTTGAGTGTTTTGATGTGAAACCCGTAATGGGGTTTAGGGGTTTTTGGTGTTGGAACAGTCTGCAATTGTATAGCAGGGGACTGCTGGAAAACGTGCGTTAACCGGTTAACGCTATGGGTTAACCGGTTAACCATTGTAATTTTCGGAATTTCTGGAAATTTTGTCGGCGTTAACCGGTTAATGCTATGGGTTAACCGGTTAACACTGTTTGAGAAGAAAATTTTAATTCTTTAAAAATTCATAACTTTCAAAGCGTAAGTCCGATTCGCATTCCGTTTGAAGCGTCTGTACGAGCATAAACTGAACTTTATTTTGATGAATAAAAATGAGAAAAATGCAAAAGTTTTTATAAAGGAATTTATGAAATAACCTTGAAATTGCCCCATAATTTACCGGGTATGGGTCAATTCTTGAAGTGTCAGAGTGGTTATAGAACCAGTATTCTGGGTGTAATGTCATGATGATATATATGATTTATTTGATGATTGTTTTGCTGATTGAAATGAATGATGCAAATTATTTTGATGAATTTACGATGTAGCGCATCATTGCATTTCATAACATTCACGATGGGGCTTCGACCTATTTATTTGCTTCAATCCCATTGTGTGGATTGAAGTGTCTCGATGATTTACGATGTGCTCCTTTGTGGAGGGTTGATGGTCATGTATCCATCTCACGATGAAAATGGTACCACATGCATATTGCATATCAGGATGTTAGCATTGCATATTCTGGATGAATTTCTTGACTGTGTTGGTGTTGCTTGATTTCATGATCGTGTTGTTGTTGTTGTTGCTGAATTTTATAGTTGATGATGTCATGATATGTTGTACTAATTTATTTATGTTCTATATTCTTGTACGTTTATGATATATTATGATTACTCACTTTGCCTGCTTGGAAATGTTGCTTCCTTCGTGGGTAACTTGCAGATGTCAAAGAATAGTCCTGTAGTGCAATAGGAGTAATTCATGAGTCTCGGAGCGTGCTTTAGTGTTCATTAGAAATAGTTATGGTGTATGTGTCCTGCTCTGTGTCATGTAACACTGGGATTGGTTTTCTTATGTTAAACTGTTTGCAGCTATGTTATTATTTGGAAAAATGTTTTCCATTTTATGATGTTAAATTCAGGATGGTGAAAATTATGTTTATGAAGTTTTGAATTATGAAGTTTAAATTCTGCTGCGAAATGATTTTTGATATTCTTGATGTTGATTAACCCGTGTTACGGGATAGGACACTGTTTGTGTTGAATTATGATGATATGTGATACCCTTTTTAGATGATTACTCTGATATTATTAAAATTTTTTTTTTGGGTAGAAGGGTGTTACACCAACACGTATAATCCGGGGTGGAAAAATCACCCCAATTTCTCTTGGAAAGTTCAACAAGGGAACATCCAAAAATCGGTTCAAGGCCAGCATCAATATCAGCCCTAGCAACAACAATATCAGCCACCAGTTCCAAGAAAAGCTGATTGGGAAATTGCCATTGAAAAGATGGCGGCTCACAATTCTCAATTCCAAGAAGAAACGAGGAGTAACTTCAAGAATACTGGAGCCTCTATCAAGAACCTTCAAGTGAAGATGAGCCAAATTTCCCAACACCTAGCTATTGCCCAAACTCCAGGGGCTCTTCCAAGTGCAACTGTAACAAATCCAAGAGATAATCACAAAGTCAATGCAATCACAACACGAAGAGGTAAAGAAACTGAAGAGGTGAAAGATAATTCGGAAAGTGAAAATCAAATGATTGAAGTGGAACTGGAAATAAAAGAGAATGAAGTTGTTGAAGAAGAGGAAGAAGTAACCCCAACACCGGAAATCAAAGAAAAAACGGTAGAACCGAAATCGGTGATCAAACTTCCTTATCCAACAAGAAACAAAAAGAAAGGACAGCGAGAGAAGAATTTTGAGAAATTCCTAGAGTTGTTCAAGAAGTTGGAGCTGAATATTCCATTACTTGAAGCACTTGAGCAAATGCCCACCTATGCCAAATTCATGAAAGATATCATTTCTAAAAAGAGGACCATGAGAGCTGAACCTATTATTCTAACCGAAACTTGTAGTGCTATTTTGCAGGGACTAAAGATTCCGGTGAAGAAAAAAGATAGAGGAGCTGTCACCATTCCATGCACCATCGGTGACCGGTCATTCAAGAGAGCTCTCATTGATTTAGGAGCGAGCATTAGTTTAATGCCTCTATCCATCTACAAAAAGTTGGGTATTGGTGTTGTTCAAGATACTCGGATGACTCTCCAGTTTGTAGACCATTCTGTGAGGCGGCCATATGGAGTAGTCCATGATGTCCTGGTTAGAGTGGACAAGTTTGTGTTTCCGGTTGATTTTGTGATTCTTGAAATGCCTGAAGATGAAGAAATTCCTTTAATTTTGGGAAGACCATTCTTAGAAACCGGGAGAGTCCTGATAGATATGGAAGGGGGAACACTCACTTTGAAAGTGTACAATGAAGAGTTGAAAATTGATGTTAGGAACACTTTGAAGTATAAAGATGATGTGGGCACTAGTAGTAACATCCAAGTGATAGAACAAGTGGAAGCTAGTGAACATTTAGAGAGTCTATCCCAATTGCCTCTAGAAAGGGTACTGAGTATGTCTATTTTTGAAGATGATAAGTAAGTCAAAAGTAGTGATATGGAAGTGGTAACTATGCTTAAAACTCAACCTATCCTGAAAAGAGTTAGAATGCATCGGTGGGAAGAGTTAAGACAACCTATAATGGTTGATGGAGGTGAAGACAAGCCAAAGATATCAGAATTGAAACAACTACCTGAGAATCTCAAATATGTCTTTCTCGACACTGAAGAAAAATGTCCCGCTATTATTAGTGCTAAGTTGAAAAGTGTGCAAGAGGACAAGCTAATTGGAGTTCTTAAGAAATTTAAGGGAGCAATTGGGTGGAAAATTGAGGACCTTAAAGGTATAAGTCCTACGGTGTGCATGCACAAAATACTCATGGAAGAAGATCACAAACCGGTTGTGCAGCCCCAAAGGAGATTGAACCCTGTGATGAAGGAGGTAGTGCGAAAGGAAGTTGTTAAGCTTTAAGATGCGGGATTGATCTATCCTATATCAGATAGTGCTTGGGTGAGTCCGGTCCATGTGGTGCCCAAAAAGGGAGGAACAACAGTAATAACTAATGAAAAGACCATTTTCCGTTGCCATTCATTGACCAAATGTTGGAGAGACTAGCGGGACATGATTACTATTGTTTTTTGGATGGTTACTCCGGATACAATCAAATTGCAGTTGCACCGGAGGATCAAGAGAAGACGGTGTTTACATGTCCCTATGGCATTTTTGCTTATAGAAGGATGCCATTCGGGCTCTGTAATGCCCCCGCTACATTCCAAAGATGCATGACATCCATTTTTGCTGATATGTTAGAAAAGCACATGGAAGTGTTCATGGATGATTTCTCCGTTTTCGGATCTTAATTTGATCATTGTTTATCTAACCTTTCACTTGTTTTGCAGCGATGTCAGGAAAGTAATTTAATCCTGAACTGGGAAAAATGTCATTTTATGGTGCGAGAAGGCATTGTTCTTGGTCACAAGATCTCACAAAAAGGGATCGAAGTTGATCAAGCGAAAGTTGAAGTAATCTCAAAGCTACCACCACCGATTAACAAGAAAGGTATAAGAAGCTTCTTAGGACATGCGGGGTTTTACCGCAGGTTCATAAGAGATTTCTCGAAGATAGCCAAACCTTTAACTACTCTGTTAGTTAAAGATAAGGCTTTTGTGTTTGATAAGAAGTGCACCGATGCTTTTGAGACACTTAAAAAAGAATTAGTGTCGGCACCTATTGTTATTGCTCCCGATTGGTCCCTACCCTTTGAAATTATGTGCGATGCTAGTGACATTGCGGTGGGAGCTGTATTGGGACATCGAAGGAATAAGTTGTTGCATGTTATTTATTATGCTATTCACGTTTTGAACCCTGCACAAATTAATTACGCGACCACCGAAAAGGAGTTGTTAGCTGTGGTTTATGCCTTTGATAAATTCAGGCAATATCTGTTGGGTTCAAAAGTGATTGTTTATACTGACCATGCTGCTTTGAAGTACCTTTTTGCCAAACAAGATTCAAAACCTAGGCTTTTGAGGTGGATTCTACTCCTTCAAGAATTTGATGTTGAGATTCGTGATAAAAAAAGGTTGTGAGAACACTGTAGCAGATCACCTGTCGCGAATGTCACCGATCGAAGAAAATGAGGATAAGCGTCCTATAAAGGATGAGTTCGCAGACGAACACATCCTATCTGTGATTGGTGTTCCATGGTTTGCGGATTATGCGAACTATCTGGACGGTGGTATTATACCCAACGATTTTGATACTAACAGAAGAAAAAAGTTTGTTCATGATTGCAGGTTTTATCTGTGGGATGATCCTTATCTGTATAAAAGAGGAGTGGATGGTTTGGTCAGAAGGTGTGTACCTGAAGGAGAACAGAAAGATGTATTAAAAGCATGTCATGATTCCTAGTACGGAGGGCATTTTAGTGGTGACAAGACAGCTGGTAAAGTCCTTCAATCAGGGCTATATTAGCCTACATTATTCAAAGATGCTCAGCAATTGGTAAAGGAGTGTGACAAATGTCAGAGGACCGGAAACATATCAAGAAGGAACCAAATGCCCCAAAATTCTATGCTTGAAGTAGAGTTATTTGATGTGTGGGGGATAGACTTCATGGGACCATTTCCTCAGTCATTCGGAAAAACATACATCTTGGTTGCAGTGGATTACGTGTCAAAGTGGGTTGAAGCGGTGACATTGCCCACCAACGATGCGAAAGTGGTTACTAAATTCTTAAACGATAATATATTCGTAAGATTTGGTGTACCAAGAGCTTTAATAAGTGACAGAGGAAGTCATTTCCTAAATCACCTCATAGAGAGGCTTCTACAAAAATATAACGTGAAACACCGGGTGGCCACTCCATACCATCCGCAAACAAGTGGCCAAGTAGAGGTATCCAATAGACAGCTCAAATAAATTCTGGAAAAGACAGTTAACACGTCTCGAAAGGATTGGTCTGTTAAGTTGGATGACGCTCTATGGGCGTACCGAACGGCGTTCAAAACACCGATCGAAATGTCACCGTATCAGTTAGTCTATGGAAAGGCATGTCATTTACCGTTGGAACTTGAACACAAGGCTTTCTGGGCTACTAAGTATTTGAATATGGACCTAGCTAATGCCGGAAGATCTCGCATACTCCAACTGCATGAACTGGAGGAATTCCGGAACCGGGCATATGAGAATGCTAAGATGTACAAAGATCAAACAAAGAAATGGCATGACAAGAGAATTCAAACAAAAGAATTTTTCGAAGGACAACTTGACCTACTATATAACTCAAGGTTGAAACTCTTTCCCGGGAAACTCAAATCTAAGTGGTTGGGACCGTTTGAGGTGCATCGAGTCTTCACGCATGGGGCAGTCGAGATAAAGAATCAAGATAACGGAGACATTTTCAAAGTGAACGGGCAAAGGTTGAAGCCTTATTTTCAAGGACAACCTAGAGATCAAGCAAATGTCATTCGTCTTGTCCAGTAGGACGAATGACCGTCGAGCCATGCGACGTTAAACGCAGCGCTGCGTGGGAGGCAACCCACGATGATTTCATTTAACTTCTATTTGTTCATTTTGTAGGTAGGTTGAAGCAACATCTCACAGAGTCAGTAAAGAAAAGAAAAATGGTTCGAATGGTGGAAAAACGTGTTTTTTTCGAAAAGTCAGGGCCCTGACACGGGTGCCCATGTTGTGTAATACGACCCGTGTTGCAAAGTCTGAACAACCCCTGATTTTTGTGTGATTTTGTGGCAGTGCAGGGGCCTGACACGGGTGCCCGTGTTACGCAACACGGCCCGTGTCAGGAGTGCGGGACAGTTTTTTTAAAAAAAATTTTAGACACTTTTTATGAGTGGGGCTCACGATTTTATATCACTTAACCACTCATTTACCCTTAATTTCATTTTTCAGTTTTAATTTTCTCATAACTTTGCTTTCTTCTTCACTTTCTCTTCTTCTAAAACCCTAGCCTCCATTGTTACCTCACCAAAAAACCTTCCATTTCTCCAACACCCACTCACCAAAACTCCATACTCTCTTCACAAAAAGTGTTCCCCTCGTCTCCCTTGTCACTCCTACGGTGACGTTTTTCCCTAATTCAAATTTCGAATTTTGTTTGTTCATTTTTTCAGGTAGTCAACAATGCCTCCAAGAAGAGACACTGGAAAGGCCGTAGCGGAGCCATCTCGCCCCAGGAAGAGGGCACACCGTATGGCAAATGCTCATGACATACTATTTGAGGAGCCGGAACATCAACAGAAATACTCCATATTGGTCAAGCGTAAGTTAATTCCCGCGAGGTATATCTATAATGACACGCTTGATAATTTAGGGATGAGATTCGAAGTTCATAGGATGTTTCATACTTTAGGCATGCTAGAATTTATGCAATTTGAGGCGCCGACTTATGAGCGCATAACTTTCGAATTTTTGAGTTCTTTGGAATTCCAGTTGAAGCATAGGTGGACGGGTGCCGATGAGGAGTATTTTGGAACATTAAGGTTCCGTCTGTTTAATACTACTCACTCATTATCCTTAGCGGAACTGGGAGAAGTATTGAAGCTACCTAGCTTCGGACCTGGAGCTCCCACAACTAACTTTGCTGCATGTGACTTCTGGAGAGCTATCACGGGAAATCCCGAGTATGTTGCTAAGGCGTTAAAGGCTTCGTGCATCCACAACCCTTACTTCAGGTATGCACATAAAGGCTTGGCATACACTCTGTTTTGTAGAGGAGACAACACGGGTGTAGCGACTCAGAAAGAATTATACCTGTTGTATGGCATGGCCAACAAAGAGCTGATCAATGTCGCAGCTTTTGCAGCTGACCATCTGAAACGAGTGGAAAATGCCACCTCGGGAGAGATATCGGTGGGAGGCATGATAACCCAAATTGCCGACCACTTTGGTTATGGTGCTTTGCTGAGGGAAGAGCCTATTGTGACAGGTGTAACACGGTGGGAGACCTGACTTTCTATAAATGTTGCGGATAGCAAGAGTCGCCACTGACTTTTATTTTATCCATAAGGAAAGGACATAAAAGAACAGGAAAGACCTATTTTAAAAGACTTGGGTTCGGGGGGTAGGTTATATAAAGGGAAGGTGTTAGCACCCTTTATATCCATGGTTATCCATGGGCTCTTAGTTACTTAGCTCACTTAAATTGTTTTTGAAGAGTGTAGTGTGTGATTAGAAAATTTTCTAAGTACTTTGTAATGATCCTCGTATGGATGTATACAAAGCCTTGTTTTGAAAAATGTTTAAGAAAGTGAGGTGTCAAAAGTAATTTTGAAGAGTGAGCAAGTAACTATGAGGTACCTACCCTAGACTAAGTCATTCATGTTCTTATATGTCCTTTCGAGGGTAAGACTATCCCTATTATTAAGGAATAGGTAGTCATTACCTTGGATTTTTTAAGGGACCGGCGTAGGGTCATCATATGGTCAATGAAGGCAACTTAAGGGGTGTCTTTAGCAATTCGTAGGGACTATCATCATTTATTCGAAGGGACAAGATCATTATTCTGTAGGCAACCTCGAAGGGACTTGATCTTTTAAATTTATAGGTATAAGGACTTGATGATTTTATAAGTTAAGGGACTTTGCTTAAGACACCCCTATATTCGAGGGGCTTGACCATTTTATTTTAAGGCAACCAAGAGGAATACCCTAGGAAGTGCAAGATGGCGATCAAAGATCGACTTACGTGTGAGAGTGTTTATTTTCAAATATTTATCTTTTAAAGTTAATTATCTAAATTAATTTTAATTACAAATAGTTTCCACACCCTATTTACTAACCACGCAGTTAATATGAAAAATAAATGGCAGAAATTAAAAGGCAGAAAATAAAATTCCTACACTATTACATGGCTTAGGGGCAGTTACATAATAATTATAATGGCATAAAATAATAAAAAAAACCAATTATTACAAAGGCGAAGCAGTTACATAATCAGGCAAACAATGAATGAATAACATAAAAATGAGTGAATAAATTAGAAGAAATAAGTTTGCAAACTAGGTTAAAAAAACAATTAGGGTTAGGGTTTGAGAAAAAATTTTAAGGTTTAAAAAAAAATTTAAGGTTTAGGAAAAATTTTAGGATAAAAATTAGGACGAAATCTGAGTTTTAAGATAAAGATTAGGGCTAAATTTTTAGGGTTTAAAGTTTATGAAAAAAATTAAGACTAGGTTTAAAATTAAGGTTTAGGGAAAAATTAAGGTTTATGAAAAATATTAAGGTTTATAATAAAAAATATAAGTTTTAAAAAAAATTGTTTTATCTTTTAGAAATTAGTTTAATAATAATAATAAGGAAATTCAAAGAAAATACATAATTTGATGAAAAGGGAAAAATAAAGTTAGAGATACCCAAAATATTGGGGGTTGGTGTTGAACCCCTGACTTTGCCTTTGCCAACAAAAACCTTCAGCCACTACGCTAGCCACGTTTCTTTGCCAAAATATTGGGAATGAGTGTTGAACCCACGTTTCTTTGCCAAAATGTTGGGAATGAGTGTTGAACCCACGCCCTCATACTTTTAACCTTAGGTCTTTGTCACTAGGCCAATCAGCGCATGCCACACACCATCTTCTTCCTCCCACCTGCATATTTTTGGTATATACTATTGGAAGAATAAAAAAAAAGAAATAAACAGGATCAAATTAAATCGCTGTAGATTTTAAAATAATGAAAAATAAGAAAAGCGATTAAAATAAAATCTAAAAAAATATTAAAATGATGCTAAAAATCTAATAAAATAAAATAAAGAATGCACAATTTATTTTAGATTTTTTTGAGAATATGAAAATAGAAAATAAATCAAATAAAATAGAAAAAAGAGGAATTTGAGATTTTGAGGGTCAAAATCTTTTAGAATTCTATTCTAAAAGAGTATTGTTCGTCGATTTTTTTTTCTGAACTTCTGGAAAAAATTCGGTGTAAATCGAAACAGTAGTACTTACCTCACTTACCTGTCAGCCTGGAATTCTTATCACTACTACAGCCTTCGAAGTATCGACGAAAACAGATTACATCAGATTAACCAATAGTTTAGTTCTCCATGGTGCCCTTTGATTCCTGCATCGAAACTTAAATCCAACTATCCAAAAACCATCTACACAATCAAACAAACATATTATGTAATCAAAATCAATTAATCATGCATAAATCATTGAAATTGAAAAAAATCAAAAGAAAAGCAAGAATATGAATTTGGTTTGTATTATTTGGCATGAATTTGATGATGAAGATGATTGGAATAGGTTCAGGAAACCTCAAGGATTCATTTGCAGCCTTTAATCAACTTGTAAAAGTGGTGGATTGTGGAAACCTAATTTTGAATTATGTGAAATTTTAAAGTACGAATATCATCCTCTTGCTCTCCATCCTTTTTTTTGTCTTGTGATGCTGTTGTGGTTATATAGTAATGTAATTAGGTTAAGAATTTGGGCCTGGGTTGGAGTTGTATGGGTTGCTTGAAGGTGAAGAAAACTAAGGTCAAAAATATCAAAAAAAATCAAATGATATGTTTCCAAATTGGTTGTGCACAAAATTGGAGAGTATCAAATCAACTTAAATGATGTTTAAGAGCTTCTAGAAGAAGAATCAAATCAAATATTTGTATTTTCATATTTGTATTTTGATTTAAAATGAATTTTAATGAATAAAATCAAAATAAATAATAAATAAATTAGAAAAATTAGAAAATATTTGAATTGGGTCGTTCTTGATGTTATCATGAAGATTGGGTTGCAAAATGATAGGCCCATTTGGAAAAAATTAGATTTAAGCCCTTATTTTCTTCATACACCCCTTGAAAATCTCCCAACTTTGACAAGGCATAAATACCTCAATTTTAAGTCTATGAAGGTGTTATTGGACATTTTGGAAAGCTTAAAGAGTCCTATAACAAACCTCTTTGCTCTCATGTCCATATCTTTTACCATTTTAAAGTTATGCCCTTTGGAAGATGTTGACTTTTTGTTGACTTTTGAAATGACCTATATTGTTTTAGCTCATACCTTCTAAATGAAGCATTTTTAGGCTTGGCTTGTGAGACATAAAGTTGTAGATAATTAAATTTCCTTCAAAATGAGCTTTGGATGGGAAATTTTTGATGAAGCATGTGAAAGTTATGGCTGGTCAAAGTTCAATTGACTTTTCCTATGAAAACCCTAATTTAGAAACTCCTGATTCTTGATGATCTGAAATATCTTTGATGAATCATGATCAAACCTTGATCAAATGATGAATTTTACTTCATAATATTGATGTTGGCAAAAAATCATGAAGTTTGACTTTGGTTTGACCACAGTTGACCTCAGTTTGACTTTTCAACTACTTTGACTGATTTTTGCATATCTGATCATCTGACTGAGCAAACCTTTTGGGAAAGCCTTGAAACTTGACATAGGGGTTCTTGAACACATGTGGGATGTTATGAAGTTAACTTGAGGCCTTGTAAGTCCATTTAGCCTGATGAAATCCAAAACCCTAGTTTAGGGTGCATTGCTGAGGAGGAGGCTTTGTCTGAGGGAACTTCCAAGCTTTCTGACTAATTGTGAACCTCTTGGGATACCTTGTGAACCTTGTGAACCTCTTGGGATACCTTGGTATACAATTCCTTGACTAGGGGAGGGCAAATTTTGGGGTGCAACAGCTGCCCCTGTTCAATTTTCTGAAACCTGAGGAGTTAGATTGACCTGTGTGCCATTCGTGACTTGGAAGGTTGAAGGGGATTGAACACAAAAGCCCAAAAATTTGTACTCACTGATGCGTAAAGTAACACTGTTGATTGGTTGTATATGCTTGAATGGGCTTAAAGATGGCACTCCGAGGAACTGGAGATGGGCTTATAGATGTCATCCATAATATCAGAAGGTGATAGTATCTTTATGTTGTCACTGGATATCAGTACTAGGTCTTCGTATAGGCCGTCTCTGAATCATTTCTGTAACATGGTTTGAGTTGAATGTCAGTACTAGATCTTCGTATAGATCGTCTCTGCATTATCTCTGGGGGAAAAGAATATCCTTCATTAGGTGTCAGTACTTAGATCTTCGTATAGATCGGCTCTGAACCATCTTTAGGAACATACTTTAATTTAAGCATCATAATCAAATCTTCGTGGCGATCTTTTCTGAATTACTTTTGGTAATATCTTGGGCTAAGTACAAGATCTTCGTATCGATCATTTATGTACCATCCCAAAGATCATCTGTTGAATTGACCATAAGAAATAAATCTTCGTAACGATTATCTCTTCTGGAAATATCCCGGATTAAGCACTAGATCTTCGTATAGACCATTTACGTACCATCCTAAGGACAATAAGAATATCGGGATTAAATATTCGTGGCGATTATCCCTGAACTTCTTCTGAAAAATCTCTTAGATTAAGTGCTAAATCTTCGTATAGATCATTTACACACCATCCTAAAGACAATTTGTTGAACTGATCATCAGAAATAAATCTTCGTAACGATTATTCCCTCTGGAAATATCCCGGATTAAGCACTAGATCTTCATATAGATCATTTACATACCATCCCAAAGACAAACTGTTGAATTGACCATTAGAAATAAATCTTCGTAGCGATTATCTCTTCTAGAAATATCCCGGATTAGGTAATAAATCTTCGTATAGACCATTTACATACCTTCCCAAGGACAAAAAGAATATCAGGATTAAATCTTCATGGCGATTATCCCTGAACTTCTTCTGAAAGAATCTCTTGGATTAAGTGCTAGATCTTCGTATAGATCATTTACACACTATCCCAAAGATAGTTGACCATCAGAAATAAATCTTCGTAACGATTATCTCCTCTGGAAATATCCTGGATTAAGCACTAGATCTTCGTATAGATCATTTACGTACCCTTCCAAAGACAACTTGAGCATCAGGATTAAATCTTCATGGCGATTACTCCTGAATTGCTTCTGGTAATATCTTGGGCTAAGTACAAGATCTCCGTATCGATCATTTATGTACCATCCCAAGGACAATTTGTTGAATTGACCATCAGAAATAAATCTTCGTAACGATTATCTCTGAATTGTTTGATAGTGATTATCTGCCTGCAACTATCCTGAAAAGAAAAAGTTAGTTTATGCAAGATTATTTGATGTATGCATGTATAGCATGATGCTCTTAAGTAAGAATGTCATATGGGTTATGGATGTGTATGCCATGATATAATGTAAATGATGTATGTATGAATCATGTAGCCTGAAGTGTATGGGTATCTCTATATAACAACTGCTGATTGGGGAAAATAAATCCCGATTTGTTGCTGAGGAGTATGAAGACTTCGTTCTCGTCTTACTTAAGAACATTGTACTTATAACCTTCTCGTTTTCATTCGCCGTACTTATTATTGAAGGAAAAAGTTCTTGAATATCCTGACTGAGGATAACAGAGATGGACATAGATCTGGGAGACTTAATTCTTTGGAGGATATGAAACTGCTTGAAGACTTCGTCGAGTGGAAAGTATAAGATATTACTTGAAGAGTTCTGTATGGATATCTGTAAAGATTACCCTGTGGGGATGAACCGGCGAATCTTTGTTGAATTCCTACCTTCGTTCGTTCTTAGTAAATGATATTATTGTATTTTATGCATTTCTGGTAAACATCAATCATATTCAAACACATATATACATTCAACATAATCAATGGACGTTTCTCGCTTTAGTAAAAGGGGAAAAGTAATCCTGTATAATGAGGGAAAAGTAAAGTTGAACTCGAAAACAGAATCGTTTCAACTTTGAGAGTGTATAACCCATTGGATTTAGAGCTCTTGAGATTCTTAAATTTCCTGAATACCTTCCCAGAAATCCTCATAGCTGAATCTGAAGACATGATACTGACCCCATCTAATACTACTGGCGTAGACAATTAATTTCCACAATGGCTTCTGTTGAGAATCCAATATCAAGGTAATACAATGAGAGGAACGTGTCTTCAAATTGGGATGGACCATATACGCTCCGGGTATTGGATTTGAAAAGAGAGCATTGCCCCTTGGTTGAGGATGAATTGTCCCATTGTGGAAGTATCTGAATGTAGTTACCTCAAGAGAAATAAGCAGAATGACCCACAATAATATGCCACTGGCATCATTAACTCTGTAATTTTATCCTTGGTAATTCAGATAGATGAGGATATCTGCCCCTGGCTACTTAAACATAGTTGAATCTTGACTTGCTTGCCCCAAATGAGTTAGGCAGTATCATGGCATGCCCCCTTGATTGGGAAATAATGACTATGCCCCTTTGTATACATTGGCTTTAATCCAGAAAGCAACTTTGTCTGTTGGAAGGACTCTGGTTTATTGAACACTCATCCTGTAAGTTCCTCTGTGTGTTAAACACTCAATTATATTCAAACAAATATATTCAAAAATGCAATGCTTATGTCTGTCTTGATGTTTTGAAAAAGAATTATTTTAGAAAAACAATTTTTATGAAAACTGTAATATTAACTCAAGTTTTATAATAAGCCCTAAAGGAGTCAGGATACCTTTTGTGGCAATATGCTTTCAAACTAACCATGCTTCAGTTAGGACTTTTAAAGGGTTATAATGTGGCCTGGTTCATGGTTTAAGAAAAAAAAGATAAAGGCTCAAATTTATTTGTACCGAACCCATTCTTCGTGATGTTCTTCAGTCTTATGTTCGGTTAACTTATGCATTGAGGTTCCAAAGTAGTTTGGAATTGTAACACTGACATTTGTGATGATTCAGGAATAAAAAAAAATTATTTGAAAATTCAGTCATCTTTCTTTATTTAGGATCTATAGTGACCTCCTTTTTTCTTTTGACTTTGTTATCCCTTCTTTTTTCCTGAACTGTTTATTTCAAAGTTACAGTCAGCGGGATGTCTTAATTTTTTACTAAGCCTCCTTCATAGGTTTTGACTTAGTGAGCGTTTTCTTTTGCTAGATATTGACTTGCAGACGTTAGTGATTATAGGGAAACATCATTAGTTGTGTACAACACAAACAATTGGCATAGTTGAGTTAACCGAGTAACTACCCTGCCCCAGGTTATGAATAAGGGTTTTAATTTGCATAAGAATGAAAACTCCTACTTCATAGGCTCAAAAGGGTTGACTAGGGATTAACTTCCTTATATCTCCACTGTTTAGGAATTGAAACAATGCCTGTACATCGTCAGCATAGTCTGTTCAAAAGCATACTGCATAAGATTATGGTATTGTTTTCGTCATCCTCCCTCTACAGGCTTATAGCTTTATCGGGAGTTAAATATCACAAGATAGAAATAAGAAGCATAGTTTTAAATATAGTGAAACGAATGGATTAACTCAAGACAAACATATGCAATGCATTAGTGAAAATAAAGTCTAACATAATAGTAAGTGTTTAGGAAAACAAAAGAAATTACAACCGAAAATTCAAATGTTCTCAAAGCCTCTTCCTCTAAACTCATCACTCTAGTTATCTGGAAACTTTGATACTTGATGGATGATAAAAGAACTCAACCTGGTCTTCTGGCGTAACCTCGAGTATTCCTTCGTCAATTAGGTCTTGAATCTTATTCTTCAATGCCCAACAGTTATTAGTGTCGTGTCCGGGACTGTTGGAGTGATACCCACACCCTGCCTTGGGATTATAGCGAGGAGAGGAAGTATTAGGATTTTTAGGAGGATTTTTCAAGGAAATTAGCTTCATCTCCAACAAGCATTGCAGAACTTGCGACATTGGAGTGCTGAATTTGATAAACTGTCTTCTACATTCCTTGTGTTGAGGTGGATTAACCTTACCAGGTCTTTTTTCTTCAACTGAAGAACAATCATTGGTAACATGTCTCTCACCTTCTTTTATCCTTATCTTCCTTTCAATCAAGTCAGCTTGTTTCAACGGAGGTTGACTGATGATTAGATTCCCAACTCCGTTATGTCGAAGCTTATTGACAAAGCTTCTCAGCTCTTCTTGCCCCTGGGCTAAACTCTGAATAAGAGCCATTTGGCCATTCATCTGGATCCTCATCTCTTCCATCTCAGCTTGTAGTTGTTTCAGCTGATCATCCTTGTTGTCCTCGGGATTATTCTTCTTCATGTCCTTAGAGAGGAGTGCTTTAAACTCTTCTTGCCCTTTGGACAAATTCAGAATCACTTCTTGAAACTAAGCATTCTGAGCTTGAAGATCTTTGACATATTGTTCGAGAGCCATTTCTGCTGAAATAAACAGCAAGAAGATGAGAATCCTGTTGTGACAACCTGTCATGCAATGATATGGTATGAATATGCTTATGCAATGTTTTCAAGGACCGCAAAATTTAAATTTGTGTAAATTTATAGGTATAGGGACTTCGAAGGGACTTGATCTTTTAAATTTATAGGTATAGGGACTTGATGATTTTAAAAGTGAAGGGACTTTGCTTAAGACACCCCTATATTCGAGGGACTTGACCATTTTATTTTAAGGCAACCAAGAGGAATACCCTAGGAAGTGCAAGATGGAGATCAAAGATCGACTTACGTGTGTGAGTGTTTATTTTCAAATATTTATCTTTTAAAGTTAATTATCTAAATTAATTTTAATTACAAATAGTTTCCACACCCTATTTACTAACCATGCAGTTAATATGAAAAATAAATGGCAGAAAATAAAATTCCTACACTATTACATGGCTTAGGGGAAGTTACATAATAATAATAATGGCGGAAAATAATAAAAAAAAAACAATTATTACAAAGGCGAAACAGTTACATAATCAGGCAAACAATGAATGAATAACATAAAAATGAGTGAATAAATTAGAAGAAAAAAGTTTGCAAACTAGGTTAAGAAAATAATTAGGGTTAGGGTTTGAGAAAAAAATTTAAGGTTTAAAAAAAAAATTTAAGGTTTAGGAAAAATTTTAGGGTAAAAATTAGGGCGAAATCTGAGTTTTAAGATAAAGATTAGGGCTAAATTTTTAGGCTTTAAAGTTTATGAAAAAAATTAAGACTTAGGTTTAAAATTAAGGTTTAGGGAAAAAATTAAGGTTTATAAAAAAAATTAAGGTTTATAATAAAAAATATAAGTTTTAAAATTTTTTTTTATCTTTTAGAAATTAGTTTAATAATAATGATAAGGAAATTCAAAGAAAATACATAATTTGATGAAAAAGGAAAAATAAAGTTAGAGATACCAAAAATATTGGGGGTTGGTGTTGAACCCCTGACTTTGCCTTTGCCAACAAAAACCTTCAGCCACTACGCTAGCCACGTTTCTTTGCCAAAATATTGGGAATGAGTGTTGAACCCACGTTTCTTTGCCAAAATGTTGGGAATGAGTGTTGAACCCACGCCCTCATACTTTCAACCTTAGGTCTTTGTCACTAGGCCAATCAGCGCATGCCACACACCATCTTCTTCCTCCCACCTGCATATTTTTGGTATATACTATTGGAAGAATAAAAAAAAGAAATAAACAGGATCAAATAAAATCGCTGTAGATTTTAAAATAATGAAAAATAAGAAAAGCGATTAAAATAAAATCTAAAAAATATTAAAACGATGCTAAAAATCTAATAAAATCAAATAAAGAACGCACAATTTTTTTTAGATTTTTTTGAGAATATAAAAATAGAAAATAAATCAAATAAAATAGAAAAAAGAGGAATTTGCGATTTTGAGGGTCAAAATCTTTTAGAATTCTATTCTAAAAGAGTATTGATCGTCGATTTTTTTTCTCAACTTCTGGAAAAAATTCGGAGTAAATCAAAACAATAATACTTACCTGACTTACCTGTCAGCCTGGAATTCTTATCACTACTGCATCCTTCGAAGTATCGACGAAAACAGATTACAGCAGATTAACCAATAGTTTAGTTCTCCATGGTGCCCTTTGATTCTTGCATCGAAACTTAAATTAACTATCCAAAAACCATCTACACAATCAAACAAACATATTATGTAATCAAAATCAATTAATCATGCATAAATCATTGAAATTGAAAAAAATCAAAAGAAAAGCAAGAATATGAATTTGGTTTGTATGATTTGGCATGAATTTGATGAGGAAGATGATTGGAATAGGTTCAGGAAACCTCAAGGATTCATTTGCAGCCTTTAATCAACTTGTAAAAGTGGTGGATTGTGGAAACCTAATTTTGAATTATGTGAAATTTTAAAGTACGAATATCATCCTCTTGCTCTCCATCATTTTTTTTGTCTTGTGATGTTGTTGTGGTTATATAGTAATGTAATTAGGTTAAGAATTTGGGCATTGGTTGGAGTTGTATGGGTTGCTTGAAGGTGAAGAAAACTAAGGTCAAAAATATAAAAAAAAATCAAATGATATGTTCCCAAATTGGTTGTGCACAAAATTGGAGAGTATCAAATTAACTTAAATGATGTTTAAGAGTTTCTAGAAGAAGAATCAAATCAAATATTTGTATTTTCATATTTTATTTTGATTTAAAATGAATTTTAATGAATAAAATCCAAATAAATAATAAATAAATTATAAAAATCAGAAAATATTTGAATTGGGTCGTTCTTGATGTTATCATGAAGATTGGGTTGCAAAATGATAGGCCCATTTGGAAAAAAAAATTAGATTTAAGCCCTTATTTTCTTCATACACCCCTTGAAAATCTCCCAACTTTGACAAGGCATAAATACCTCAATTTTAAGGCTATGAAGGTGTTCTTGGACATTTTGGAAGGATTAAAGAGTCCTATAACAAACCTCATTGGTATCATGTCCATATCATTTACCATTTTCAAGTTATGCACTTTGGAAGATGTTGACTTTTTGTTGACTTTTGAAATGACCTATATTGTTTTAGCTCATACCTTCTAAATGAAGCATTTTTAGGCTTGGCTTGTGAGACACAAAGTTGTAGAGAATTCAATTTCCTTAAAAATGAGCTTTGTATGGGAAATTTTTGATGAAGCATGTGAAAGTTATGGATGGTCAAAGTTCAATTGACTTTTCCTATGAAAATCCTAATTTAGAAACTCCTGATTCTTGATGATCTGAAATCTCTTTGATGAATCATGATCAACCCTTGATCAAATGATGAATTTTACTTCATAAAATTGATGTTGGAAAATATCATGAAGTTTGACTTTGGTTAGACCACAGTTGACCTCAGTTTGACTTTTTAACTACTTTGACTGATTTTTGCATATCTGATCATCTGACTGAGCAAACCTTTTGGCAAAGCCTTGAAACTTGACATAGGGGTTCTTGAACATATGTGGGATGTTATGAAGTTCACTTGAGGCCTTGGAAGTCCATTTAGCTTGATGAAATCCAAAACCCTAGTTTAGGGTGCATTGCTTAGGATGAGGCTTTGTCTGAGGGAGTTTCCAAGCTTTCTGACTAATTGTGAACCTTGTGAACCTCTTGGGATACCTTGTGAACCTTGTGAACCTCTTGGGATACCTTGGTACAAAATGCCTTGACTAGGGGAGAGCAAATTTTGGGGTGCAACAACAGGTAAGACAAAAATCGACCTGGCCACCCTCACAACGCAAGGTATGATAAAGGTCTTTAATGATTACTACTCTTTGGTTAGCCGTAACCAGCATTTGTTGGCATTACCTGCGCCTGATTTCATAAACATTGAAAATGAGGCTAATTGGATATACGAGAGTCATATACAGGACGACGATGTTGTTTTTGATGATGTTGCAGGTACAGATGAAGAAGAAGGTTATCAACCAGAGATGGCGCCTATGCCGCCAGTTGGTAACTCCGCCAATCAAGGAACAGGTTCATCATGGAGCATGGGTGAGAAGGATTGGGAATGGGGACAAAATGAAATGTGCTACCTCCGAAGTGAGCAAACTCGACAAGGAAAAGAGCAAACCCGACAAGGGAAAGAGAAAATCCGACAAGGCAAGCTTATCGGAGAAATGCACGAATGGTTGAAGTAGATGCATCTGCGAGACCAACCACCTCAACCCCCTTAGTAGGCTTCTGTGAGTCCCCTATTCGCATTAGTTCTACATCAGTGGGGACACTGATGAGTTCTGGTGTGGGAGGGTTTATTTATGTTGTCGTTTTTTTAGTTATTGTGTGTTATTTCTTTACCGTTTCGTTTATTTTAATTGAGAGTCTGTTTTGCTTGAATGAATAATTGGAATCACTTGTGAAATCATCCCCGAGCTGAAAAATATGATGATATTTGGTCTTGCGAGTGAGAGAAGGAAAAGTGCAGAGGGTTAAGTGAAAAAGAATCGAGTCAAGAAAGAGAAAAATCTTGATGTGAAAGTATAATGCAAACACACTGAATCCGATGAGTAAGTAGCGAGTCCGACATGTAGATTTGTGCCATGGTACTTAAATCTGAGAAGTACCCCTTATTAGTTTATCATGACAATCAGGCTTCATTTTTACTAGTTGTTGTGCAAGGTTGATCGAAAAAAAGAAGAGAAAAGACACCGAAAAAAAAGAGAGATAAATAAACAATCGATCCTTCTAAGTTGGGTAACCCTCACCCGGTTATTCAGCCTAATGACGGTTGAACCCAAAAGTTGGTGTCTCAAAATTTTTTTGTCAACCAACCTTGTGCATACAATGAAAAATCACAAAAAGCCTTAAAATGAGTGTCCGAATGAAAAGGGGGAAAATTGATAGGAAGACCTAAGCCCAAAGCATAGTCGGAGAGGTTATTGAAAAGAGGGTTGAGGTCCGTGGTGTGACCATGGTTAGGTGTTTGCAAGATATTTTCATTGAGAGAGAAGTACCAAAAGTATCCGCCCGGTGATTTGGATCTTATCTGAAGCACGAGTATCCTCATTTCATCTCGAAAGATGCAAGCTTTATGCTTGAGGACAAGCAAAAATTCAAGTTCGGGGGAGTTTGATCGGTGATTTCCAGCTATTATTTCAAGACATGTTAGTTATTGTTTTTCTATGTTTATTGTGCATTTTCGAGTCTTATGTTTCGATTATTGTGTGTTATTTCGTTTCTTGGCAAGGATGTTGCATGTGATCTTTTATATCGTTGGTACGTTTAATTTGGTGGTTTTTAGTGTATTTTCAGACAGATATCAAGTCGGTGATCGGATACGAAGGAAACGACGATTCGCATGCGAAGAAACAGAGAAAGAGGGGTTCCAGAAGCCTGACACGGGTGCCCGTGTCACCTGACACGGCCCGTGTCAGGAAGGCTATAAAAAGTGTGAGAATTCCAGCATCATGACACGGGTGCCCGTGTCACATGACACGGCCCGTGTCATAGGCCCCCTACTTGTCAGCATGATTGAAGGAATCCAGCAGCATGACACGGGTGCCCGTGTCACATGACACGGGTGCCCGTGTCACATGACACGGCCCGTGTCACATGACACGGCCCGTGTCACATGACACGGGTGCCCGTGTCACATGACATGGCCCGTGTCATAGGTCCTTAACACAAGATTTTTATTTGGTCTTTTGGCGTTGAGGGCATTTTTGACGTTTCGCTTGTAATTTTGTAATCTGATACATTAGGGTGATCTGAACGTGAAACAAAACACTTTTTGAAATTGGGAAATTTGCACGCAAAGGAAAATGAAGAATTTGAAGGGGAAGTTAGATCGATCAAACGCGGAAGCAATTGACGATCCAATCAATCCTTTTTGCATTGTAATGTTTTTTTTTCTTATGTATGTGATTTTCATTATTTGGATTATGAGTGGCTAAACCCCCCAATGCTAGGGGGTGTCCCTCAGTTATTTGTAATGACATTGACCTTAATTTTATGAATTTCACTGTTTCTTTCTTCATTGTTTTGATTGATTGATTTTATTGTAAGAAAATCAATATTGGAAAATTGGATTTTTATCATCGGTTAACAGATTGTAGGAATGCACTGTTAACGTGTTTTCAATTAAAACTTTTTATCGGATATCAACAAGGAATTGGGATATCATAATTAACCGTGAAAACTTTTGATATGCAAATGCTTGGTATTCATTCTATATGATCAAGGAATCGTAGTATAGTAGGAATACCAAAGGGTTTTCTTTAAAGGAATTTTGGAAAACTATTGTAATAAGACGGTAATGAGTTAGTTACAGTGATATTTTAACAATTATAAACAAATAGTCATTATAAGAATATCTCATACACCCTCCCTAGCATAATTCTCATATTTGTCATCCTTAGTATTATATTTCTAATTTTATGTTTACAAGTCTTTTGAAGAAAAATCTAAACAAGCCCTTATGAATTTTTGTTCAACTTGAAATAGTAAACAACTTAATTTGACACGCAGTCCTTGAGATCGATATTCGGGGAATTTCCCTAAGATTACTACAGTGGGCAAAAATAGTACACTTGCTATTTTCCCATCAAACTCCCAACTAAAAAATCTGCCAATTAATAGAGGCATCAACAAGGCATAAGCCTTCAACTTAAATTTTGCCAATCCAGGCCAACTTACTGAGCAACAACTCCAACTTGATATGTTATGTATGCAACTCTACATGAGTATTAGAATAACAAAAAATACTAACACAACATAACAACGACATACTACAACGACTTAACAACAACAATAAATCAACGTTGGCCATAGGCCTATAACTTAACAAAAACAAAAAATCAACATTGGCCATAGGCCTACCACTTAACAACAACAAAAATTCATACCAACAACTTCACATACAACTACAATATCACAACAACTTTATATCCTACTCTATACCAACGAACTTATATAAAAAAATGCTCCTCGAATTTATTTGGACAATACTACCTATCGTACCCTAAATTTTGATCCGGGATTTTTTGTCGGTCTAAAAAATCAAAGAGGGAATCTTTCGAGCTTTTAGACTGACTTTTTAAAATTTTTATGGGATTTATTCTTAAATCTAATAATTATTAAAGAGGTCCTAAATTATAATTTTTTATCATAATTTTATGGGATTTTATTTTATCTTTAAAACAAAAAGGGGTTATATTAGGATAATTAATAATTAATATTATTATTAATTATTGAATATATTATTTTTGGGTTTAATAATATTATTACAAATATTATTTAGTTTTATTAAAAGTATTATTTTGGATTTTTTAAATATCATTATGGGTAGGTTTTTGGTTTTTTCTTTTAAAAAAAATATTTTTTATTATTGTTATATTAATATTTTGGACTTAATAATAATATTATTATTATTAATATTGTTATTTGGTTTTATTAAAAATTATTATCAATTATTATTAATAGTAAATATTTTGGGATTTATAATAATAATATTATTATTAATTTTTATTAAAAATATTATGTTAGTTTTTAATTAAATAATATAAGGGGAGGGGGCGTGTGTCCCAATTTTATTTATTTTAAATTAAATTTTAAAATAAGTAGGGTTTATCTTATCTTATTATAAAGTTATTAATATTATATATTAATATTATTGGTTTTGGGCCAAATCCAAATTCCTAACTCGAAATTTGTTCTATAAATAAAACTCATATATCTCTTATTTCTCTCTCACTATTCACATAAAAAACCTAAAAGTTGTTGTTATTCACATTGAAAAACAACAACAACTAAACCCTAAAATTCGTACCAGCAATTATTTTATCCAGGACAAAAGGATAATAGCGGGTCAAAGACAAAAGGAGAGAAAATTAAAATAGTGGGTCAAAGACAAAAATGAGAGAAAATCAATTGTTCAAGAGGAGTCGAGGAAAGATCAAAGGGAGAAGAAAGGGAGAATGCAAAGAAAATGAGGGAGTGGAGCAAAATTGGTCACGGCAGTTCAGGTTGGTATCTCAAAACTAATTTTATATATATATATATATATATATATATATATATATATATATATATATATATATATATATATATATATATATATATATATATATATATATATATATAGTTGTGGTTAGATCTTGTTGTTAATCTATTTGTTTAGAATAGTTGATGTTAGTGTATACATATAATTTCGACACCATGGAAGAGTCCCAGCAGCTAGAGGGTTTGTTAAGCTTTGTTCCTTACACGTCATCATTATCTAACATGGCAGTTTCTCAGCTTCTCTCATGTTTTAAATAGGTGATGTTCGTGGCTTCAATGGTTTTTTCGACCAGATTAGATCACTCTTTCTTCCAAACATGACTAAGAATATTAGATCATTCTTTCTTCCAAACATGTCCAGAATCTTGAAAAGGTTTATGATGATTTTGTTTCTTATTATGGCGAACAAACGTCTGTCGAAAGGAGACGAGTTGCCCTTTAGGAAGTTCTTCACATCACTACTGGAAAATCCTTTTGGTATTTTTGACAAGATATAAATACAAGGATTCGACGGGGAAGACATGAGGACTGTTTGAAATTCAAACGGGTTCGACAGGGCAAAAAGATGCATCGTTTCATCAGTTTAAAGAGCATTTTCTCTGAATAACGGTTATTCGTCAGATAATATTACGTGGAAGATTATCGGGGATTAGTAACATGCAAGATACCAAGTGGCGAAGTCTTAGGATTTGAGTGTTGTTCGACGGTTATGATATTTGTATATAAATAGGATAGTTTTCTTTGTGAAAAGTGTGTGTAAAATTCTGTACAACATTTCTGTGATTACTCTAATACTCGTGTGTAAAGAGAAAGGAGAATTATCTGGAAAATGTACGTGTAAACACCATCTTATTTTCAGTTATAAAATTAGATTTATCATTCATATCTTGTTTAAGTTTATATTTTCATTTACTTTTAAGCAATCTATTTTCTAGTCATTTACTTCCTAAGTCAATCTATATTTCAACAAACCTTTAAGGCAAACTTTAAAGTTTCTTTGGTAGTTTCATTAGACGAATATCACCCTATTGTAATATCAATAAGAACAATCTTGTTGAGTAATTGTTCGACAGAACATAATAAGAATCAACAAAACTCATATATTTAGAATCCATCCTTTGATATTTAGCACATGTGTCCAAGGACTTGTGTGGTTGGTCCTGCAAGTGACCCTTTTCCAAGGAATTGGTAAACCAAAGGTTGTTCGCCAAA
This sequence comes from Lathyrus aphaca, assembly GCA_963966055.1. Classification (NCBI taxonomy): domain Eukaryota; kingdom Viridiplantae; phylum Streptophyta; class Magnoliopsida; order Fabales; family Fabaceae; genus Lathyrus; species Lathyrus aphaca. Next base: position 87,334,292 of record OZ014523.1, read on the forward strand.
AACACCAGCGAACAGTTAGGGAATTAATATTATTTTTCTAAAAAATATATTCAAATAAAAAGACATATAATACTTTTTGAAAGTCCATTTTGAATCATAAAAAACGTTAATACTGGGAGATTGATTTTTTTCAATAGTGTTATAAGTTTACCTTTTAAAAACACTCAATTATTCTAAATCCCAATTTATTTTAAAACCACTAACTAAAGTTAATTCCCAAATCAAATCATAATATGTTAAAAATATGAATTTTTTAGGGTTATAAAATATTAATAATTTGGTTAATTATTCTCTATTATTTTGAGGTTTATTAGTTAATTAATTAATTACTTTATTAATCAGCTAATTAGGGTTTGAGTTTGTTTAACTAAGGGTTTGTGGGGATTAGAAATAAAAATAATAAAATTATTATTTTGGGTTTATATAATTATTAATTTTTTGTATAATAATTATTTTTACTAATTATTTTCATAAAATATCTATGGGGTTCATAAAAAATAGTTTTTTTTGTGTGGGTAATTAACATTTTTAATTGTTATTTTATGAAAATATTATTTAGGATTATTTATTTAAGAATTAAATTAACATGGAGTTTCAAAGTTATACTTTCGGGGTTTCAATTGTTTGGGGCTTTATTATTATTTTTGGGTTTTTTTTAATATTTATTTTGGGGTTTCATAATAATATTTTGGGTTCTAGTTATGCGATAGTTATGGGGTTTCAAATATGGATTCTTCTTAATGAAAATTAGGTTTTTTGTGTGAAATAATTAAAAATGGGATTTTAAAAATAAGGGTTTTAATAACTTAGTAAAGGATAGTTAGAAACATTAGGATTAGGGTTAGGGGTAGGGGAATCGAACTACGACGCTCTGATCCTTCAAATTGAAGGTACGTAGGCATATGGTTTGTACAAACATTAACGAGTGCAATTAGGGTTTTTATTTTGGTTTTTCTATTATTTTACTTATTTTATGTATTCCATACAAACAAACAACCCTTAGAATCTTAGGAAAGATCCTATTGGATTTGGATTAATAGAAGTGAGGGGTGCCTAACACCTTCCTCTCATTTAACCGACTTCCGAGCCAAAGGTTTTTACCCTATGTATTTAGGTTTATCACTATTTTTTTACCTAAAAATATGATGACGACTCTTAAATTTTATGCCGAACGCGACACTACCAAAACCGGTTAATTATTCTTCGACTAGATTTACTAATATTTCTACTATGCGTTGATATTATTATTGGGACTAATTTTGTCATTGATTAAGTTCTGCTAGATTATCCTCTTATTAATTGACCGCAATTACTGCTTCTAAAATATTACCTCATTGCTACTGAAATTTTGTCTGCTACATATTAATTATTACTACTGCTACTAAATTATTCATTTTAAGTATTATTAGTGTTACTTCTAATTAATCACTACACTGCTACTCCAATGATTCCTGCCACATAATTATTATTATCACTTCTACTGATAAATTTTTTGTTAATCCTCAAGGTTAGTTATGTTTCTGAAAATTAAAGGTAGAATACTAAGTAAGAAGACAATGTCACAAAACAAAATACAAAACAGGCCAGACCAACAGAAGGAAGGCCTTCGTCATAAAAACAAATGTGACTGTTGTAACATCCACTTTTCCCATTTTCTAAAATAACATAAGTTTTCAGATAAATCAGAGTTTAATTAACAAGTGAGTAGTTACATTTTCAACATCAACCAAAAGTATAATCATTTATTAAAAACAGCGGAAATATCTTTTTATTCAACAATCGGCAATTCGCCAAATATCCACAAAATTCATCAATTCACTTAATTTATAAGTTTCAACAAAATATGATACGTAACTATTACAACAAGAATAATTAAATAACAAATATCCCCATTTCCCGTGTTACGTATCAGAGCGACTCCTAGGACTCGACCAAACAACTTGTACTCCGAGCATACTCAAGTACCTGAATCATCTGTACTTCCGAAGAAGCACAGACACAACCAAACAACAAAGGGGTGAGAAAACAATTCAATAAATCAACAGTGCAAATAACATCTTACAGGGTAGTCTCATCTCTATTCATCAAATACACATCATACATCATACTATTAATCGATATCTCAAATAGTTCATCAACACATATCATACATCATTAATTCAATCAATGCAAAGTGACTCAATGACACAATGCAAATGCGGTACCGACTCACAATAATGGTTCATCAAATAGAACCCCGAATGCATCGTTAACGTCTCCAACAAGACACAATCATCCATGCAACCACGATTCTCAACGAATCCCGAATGATCACTTACGCTCCACCGAGACATGATCATTCCACCAAATGTGTATGCATATGCAGACTCAAACACATACACCATAATACAACTACGCATGACAATAGTCATGCCTTCACGATCCTCATGATCTTCATCAATTATCACACATCCCATCACATGGGTGACATAAACAATCAGACAATATTCACACATATTATCAACACAATTCATATGGTTCATCATCAAGAGTCATATAAATCAACATAAGCACATATATTCCTACACACTAATTACCAATTATCACATCCTATGAACTCCTCATTAATTCCACCCTCAATGATTTTCCATACATTTTCCAATATAACATGATCCTTACGATCCTCACCGCTACCAACCTTACCTCATGGGGTCTACGCAAAGCACACAATCAACAATATTACAAATCGACATGATCCTCGTGATCTTCATCGGTTATTAACCAGCCCATCATATAGTTTGTACAAGAATTATAATAACATCACCATACTCAACACATTTTAAGTAACCAATTAATAAAGTTATACTATCCACAATAATCATATAAACCTCACACACTAATTATCGGTTGTCAGGTCCTATAGTTACTCATGGATGTTATTCTCAAAGCCTTAGACTAATGGTAAGAAAGTAGACCAAGGGAACAGGACGAAACCGGCTTAAAACATCATGAATTTCCCAAATACAAAGGCCTGACACGGCCCCCCGTGTCCCCTGACACGGCCTGACGAACCATCCTGAAAACATCATTTTCCAAAGTACAGAACTGTGACACAGCCACCCGTGTCGTGTGACATGGCCCGTGTCACACCCTCTGATCTCCAATCTTCTCAAAAATCCTCCCCATCTTGTTCCCGTAGCCTGACACAGCCACCCGTGTCGTGTGACACGGCCCGTGTCAGGAGCCCTGCGCCCAAAATCAACTTTTTCCCAAAAATCACTTTTCATTCCCCATCTCATACCAGTTCGGGTTCTATTGATTATATCTCACTTTTAACACTCAAAACAGTCCCAATGTCATTCTTATACTTATTTTAAGACCTTTAATACCACATATCTTTCCAACCTAATATTACTAATCAAATTAGGGATTTTAAGTTTCTCTTCCTCTTCTCAATTCACATCATCAACAACAACATTCATATAACAGTTTTCATATTAATCCAATTATATCAATTCAAACAATGATTATTCCAAATACAACAATCAATCATGCAATTCCATATTCATACCACAATTCATCAAATTATACCAAATCACATAATCCCTAGGAGATTAAGGACCTCTCAACTACCCTTTCATGTTAGATCACCAATAAAGAACCCTTTCTCCCCCTTACCTTAGATTCAATCGATTCCTTGAACAATCTTGATCTTGGAGCTTTAGGTCTCTTGCTCTTCTCTCTCTTTTTCCTCTTTCTCCAGAGCCAACTTCTTATTTCCACCCAAAACACGATGAATGAAAATGATTCCTTTTTCCCCTCTCATAAACCACACCAATTTACCACCTTGCCCCTTAGACCTCCAATTCTTACTATTTTATTTATTTAGTAATAATATTCAAATAATACCATATTATCATTATATTATTATTTAAATAAACAATTCTTCACTTATAATCTCAAAAACACCACCCATATACATAATAATTATTTTATTAAATAAATTATGAAATCGGGGTGTTACAACTGTCACTACACAAACGCGACGGTCGTCCCAATGACCTGACAATCATCATCATGACTTGACGGTCGTCATGCACCCAAGACGACGTCACACACTTTCTGGGACGGTCGTCCCAAGCGTAATTTCCTTTCTTCTTATCCGTTCACTGTAATTTCCTATGATTCAATCTCAGACCAATATTCTAGTCATCTCAGTACACGTTAATTACAAATTTATAACCCACATCAATTCTCTACGACTAACTCCATAACATCAACCAATTTCCACTTTTCTGTATCTTCCACAAAATCAAACATACAAACATACACAAAACACTTCTACCTACACAAAAGAAATTCTATAAATCTAATCCCACATATTATTTATCATCAATCCCAATTATAGAGTCAGAACCCCACTCTTACCTTGGATTGAAGGTTGCTCTGACTCTCCGATTGAATCCTAGATTCTTTGCCTTTCTTCCTCCTTTCCCCTTCTCTGTAACTTCCATATTCTTACTTCTACTGCATTTTCTCAATTAACCTAACTTCCTTTTACTCCACTTAACCTATAATTCTCTTTTTAACTGTCCACTAAGTCCACCTATAACCTATTTATTTTCCTTATTTTCCTCCACTCACCATTACCAATTCAATTTGACTTTTTAATAATTAAAATATTAATATTAATAATAATAATAATAGTACTAATAATAATAATAATTATTATTATTTGCATCACTCCTATAATTATGCTAATTATCCATTTTATACTATGATTTAGCAAATATTTATTAAAATAATCTAATTAACCTTACTCCACACACCACTAATCTCTATGTTATTAGTCATACACCCTTACTACCCTCAAGACTCAATCTTAAGGCCACTACCCCCTCACTACGGGCACATAAAACACAACAAATACACAAAAAACATACAATCAACTACAACAACTCATTATTATATTCACAAATAATAATTAAATAAAAACGGGGCGTTATAGCTCTCCCCCACTTAGAATATTTTCGTCCTCGAAAATTTAATCAACACTAACTACTCTAGATACGTTCTCGCATCCAACTAGTCAACTCTCATGCTACAAATGACAGCACCATGAATAACACAGTACAACAATACATCGTGTCAACGACAACAACAACAAGATGCAATGCTCACGCAATGCACTCGACGACCAACTTAAAACACAAATAATAATAAAGTTAAGAACACACATGTTCACTATGAACCATAACACAACATGATCATTACCATTACCATAGGAAACACTCCCCTAATTCTCCATCATAGGAATTAGCTACTCGCAACTATCAAATCTACCACGTTTCTATTAACCTTCTGACCATCAAAGCAGACATAAGAAAGACTTTCGACTTAATTCACCAAAAGTTCCGACCAATAGGTATTCTAAACTCTTGTGATTAATGAATACATCGAACTTAGATCCATAAATAATATCTTTGAATATCCAACACAACTACAACTGCAGCTAATCCTCAAATACCGTAAAAACATAAGCTAAAACTTTATCATATTGCATTAACACATTATCAAGACTCATCTTAAACACATAACAACATTAAAACAACATAAGGGTACAATGTCCAATTAATCTCAACAATAAAAATAATCTTTTTCACTTCCATACTGTGCTAAGAGGGAATTGCAAATTCTGCATAAAGCCCTGCGATAAAATCTATCTCCTACTGAGATTCAACACTTTCCAAACCAATCAAACAAACTAGTTCGTTAATTCCAACTCATACCAGCACAATTCACATATACTTGTAACTCAACTCTCACATACTTGCAACTCAATTATCATATAACTTCACTTCTTTCAATACTTGCAACTCAACTCTCACATACTCTACGCGCTCTCCTTCTGATTTCATAACAAATCAGAACATCCACAACAAACACTAGTTCTAACTTATCCAAAAGAGTATGGAAAATACAATTCATATTTCCTATATACACTTTAAGGAATACTAGCAACTACCATTCTCTATCCGACATCCTTGGCCAGATCATGGCCTTACATTTCCATTTACTTCCTCCTTGGATCATCTCTACAATGCTTCGAGTCTCATGTCAATCGGATTCTAGATCCATCATGTCGCTCCCACCAAATGAGGCTAAGGTCAAATGGGGTACAGACGCGAACGGTCGGCGAAAGGAGAGAGAACACACAGGGGTGAACTTAGAAGAAAAGAGTCGCCAGCTAGGCATTTTTATCCCGAAGGAAAGGTAATGCTGCATAAACCTGAGAAAAGATGGATAAGACGGTCGCGAACCAGAGAAACTGAGAAAGGGGGTTGGTTACAACCTGGGAAGGTATTAGCACCCAGATTGTCCGTCGTACTCGACGGGATCCACGCTTAAAAGATTTGTGTTTTAAAGGGGTAGTGTCAGTGCAATTTGTGTATCAAATCTGGAAAGAATGCAAGTGTCAGTGCAAAAGAAGTGTGAAAGGAAATAAAAGAGTGTCAGTGTAAGGAAAGAATGAGGAGCTCAAGACTATGAGGCTTAAAGAAATAATGCTGGAAGGAGGGGGGATATACAGATACTTTTGTTCGATAACTGTTAAGTTATGCCTACGTATCCTCTCGTGCAATGAGGAAGTCAGAACACCGTAGTTCGACTCAAAGAGACTGAAAGATAAATTGACTTGTGAACTGCTTACTTGTCTATGCTCAAGTGTATGACATGTCTGGCTCAGGTGCAAACTGTCTTGCATTAGACGGAAGAAGCGAGTTCTCGTTTGTGAGTGAATGAGGTGAGAAGAGAATCCCGGAGGAGACGATTATTGTTTGTTTTTGTGTTTTCAGTTTTTTATTGCTTTTTGAAGTTTGTCATAAGAAAATGAGCTTAAGCCTAAACCAAGGGGTTAGTAAACTCATCACATCCTCCCTCTGATTAGGGGTAATGAGAATACCTTAAGTATGAAGTAAACACCTCACACTTAATCACCATGAGGTAGGATTAAGATCATTAACCTACTTGCATTTATTTAGATGTTTTTGGTATTTTTGTTTAGTGTTGAGTAATGAGTTTAAGCCATAATCAGGGATTTAATGGACTCATTACACCATCCTAATAGAAGGATAATAGATGAGAACATTTAAGCTGAGAAAGGCTCCTCAACTTAATCCATGATTAGGGATTAACCTCATGACAAAACAAGGCCTTTATTAAAGTGGATTTTAGTTAATGATAAGGTGAAGAAGTGATTTTTATGGTTTGTAAGACAACTTGAGGGGGACTTGTCCATTAACACTAGGGTTAGTCCTTCTTAACCAATTAAGGAAGAATTAGAACCCTAATGCAAGGCCCAAGTTACAAGTTTGATGTCTTAGTGATTTACTAGATGAATTGGTTAAAGGATTTAAACACATTAAGGGTTTAACACTTAGGATTAAAGTTATACACTCCATCCTAATAGAAGGATACAGACATAAACTTAATCACAAAGCCTTAAAACCTTTAGGGTTTAGTCCTGGGTTATGAGGTGAGAAGAGAAGACTCAATGATGACACAAAGGTAAAAGCTAAATGGGGGACTAATCAAACCCTAATTGCTATCATGCTTGGTTGTTCCTAGGGTTAATGAGGCTTGCAAGAAGATCTTCAGAGGAACCACCAGGAAAGGAACAGATGAAAGGAGAAAGAAGCAGAGAGAAGCAAGACAACTTGCTTCACTTAAGAAGACAAGTTGCTTGAAGGAAGAAAGTGGGAAAGATCATGAATGAGCAAGCCCACTCCAATGCACAAGATAAAATGCAGCAATGATGTAAGAGAGATGAGAAGAGATTGTGAGAAGTGAAGGCAAATTCACTTCTCAAAACAACTTACCACCTGAAAAGTTAGCAAAAGAAATGAAATGCAATGCAAATGAGATGAAATATCATGATGCAAACCAAAGTCAGAAGCATAAACATGATGTTAATGATGCTAAGAGATGATGCAAACACATGACAAGAGATGAGAGTGATCAAACAAGCATAAGGATGCAAATGAGGCATGCTTTGAACCATAAAGATTCATGAATGTTTATGAAATGAAATGAACATATAACATGGCAAAGGAATGATGCAATGATCAATCATGGTTCTAATATGTCCTAAGATGTCTTATGAATCATGTGGATGCACAAAATGTCATGGTAAGTTCATGTATGCAAGCAAATAAGAGATGGATGCAAAGTAAGGCACAAATTAGGGTTTATGAACAACACACAAAGCAAAATTCAAAATCAGAAGCAAATGACATGATAAAAAATTGAAAATGGGATTAAAGGAACCCTAACCCTACATAAGTTCACTGCCCAAAGGAGGAGACCTAAATCTAAACCTAGTGGAAGTTATGATTTTTCTAAGTCAACTAGGGTTTCAAGGTACCTCACAATGAAAAATGCTAAACAAATTGAAAATGGAAGATAAATTCAAACCAATTTTATCCTATAAACTACATGCTATGAAGGATGCAATGCAAGAAGAACCATCATCAAACTCTCAATGGTTAGGCAGAATGGATTTTTCCAAGTTTGAACAAAAATATTGCCTTTAAATGAATTTAATCCCCATGAAAATTGTCAAAATGCATCAAAAACCAAAAAGAAATTTGGTTTGGGAGTTTGATAATGCTTCTAAATGTTTAAAAATGCAATACGAATTTTTTGGTGATTTTTAAATACCTAAATGCATTTTTAATTAATTAATTTTCATTAACTAATTAAAAATAAATATTTAAATGATTTATAAATGATTTTTAATGCAAAAAATAAAAATAAAAATATTTTTGGGTTCTGAAAATTAATGAAATGCTTGACAAAAAAAATCAGAATTTTTAAATGCTTTTTACTATTTTTAATAATTCGTGAAAGATAAAACAAATAAAATGAAATAAAAATTGAATTAAAGAGAAAGTATGCAGATCCAATGGCTGACATTTAAATGAAAATGGAGGGAATTGACTGGCGCCAGATCCTGTGGCCCAGACTCAAACTGGCTGAATTAAAATTAAACCTAATTAATTAAATCTAATTATAAGATTAGGGTTTTAATGAGAGATCTGGACCACTCATTTGCGTGCGGGTCAACCCAAGTCAACAGGATCTATGGCTCACATTCAAACTGAGCCCTAATCACAATTAATGCACTAATGACCTTCAGGTGGCCGGAAATGACCTCCGGTCATCTTCTCCGGCCACACCTCCCCTGAGATTTTGCTATCTCTCTCCCCAAGCTTCTAAAATCCAATCTCTCTACCCAGAAATGATCCTCATACACCATACATTAAGAATCACCAAACAAACAACATTTAAAACACATCAAAAGTGAGAATCGAATCAAAATAGTTCTAGGTCAAAAAATTTCAGAACATGAATGCATACTCATTTCTCAACCATTTTCAAAACAAAACACATCAGCATGATCAGTGAAGCATAAAGAATCATTTAGTAACTTAAAAACAAGTTTCTGGAAAAATTGTTCTTGAGCTCACCTGAAATGGAGCTTTCAATCCAGGAGCTTTCTGACAGCTTCTTTGCTTCAAAATGGCTCCAATGATCTTCTTGAGGAAGCTTTGAGGCTTGGTTGGAGTTTAATGTGGCTGGTTTAAGAGTTTGATGAAATTCTGTTCAAAAGGGGTGGAAAATCGTGTTTCTGCTTGGGGTGGTTTCAGGGCCAAATGAGGATTGGGAAATGATCAGAGGATCATGGTGAGTGGTTTTGTGAAGTTTGTTTTGATGTTTGAGACTTGAGTGCTCAGTTTCGAAACAAAATGCATAAGAGGTGAGTTTTGAGGATGCTGACTTGTGGGAGAGCTCAGGCTGTCTTGTGTGTTGTGTTGAGTTCCATTTTGTCCATGTATCAAGTTTGGATAGGTCAGAGAGTTGTTGCTGGCCTATGCTGATTGGTATGGGCCATTTTGCCAAAAGTCAATGTGACTTGTCCTTTAAGGTATGGGTCATGACAGGCTAGTTTAGAGGCATGGCTTGGTTCAGCTGTGATCAAGGGGAACCATGGAAATGAATTTGAGGCCAATTTGCAAGTGGATCAAAGCTTATGTGTGGTTTTGCAATTTTGTGATCTTTTGGCCCTTTTGAAGTTTCTTAATGTACAAGTCATGAAACTTGGAGATTCTTTGGTGCATTCTGATTTTTAGGTCATGGTTCATGTTTGTGTAATGCATAGAAGTCCATTTGAAGTCACATTTTTCCTTGGCATGAGGTTTTGCAACTTTCCCTCTTTGGTGTAAAACTTGAAATTATGTGATTTTGTCCAACTTTGACAAGCCATAACTTTTGATCCAAAATGAATTAGAATGAGTTCTTGTACTTTTTGAAAATGGTAAGATCCATTCTAGAACTTTCATGACCAAAGTTTTCTCATTTGAAGCATTTTTGAATCAATTTGAGGAGGTTGAAAAACTTTCCCAAAATAGCAAGTTTACATTACAAGTCACTTTCCCAAAAAGGCAACTTTGCAAATGGCTTGAAATTCTTCAATTTTGTGAACTTCTAACATCCCCTATGATCAAATAAAGATCATACACATTCAAAATGATGGAGAAACCCCTTTGGTTGGGTCATTGGGGGCCTCAGATGCCCTGATTTTGCACTGACTTGCTCAAGAAGTCAACTCTTGATTAGATGTCTTCCCCATGGAATTTCTTCATGAAAATTGATATGCATAATCCTCATAACATATAGAGACCAATAGAGACAAAAATGAAAAAAAATGGAGTTATGGCCTCTGAAACCAAAACCCTAATTTTAGGTCATCTGTGCAGTTAAGCCTGGCTCTGCTTCCATGCCCTTCTCAGTTCTTGTGATTTTCTGTCTTCCTTGATCTTGGGAGGATATGATATGATGTTTGAACATACATGGACCCTCTTGAGATGATTGAAGACCTTTGGAGTGGCTCAGATATCCCTTGGATGGCTCAAATCACAAACCCTAGATGCAGATGACTTTGGATCAATGCAGTGAAGCAAAAATGCAATATGAGATGCTATGATTGAGCTTATGCAAATGAAAAGAATCATAAGCCATGGTGAAATGAGTGAGGGCAAATTTGGGGTGTTTACAGCTGCCCCTATTCAAGCATGAGTTAGCTGTGCAGGATGTAAGCAACGGCTTAACAGGCAAACAAGATAACTTGTGGTTGAATACCAAAGACAGTCCAAAATTTGTACTCACAAAATGAAGAAGAAAAGAGATATAGATTGTAAAAGAAAATAAAGTATATTTATAAAGTGCGGGCGACGGAGGACGACCGTCGAGTAGAGGACGACTGCTGGGGATAAAGCAATGACGGGGACGACCGACATGCTGGGGAAAATGCAGGAAATAAAGCAATGACGGGGACGGCCGACAAGCTGGGGATATAAGAGATTGTGATGGGGACGGCCATCGGGTAAAGAAATAAGACTTTCTGGGGATTAAAGATAAATGATGGGGACGACCATCGGGTTGAGGAAATAAATGAAACAGGTGATGAGGTACGGTCATCAAAGGTGAAGGACGATCACCTAGCAGGGGACGGCTGCTCTGTTGGGGATAAGATGAGGGACGGTCATCTAAGGTGAAGGACGATCACCTGGCAAGGTACAGTTGCCAAAAGTATCGCGACATAGGACGAATGCCGGATAAAAAGGTCGACGATGGGGACGGCCATCGGACAAGCATGATGAAGGACGATCATCAAGAGGTGAAGGACGATCACCTAGCAGGGTACGACTGCTCTCCAGGTTTATCATGACATAGGACGAAGGTCAGATAAAAGAATCAACGATGGGGACGACCATCGGATAAAATGATGAAGGACGATCATCAAGAGGTGAAGGACGATCACCTAGCAGGGTACGGCTGCCGAAGGGTATCATGACATAGGACGAATGTCGGATAGAAAGGAAATAATTTACTGGGATTTGCTGGGCCTCTTCTGGGGAAGGGTAAACACAGGAAAGTGTCTAAATTCAAGAAGACATAAGTGTTTGACACAGTGCATAGATTAAAGATGCGGACGAGCATCCTTAAGACCATGATACAGACGAGTATCAGTAGAAACAAACGCTTGACGCATGTTCAGAGATGATGATACGGACGAGTATCAACTGGTTAACAAAGAACACGGACAAGTGTCGAATCTGAGGGGATTTAAGTGGTATATACAAGATACGGACGAGAATCTGTATGAGTGAAAAAGTGATGAGTGGGAAAAGGATCCAAGTCCTCCACATATCATCAATAATGTTGACATGACCATGAAAATCCATTTAAAAGTACAAAAGGTGCAGATATCAAGGACTACAAGATTAAGGTTTCACAATGCCCAAATTAGGGTTTATGACTAATCGGGGAACCAAAAGTCAATATTTTCATCTGAATAAGAGCCTATACCATATGGAATGGTTTAAATATATCATATACATCGAATAATTCCATTCATAAGGACAAAATACCTCAAAGGATGTCCAGTTAGAAAATCAGAAATCCAGGGGTATCTAGTGTAATTTCCATCTGGACCAAAAAGTCAAAGTTTGATTTTTTCACCCAAAATGATCCTCATGACCTATATTTCAAGAATATATGGTCCATGAATGCATTTGATCAAAAAAATCAGAAATTTGAAGATAACTTGTAAAAGGGTCAACCTTTGAAACTTAGAAAGTTTTCTAAGTTATGAAAAAAAGTGTTCAAGTACTCTACTTCCAAGCATCATAACTTATGATCCAATCATCATATTTTGGTGAACCAAATCTCAAATGAAATATCTTGATACAAACTACAAATGATTCAACTATGAGAAACTTCAAATCCTTATGGATTTCAAGTTGAAGATGGATCAAAATCAAGAAAAATATTGATTTTCAACACTTAGAAAAAATCTGCCTAAGTGTAAAATCAGTAAGACATCAAAACTTGGAGGGATTTTACACCAAGTTCCAAGCTGATTCAGATCCTTTCCAAAACACCAATGTTGTTGCAAATGTTGCCATCAATTCAAAGAACCAATTGGCATGAAAATATCTTACTTGTACATGAATAAATCATGGATCAAAGAACCAATGTTGTTGCAAATGGATCAAAGTGAAGAAATCACTGATAACAATACTTTTTATGTGTCATGTTTTGTGACAATAATGACACTCTAGATTCTTGTATCACGGCTTGGACTTACTTATGTTATTCTCTCTACCACCCTTTGGTTCCTTTTTATGAATTATCCCCCTATTTTCAATGACAAGTACATCGGGTTGAGATGAAAAACCTTATGCCGTCCTTCTCATCTCCTTATTAAGAATATTGTAATGCATCAGACTGCTTTCAGGATTACCGACTGACCCCATAAACCAACACGAGTCTTTTCAGCATGTTTTGACCTCACTCGCACGCTTTATGGGAAACTTCCCTGTAAGTGTGTGAGTGATCAAGGTATGCTAAAAAGACCCATGTTGGCTTGTGGGGTCAGTCGGTAATCCTGCAAGAAGTCCGAGGCGTTACAAATGGTATCAGAGCAGACCTTTCCCAATATGACATGGTTCAAGAATGAACCAAGAAGAAGCTGGTAGGCATGTAACACTCGAGGCCGGAGAGGGCAGAGAGTGGTTACATGTAACACCTGAGGGCAAGAGAATGGTTATCGGAGCATGAGGCATGACAATGAGACACTTCTAGCAGCTTTTAGAAAAAAACCCAAATTCACATAGGAATGAGAGGGATCATGAGACTATGCAGGTAGGTGACTGCATTGTTGAAGGATGACTTATAAGGATTGATTGATACTACCTATACCAACAAGATGCATCTTCGTTTCGGTAGCCCATTCCATAAGAGCTTCACAGTTAAGCGTGCTTGACTTGGAGCAATTTAGGAATGAGTGACCTTTTGAGAAGTTTCCCGGAAAGCGTGCGAGTAAGGTCAAAGTATGCTGAAAAGATCTGTGTTGGTTTGTGGGATCAGTCGGTAATCCTGAAAGCAGCCTGGGGTGTTATAAATAGGGGTGGGAATAGGCTGGGCCGAGCTAGGCTTTTCCAAGCCTAAGCCTAACCTACTAAAAAATTTCAAGCCTAAGTCTGGCCTGTAGCCTGTCAAAGACTTATGTTTTGGCCTGAGCCTGGCCTTTTCGAAGGCCTAATTGGCCTATTAGCCTACTTAAAAAGCCTATATCTTTTAAATATATGTAAATAAGAAATTCAACAATGTTTAAATAGACTAGAGAATCAAAAGTATAATGAGACTAAATGTTTGTTTCCATTGACTTATTTGAGCTTACCTAGGAGTATAAATTTTTTGAGATGATTTTTTTAGAGAACTTATGAAAACACCTTATAACATTATTCATAGGATTTATTTCAACTTATTTTCATAAGCTCTTAAAAATAACTAAGTTTTACCCATGTATTTTAATATAAAAAATAAAATACAATATAAAAAAATCATCATATTTAATAAATAGGCCGACCTGATAGGCTTATAAGGCTTTTTCTACGGCCTGCGGCCTAGCATATTTAACTAAGTAGGCTTATAAAAAAGCCTAGGCCTTTTATATTTAAAAAAAGTCTGGCCTGACCTTGGCCTATGTAGGCTAGGCCTTAGGCCCCTGTTAGTTGGCCTAGCCAATTCCCACCCCTAGTTACAAATACCACCCTTAGCCGTTTCCAAAGAAACAACACCTCTAGGAGCATAACTTGTAATAGAAAGCTGAAACGTCTCCAAAGACTCTAGTAAAGATAATCAAGGAGCTCTTGAAATTCACTCAAGTGTTCTGAAATAGAAGTCTCCTCCTTATACTTCAAACTTATGAAGCTATTCAATAAGAACAATTTATTATTCCCTTATTTAGAGGCATATAAGGACTTTATCTTCTCCCACAATTTTTTTTCTTGTGTCTCATTAGCAATATGATTATAAATATTATCTTTTACATATTGTCAAATAAAATCAAATACCTGTTGATGTTCAAACTCTCATTCTTCATCAAACACAGAATTCGGCTTTGCGGCACTAAAAATCGATTAATGCAATTTCTTCACAAATAGTAAGTCTTTCATCTCGTCCTTCCATAAATGATAATTAGAACCATTCAACAATATCATCTTCATTTTTGTATTTGACTCCATCATTAAAATAAGTAAAATAGCCCTTAACAAAGAGCTTTATGTCACTCTAATGGGAAATTAAAACAATAACAGACCAATACGCAGTGGATATAAAATTTCTCAGACTTGTAGGAACCTTGAGGATCAACAATAAATATAAGACGACACATATTTTTAATGTGGAAAACCCCTCAATATGAGAGAAAAAAACATGAGTCGTCCAGACCAAGGAATTAACTCCATTATAATCAATTAAGGCTACAAGAGATTCTTAAAGTGATTCACAAACTAGTGCTAACCACCGCAAATCACAAAACAAACTAGCTTACAAATAAGAATCAAAAAGTTAAAAATTTTCCCAAATCTGCAGCATCAGTGTGAAGCAGGTAACTCTCATCTCAGCCTTTGTTTTGAAATTCAAAACGGTCAAAAGTTAGATTCGTGTGTTACGAACCTGCCCTCCATATTTGAGCATGATCCGACAGTTAACGAATCGAGAAATGTCGATTTAGTGAGACTAGTTGCATAAAAACAGGAATGAATTTCTCTCATTTTTTCTCTCTTTTAAATTCTTATTTTCTCTCTATCTCTCTCAACCCTAAATTGATCATGTCCATAATATACTAATAATATCTGGGACTTTCTCCACATAGGAAAAGAGCCCAGACCCAAAAATAGTTTTGGTCCATGCAATTTATAATTGAATTGTTTTAAATTTTTGTAGTCGTTTAATTTTTCATCTCTGCCACATATCAGTCACTCAAATGTTATAGATGAAAAAAGCATATGCACTCTACCTAATAAATTTTTACAAATTACATACATAAAAAGCATATACATGTTTATAAACTCTGCCAGTGATGTATAAACCTCAAACAATAATTATGGCAACACATTATACAAGTTTAAGATATATACTTCTGTCCAAATTTAACAAATTTGGGAGAATTCATCATGTGATTACTATTACTTGGTACAACAACAACACAACCAACTTTCTTCAATTCTTGAAATGCTTGTATAGTCTCATAATCAAAGCCACCTGCAAACTGAATGTGTTGATATGTGATGAGTTGGATAAAAAGGTAAATATCAATTCTACAAAGTTATAAGGAGGACTATTATTCTTTTACCTGGTGTATTCTGAATGCAAACTTAACTCCTTGTAACAAAAGGCTATTATTATTATTATCTTCATGAGATTCCATTTCCTTAGTTACCCTTTTCATGAATTCCTTTGCAAGCTTCAATGAACTTAACTTCATCTGCAATCAATGGACATAATATTCGTTTACGCGAATGTTTCAGTGTTACAAGTCATATATATAATTCTTACCTGACCGATGAGGCCGGTATCCATCATCCACTCCCAAGGGATGTGAAAATTTCTATATTTCTTACTAGTACTCTCCCTTATCTTCTCTTTACTACTTACACTTCTCTCTAACCTGCAAAATCCAAAAGTTTCACTTTCAATTAATTCTAAGTATTGCTCAAAAACTTAATCTAAACTAAACTCTACAATCTTTGTACATGCTCGCCTGTCTTGTAATGTTTGTATCCTTTTCAAAGCCATGGAAATTGACTCTTTGGGATTGTCCTCATAAGATGAAACTTCTGATGCAAGATTCTTCAGATCTCTATAGTTACAAGAAGCTTCTCTTAGTGCATCAACTTTTTGTTCAGGCCATTGTGGAAAATGCTTTAGCACTGATCTTTCATCCACCAATGAAGATAATTCTCCATCTAGCCATTTGATGAATGTTTCGACTTCGGAAATATCTGCATATGAAGCTGATTCTACTTCTCTGATCAAGAAACTTATGAACTCTTTCTGGCTTTGAACTTCTGATTTTATCTGTTCAAGAATATGAAAAATCAGTTACCAAAATTTAACTGAATAAGAAAATTTGGAAGTTTGAAACTAAACTTACAGCGGAGAGATAACTAGACCGATTTTCGATTTCCTCGATCATATTTCTGGTGAATGCTACTGCAGGAATTCCACTATGATGAGTTTTGCTTTCCATGTTAGCGTCTTTTCGTGTAAGCGAGCGATACAATTCAATAACTTCAGGCACACGGCGAACCACTTTCAAACCGATCAATGCTTTCGACGGTGAGGGAGGTGGAGGAGGCGCGATTGCAGGCAGCATTTTGATTCCGTTTTCGTAATTTTTAGGCTTTGGAGGCGGAGTTGGTGGTAGAACTATCAACGAATCTTGATTTGTATGAAGCAAGTTCTCATTCTCTGAGTTTTTTTCACACATGATTGCTTGAAATGGATCTGAATTGTTGTCATCTATGGATTTCTGTATCTTCTTCCACAGAATAGTCTTTCGCTCGATGTTATGCGCTTTGAGCGAAACTATCTGCGATTTTAATCGCGCAACTTCTTCTCTAAGTTCATAGTTTTCTTTCTGTAACACTTCATTTCTGGCCATATGAACTTCAAGTCTTTTTTTGAGAGATGTTGTGATATCAGACTCAGTCTCTACCTTCAACATTTTTCTCTCTTTTTCTTATTCTATAACATGAATATCAATTTCATATAGTTGTGTGATTTTTGTTATATAAGTAAGGTTGGTAATTTGGAAATAATTATGATGATTTTGTAAGAAACTTTAAAAGTCATTTTGGAGATTACTTTGGTTTGATGGCATCAATAGTATGTGAAAGGTGCATTTAGAGTGTGATGTTAGGTACAGCCATAAATTTGTTGGTCAAATTTAATGCTTATATTTTTAAATTAATATATTTCTCAGGTAAGAGGTTTCTTCTTCTCTAATTTGTTATTATGTCAAATTTTTGGGAGTGATTAGTGGTAACTAGGATATATGTCCGCTCCATTTAGATTTGTTCTACAAAAATAAAATAAAAAATAAGAAAAACAGTATAAGGCAGATGAAACGGTTACAGTTGAAGGTGCGAGTCTAAAATCTTCATTTATATCACAAAAAATTGAGGATAAGGTGAAAAAAACCTACAGATACTGCCGGATCGGATTCGGGTTTATCAGGCTAGTGTAATGTTTATAATGTAGAAGTTGTTTAAGTGAGTATTTATATGATTGTTTCATTTTCTATTTTTGATTATTGTTCTCTTTTCTTTAACTTAATTTGATTTAGAATTATTTAGTTACAGTACATGTGATGTGACCAAAAAGAAAAACTGGTTGGTATATTGAATGGTTGAAAGTACTAACATACCTAGATTAACTCTTTTTCAATGTGTTTGGTTTCAGTTTGAAAAGTATGAAAATTGTTTTCTTTTTGTTTTATGTCATACACTATTGTAGCTTTTGATCCGTTTTGTTTAAGTTTTTTTTCTTCTTAAAATTAATTTGATAAGATAATATATTTTTATACTAAAAAAATTCAAATGGAAGTTAGTTTACTTAGTTTCTTTATAAAATGTTATTTTAGTTATTCCATCATTTTATTATAACATTTTTTTATATATTAAATTTCAATTTTTTTTTTAATTATTTTTTAAATATATTTTTAAATTTTTTATTTAGATTCTATTTTAATATTTAATAAAGTATATTTATGTTATTAATGTCAAAATTAATTTTTAATTCATAAAAAAATTAAAATTATTTTTATTATTTAAAGAATTTCAGCAAAAATACTTTTAAAAATTCAAAAAAAAAAAATCAAAATTAAAACAAACAAGGCACAAAAAATTAATTCTTAGACAAATTGATATATTGTGCATGTTTTATTTAATATAAAGATTGAAATATAAATTGATTCACTTTAATTTAAATGTGTTCATCACACACAAAAATATCTCATGCCAAGTGTTATTTATTGAAAGGGGGTGTCATTGAGTCAACATAGCTTCATTGTGATAGTTGTCTTTCATTTCACACTCATTGCACTTGTTGTAGTAGTTGAGTGGCATTTGGCTTATTCTTTTCTTGTGAAA
Organism: Lathyrus aphaca; assembly: GCA_963966055.1. Classification (NCBI taxonomy): domain Eukaryota; kingdom Viridiplantae; phylum Streptophyta; class Magnoliopsida; order Fabales; family Fabaceae; genus Lathyrus; species Lathyrus aphaca. The sequence continues at coordinate 87,353,335 of OZ014523.1, forward strand.
CAATGGACAAAAAAGAGGTAGGAAAATGTGTCTCATTCATTGAGGTTCAATGAAGAGTAAATATATTTTCACAAAGACAACTACCTCATACCAAACTAGATTCTTATGATATCTACATATTTATTCAATGCTATATATTTTTCATTTTCTCAAAGCCTCTTATAACTCCTTTATATTTCTTTCTTTCATTCTACTCCTTCTAGAGTTGAATATTAATTACCACCACTCACCTCATTTTCACAACCGAAAGTGTGAAGTGATGTAGATTGGTTTTAGTCACATGTTTGAGTACTACTATACTTTAGGTGAGAAGAACGTGAATGGTTATTCCAAGTCATTATAGTGATTGTTCAAACCTTTATAACAAGTATTTTCTTCTTACTAAAAGAATAAATATATTATTAATTTCAAGTTTATTAAGTATTTTAGGTAATATTAATTAAATTTCTTACTCTAATTGAAAAATAATTAAACATCAAGATTTTTTTTAAAGGCAATTTCAATAGAAAATAATATCAGGGGTATTCAACAAAAGCAATTGAAGCAACAACATAAAATTCACCTTCCAACTCAATACTCTAGAAATACTAAGGATTCAAAACAAAAGCTAAAAAATTGAAGTTGAGAAAGTGAATTTCACTGAGGCTAATTCATCTCCATATCAGAAATTTAACATCCCAACATAAGTTATTAACAAACATAGCAAAGTCGTTAAAAATTCTATCATTTCTAGCCCTCCAAATTACTCAAACAAACGCAAATCAAACCCACGCTATTACAAAATGTGTAAACAACGACGTCATGTTCACCACGGTTCATCCTTACACTGTTGTGACATATCCAAACTAAGACGTGGTTGTATTATATTTGCTTTTTGATTAAAAAATATTTGTATATAACAACAGCTGTTAATCCAACCGTAGTGATACCATCAAACTTTCATGGGTTCGAACTTCAGCGTCATCATATATATTATTCCTTTTATGTTAAGGCGCGCCTTTTCTTTTTTATTTACTTTTAAATAAAAAACTTTAAAGTTATGACTACGATTGTTTTTTCCACCGTTGTGATATATTTTGTTTTTTTTAATTCTAAATATAACTCTGACGCTTCATTATGAAATTTCATTATGATAGAAATATAGCATAACGGTTTATGGTATTGAGCGTCGTAATAAATTTACAATATTTTTTTGTATCATAACGGTTGATATTATAGACCGTCGTAGTAGCTTTACAATATACTCCTAGCTAGTTTGCTTGTCTATTCAGTATCCTTTTTCCATTGAAAATATAAACTAGATTAAACGATACGATTTCAAGTTTAAACCCTAACGTTTAATACTATGAAACAATACACGATTTCAACCAAAGCTTGCATCGTCAGTATCCATTCTTCACCGTGTTGTTGTCATTTTCGTCATCATCGTCACGGAAGGAAGATTACGCACTAACCAAGTTGTCACCGCCGAGAAGGAAGATAACAACAACATCGTCATTGTCGTAAGGAAGGAAGACAACACCAACACCAACACCAACACCAACACCAACACCAACACCAACACCAACATCGTTTACTTAGTCATCACATTTAGGGTACATAAAATATTTTCCCCATACATCTACAGTAAACTCATTTTCCGTTGTCGCGATTGTTGTTCTTGTTGTTCTTGTTGTTCTTGTTGTTCATGTTGTTGTTGTTTATGTTCTTGTTGTTCATGTTTTTGAACATAGATATCAAACTTGTCGAGATCTTCATCAGGAAGAAGCGGAGATACTCAAACGATTAAGTGTTCTGCGAATACAACTCAAATGATTGATACTCAATCGAAAAGATCATAGAGAGAGGTGTTACAATGATGCCCCAATTCACATCAGTTTGCAACTTATCAGGTGTGAAAATTTTGATCGAGTTTGATTCGTTATACAGAGTAATGGATTATCCATATTAATCTACTTTTAAGAGTTATGTTTAGTTCCTTGCACGTAGAAAAGTAAGTATACTGATAGATGACTAAAGAGAAGTGGATGATAATGTCAAGGACATCATATGGACAGGCGTTAGAGTATTACATAGTTTCTAATTCACTACCTATAGTTTCTAATTCATACTTATATATTGATTTAAATATAGTTTAATTTTTAGATTGTCGATAACTCAAAATTAAAACAAAAGTGACTTACTTATGTCATTGTTCGTTGGAGGGGATTTAAGTCACAACTCACAGCTGACTACATTACGAGGCCTAAGAGCGGTCTTGAATATCCATGGCTTCGGTAAATTTTTATATTGAAGAAGGCGTGGCACAAGTTTGCAAAGAAACGTCATTCTGAGTAATTCAAGGTTAGTACTAGTCTTATGTAACCAATAATGTTATTCTAATGAGTTATAGATACTAATCATACACATTTTTCACTTTGTTAATAACAGACTAAAAGCGAAGTAGGAGTTCAAAACAAGGCGAAAAACATGTACCCCATAGATTGTCTTGTGGGGGTTACAGGCAACTTGAGAAGAGAATCATGCAGGAAAAACAACAACAACAAATATAAGATGGTGACATCCCATCTCCACCATCAAGACATGAGAAATTGAAGAGGACTCAAGTAAGACCTAATGGAGTGTACACCTCTGAGGCGTCAAAAGTAGTTGCTGAGAAAATTGTAGGTATATGTTTTGTTTTGCTTGTGTTATTTAAATGTGTTTACTTATGTAAGTTGCTCATGTCGTGTAGGATAATTTGGTTGTGGCGGCCCGTGAAAGCACATTTGTTCTGAAAGCACGACATGGCATATTAGTGGAAGTTATCGGAACAGCTGAGCATGAAGGTCGTGTTTGTGGTGATGGAGAAGGTGTCAGCTTGAGGTCATACTTTGGGTCTCAAAGAAGAAGCACCGAAACCCCTGAATTGAATGCTCAATGACAAAAGATTTAGAATGTTGAGAAGCAATTGGAAGAACAAAGGAGAATGTTTGAAGAGGAGAGGGAAAAGGGAGAAAGACGTGAAAAAGTTACAAGAGTTATATTTGGTATGTGCTTTACTTGAGATGTTAGTGTTTTATCGAAAATGTATGATATATATTGTTCTTATTTTTGTTTTATGTTCTAATTGAATGTTATGATGTAGAGATTAAGTGAAAACCTCTAACAACGAACAAATGAAGATCATCACTGCGTTGATGGTGATGATCAAACTTCAAGTAGAAGTATTGTAAATCACGCTTCTACAAAAGGAAGTAATTATATAACCCATCCCCCTGTAGATACCCAAAATGGGATATTGGACCCTAGTCCAAATGAAATAACCAATTTATACTTGTACATTGCAACAATAAATACATCACAAGCTCTCTCGCTAGAATATTGCCTGAAATTGGATGTAGTGTATTACACTCCTGAAGATGTAATGGATTTTCTCGCAGGATTTAAGTGTTTTGACTTATGTATATTGCAAGTTTGGTGTACATAAGTATATAGTCGAATATACATGTCATTATAGAATATTATCATTTTTTGTATTTTCTCCCTTAATTTATATATTATCTATGACCATTTAGGTACATTCAGCGTCTTTGTATAGAGTTAAATAAATCAAGTACTTATGGAATTTTGGAGCCAACTTATAGTAATTGGGTGTATAATAAAAAACATATTATTGAAGACTATGTGAAAGACCGACTAAATGAGGGAGGAAAAGCACCACAAGAAAATTGGTAGATTGCGACGGTTCATTTTGGCAGATTACGACGGTTAGAACCGTCGCAATTTCTAAGTTACGACGGTTGCTGTACTGTCGCAGAATTGTGCGTCGCGAGGCCATATAACGACGGTTGTGAAAACCGTCGTACACACCGCCGTTATATTTACGACGGATATTTAACTGACGTAAACCCTCTTTTGTGACGGTTTCCAACCGTCTTAAATTGCTTATTAATTTTTGTTTTAATTGTTAATTACGACGGTTAAAACTGTCGTAATTATCCATTTGACACATGATTATATGGCTTTTTGCGACGTTTATAACTGTCGTAATCTACATAATATTTTTTTTTATTGTTGATTATGACGGTTATGACTGTCGTAACTTTTATTTGATTCATGTTTATAACATTGATTGCGACGTTTATAACTGTCGTAACTTTTGTAATGATTTTATTTTATTTATTGATTACAACGGTTTCTAACCATCGTAATTTTGTTTATAATATATTTTTTTATTTTAATTATTATCTATTAAAATGTTTTTAAATATAATATTATTTATTTTCATTGAATTATTTTTACAAAAATATTTTTATTTATGGTATTATTTTTTTTAATACTCCTATATTTTTTATATGATTTTCTATATTACCTTTTAACGTAGTAAAATTAAATCAAATCATAGAAATGAAATATCTATAAACACTTTTTAACGTAGTAAAATTAAATCCAATCATAGAAATGAAATATCTATAATGTTATATCATAATCATGTAATATCCATAAAACATATAATATTCATAATCATAATATCCTAATCTTATAATAATAATAAGCATCATAATACCAAAATACATTAAAAAAATCCATAAGAACCATCAACAGGTAGCTAAAAAAGTATATAGAAAAACATCAAAGTCTAGTTTGTCCTTCCTGATGATCCATTTTCTGCAATTCGGTAGTTAGACTCAGAAGAACGTCTACCATCAGCAGGTGACTCCAATCCCTGAAAATAAAGTATTAAACTTAGAAGAATGTCTTCCACTAGAATGAACTATAAATCTTAAACTTATATATTTTAAAAATAATAATAGATTTCATGAAAATCATACCTGTGTTCCACTAGAATTTTGCATTTGCATTAAGAATTCAATTTCTTTTGTCCTAGCAATGTCCTTTAACTTTAAGAATGTGATTGCCTCCAACAATTCATCAATTTTTGAATTTTTTTCTTTAAGCACATTAATTTCTTTTTGCATTTCCTTTATTTTTTCATTTTCTTCAAAAGAAGAAGACGATCTCGTAGATCCATTAATCTGAGATGGTGTAACTCCAAGTCCCATACTACGAACATATCCAGGATGTTCTTTTCCAAATACTTTCTGAAATGCCTCATTTTCAGACACGGAATCCTTAATTGCGGCTTGTAATTTTTCCTGCACATGCAAAAGAGCAAATTAAGCTATTGTTTATATAACAAGAATCATGATGCAATAAACTTAATATCTTAATAACATTATTAGAAAAATATTATTACCCAAATAGGAAGACACATAGTATATAATATATCCATGGTAAAAATTAATAGATAACAAACTAGTTAATATAATAAATTAATAGTAAAAGCAGTATGTAATCAACATTAATTTAGGTGGTAACTACTTGATCAGACAATGATATAGACCTGCAATCAACATTATGCCATAGATATTTCGTAAGTGAATATAACTCTCATGTTTAATGTTGTTGCATGGGGACACCTATATTATGGATGAAACTCTTACATGGAGAAACTATGCTATGCACCATCAATAGTGACATACATTTATTCCTCAAATTTTTAATATAAATATTTGATTTAATTCAATAGTAATAAAACAATTAACATAACATTTATTTCTCAATTTTTTATACATTTCAAACACATCTTAATTAACTAGTTTTCAGACAGGTTCTCCCCATCTATAAGAGATGCCAAAATGTTTGATTTTTTTCTCAAACATTAAGGAGACTAACAAATATTTTAAAATAATTAACTTGTACTTACATTATTGTTGTATGCATGTTCATTGACAAAAGAACAGTCTGTTTTTTTATGAGAAATTGCATACATTTCACTTCTACTGTATGATCGTCCATCTCTCGATTCCTAATATTAAGAACAAATATTAATTATTTGTATTATCAAAAAATACAATAAAAAATATATAGATTTAGACATACCAACTCCTGTTGCTTCCTTGCAAGCGACTTAGATCCAAGTGTATGTGGAATCTTCAATTTTCCTCTATTTTGGGCATTTTGTTTTGCTATTTTCTACATTGGTAACAAAAAAAACATGTGTTATAGATAAGGATAAGATACAATTCATTACTTATGTATTAAAAATAAAATTATACGGGTAAAACACTAATATTACCTGTGTCTTTTCTTTCCGCCTATATTGAACAAAAACAGCCCAATCTTTTTCATCAATGCCTTTGCATTTTGGATAATTTTTAAGATTTTCCTCCAAAGTGAGATCCCATCTATAAAATCTTTGAAACAATTGACAACGACCTTCCTTCCGTTTCTTTGCAGCAGAAGCAAGTATGTAAGTTTTGTCACGCCCATCATCAACATTAAAATGGAGCTAACCATAAGAATAAAAATAGGTTAATAAAGCAAATGATAATCACCATAAAAATTATTTACAAAATATGTATTTGTTTATTAATGATACCTTTATCTTTGAATCATAAAACGATTCTTTTCTATCCATTGGAATATCCCTTCAACAATCAAACATTATGGGAAAGTCTTTAAACATTCTAACAAGTGTACCCAAATACCCAGCTAACAAACCAGCAGCCGATCCTACTGCACGATGAGCCTTATCCCAATCAAGTATTATCCATGTTCCATCAGACTCTGATTTCGCAACCAAATCTTTCACACATAAACGTGTGTTTGAAATATAACCTTCTTCATCTATCACATAAAAAAAGTAAACATTTTTAGATTCAAATGTCTACCTATTGTTGCTTGGTATATAACAAATTTAGTCACAAAATAATCATGTTATGAATGTCTTACAAAGATGTTAGAAACTAAACATAAAATAATATTATGCATTTCAAGTAACCCTGTTTGTTATATACCAAGCAACAATAAATATTTGATTTAAATAACAATTAACCTTAAATTACTTACTAATAATATTTACATCCCAATACTCAGAACTAGCCACTCGAACAACATCTTTAGTCCCTTCTTTGACCACAACACCTTCAACCTCGTCTCCTACCACAACATTTTCAGTCCCATCTCTAACTATAACATTTTCGGTCTCATCTACTACCACAACATCTTCATCCTCATCTTCTAACACAACATCTTCAATTGTAGTTTGGATTGCCGGAGGGATTGTTATAGTTTGGATTGACGGAGGGGTTATTGTAGTTTGAATTGGTGGTGGGGTTGTTGCAGTTTGGATTGGTGGTGGGGTTGTTGTAGTTTGGATTGGAGGAGATGTTATTGATGATTTTTGAGTTGTTGTTGAACGTAGGCGCTTCTTGTTTACTTCAAGCTCTCCAGGTTGTACAAACCTCGGACGACCCTTCACAGACTAATTAAAATGCATCAATGAAACATGATTATTAAAATGCATTAACGTTCTAGATTTATTAAATGTATCAAAATAAACACATCTCAAAGCTAATGATTTCATTTAGACACGTATCAAAAACCATATCCATCTGCCAATTTTCAAAACCATAGCAAATAATATAGTGAAACCAATAACAACAATATAGTGAAACCAATATAGGCATAACTAGATGGATTTTGAATGATTCTACAATTTCCCCATAACAACAATATAGTGAAACCAATATATCAGATAAACCATATACAAACAACTTTGCATTTGTTATTACAAAAATTACATGAAACAGAAACAGGTTTGTTTAAAGATATGGACAAATTTGTTTAAAGAACAAATAACTAATCGGTTTAAAGAACAAATTTGTTTAAGATGGGGACCAATTTTCAAATACATTCAAATATGAGAATTTATTACTAACCGGTGATGGTTTTGAAGAAGACGAAGATGGTTTGTAAAGGGATTGAGAGCCCGCATCTTTGTCTGATTCTCTTCAATTGTTTTGCGGCGAATATCCTCATATGATGAATTCATGATTTCACAACACACTTCAACTGCATGTATAGGTGATAAACAAGTCAATACACTAAAATATAAATTATGACTACAACATTAATATATATATATATATATATATATATATATATATATATATATATATATATAACATAAACATAAACAGTAACAAAAATTATGAATACAAATTTAGAGTAATAATGTTCATATGGTACTTCATTTTTATAATGATGAATCAAAATAAAAAGTAAGAATCTAATACATTAATTAGGGATAAGAAACAAAAAACATAATTCTCACACAAGTTACAAACAAGCTAGACTTCTTATAAATAAAAAACTATATCTTAATTATTGTCATCATTTTCCGCTGAAGTTTCTGGATCATCATTAGAAAAAATCAGTTCCAAATTTTGTGTTGGATATGGCTCAATGGGTGTCATAATTTCATCATTTCCACCCATCTCATACAAGTCTCTTGGCTTCAAATGAACAAGTATGCTCCATCCTTGTTCGCTCTTATCATCCACATAAAAACCCATTTGAGCTTCTGACGCTTGAATGTGTGGTTCATTATCTTCATGTTCCCGAGTATGTAGCAGTCTTGCAAAGTTTATAGAGGTAAAACCCAACTTATCTTTCTTAATGCCTCTTGGATTTGTGGTATTAGCCCATTCACATTTAAACATGGGTACTGTGAAGCCATCATAGGAAAGCACAATAATATCTGTCAATCTTCCATAGTAAGGGACCCCTCCAAATCTCATTTGGGTATCACTATTGCTTGAATAACTTCGTGTCCCAAACATGCCAAAAACTCCATTGTTTTGAGTTTTTAAATGATTGTCTCGTTCCAATGTTCGAAACTTGAATCCATTGACATTGAACGCGGTAAACCTTTTAACTATATCATAAGGGCCATGAGCAAGACTAATCAGAACATTTTTATCTGGTCCATCAATGTTGTCAAGATTGTTGCAAATCTATACACGATACAACATTCAATTAGTCTTGTTATTATTAAAAACCAATTCAATACAAACATCTATCTTTGTACGAAAACTCACACGATTGCGGAACCAATGAGCAAACTCTCTATGAACCTTCTTGTCTATCTCAGCAGCACTTGTTTGACCGCGCCTCATTTGTTTCTGAGTAATACTTCGGAACTGCCTATTTGGTTATTCGATATTAGATGTAAAAAATCCTAATACTGAAGATGAAACAACTTAAATGGAATAAAACTACTTACTTCAGATAGTCTTCAACTATTGGACAATTTGTTAAAACGTGTCTATGAGCCTGCAACTTTTCAACTGTTGTTAAGGTGTAATAGGAAGATCCACCCACAGGTTTTCCAACTCTAGGAAATAATTCTGTTACACGTGAACCTGTTTGCATATCACCAATAGGGTCATCATTTACACGTCCAGGTTGATTCCATCTAGTCTCAATCTTGTCTAGATATCTTGAACAAAATGTAAGAATCTCTTCGAAACGGTACCCTTCTGCAATAGACCCTTCTGGTTTTGCCTTATTACGTACATGCGATTTAAGTTTCCCCAAGTACCTATTATTGAACCACAATATTATCGGTTATAAAAATCTACTTTCTAAGTTAATATCATTACAACAAAATCACATAGCTTACCTTTCAATAGGATACATCCACCGATAATGAACAGGACCTCCAACTTTAACTTCTTCAACAAGGTGGACAACCAAGTGAACCATAATAGTGAAGAACGATTGAGGAAATAACATTTCCATGTGGCATAAAGTGAGGACAATTTGGTTTTGCAATTTTTCCAAGTCTTCAATTTTCAATACCTTACTACATATTTGTCTAAAGAATGAGCACAACTCAATCAATACTGCTGAAATTTCATGAGGTAATGTTGTGCGAATAGCTAATGGTAGAAGTTGTTCCATTAATATATGACAATCATGACTCTTCATCATTCCATTCACCTTGAGATTTACCAAGTCAATGCATCTAGAAATGTTGCTTGAATAACCATCAGGCACCCTAATATTCTTTAAAATTGTTAAAAAATTCCTTTTATCTTTACCCGTTAGACTAAAGGCTGAAGGAGAAATTCTACCATTTTCATCAGGCCAAAGATTAGGTCTTATGCCCATATTTTGAAGGTCTTCTCTAGATTTAAAATGGTCTTTACTTTTTTGCCTATCATTTAGCAAAGTAAATAGGACATTATCGCACACATTTTTCTCAATATGCATCGGATCAAGATTATGGCGCAAAAGATTATCCTTCCAATATGGAAGTTCAAAAAATATGCTTCTCTTTTTCCATTGTTGAGGATGACCTTGTGTAGGATCACACTGTGAACTATCACCTTCTACAGGTTGTCCCTCACGTGTTCTTTTTACCGGTTTTTCTTTCACTGGCTTTTTACCAAAGATGACTTCAATATCTTTAACCTGTTCGAAAACTTCATGTCCAGATAATGTTCTTAGTGGACTACGCGTTTCTTGTTCACCATTAAAGCGAATCCTGTTCAATCTAAACCTGTGTCTACGATCAAGGAAACGATGATGACCCATAAAACACCACTTATGGCTGGCTTTAAGACGAATCGATGTAGTTTGAAAGTTACACGATGGACAAGCAAGTCCTGTGTATGTGTTCCATCCAAAAAGTGCACCCAAACCTGGAAAGTCACTAATTGTCCACATCAGATTTGCATGCAACTTGAACATCTCTTTCTTGAAAGAATCGTATGTATCCACACCATTTGTCCATAACTCCTTCAGCTCTTTGACTAAGGGTTGTAAGTAGACATCAATATTATTTCCTAGTGCTTCTTTACTAGGAATTATCATTGACATTATAAATGATGTCTGCTTCATGCAAACCCATGGAGGAGTGTTATATGGAATGAGAACAACTGGCCAAATACTATTGTTTGTACTCATCACACCAAAAGGATTAAAACCATCACTAGCCAATGCAAGACGCACATTTCGCGGATCTGATGAAAACCAAGTATGTGTCAAGTCAAAATTCTTCCAAGCTTTTGAATCTCTAGGATGCCTCAACATTCCATCATTGTTAGTATCTGTTGCATACCATCTCATATCCTCGGCTGTCTTTGATGACAAAAATAATCTCTGTAATCGAGGTTTTAATGGAAAATAACGAAGAACCTTGGCAGGAATTTTCTTCTTTTTCTTGTTAACAGAGACCTCTTCATTTGTTTTCCATTTTGAAGTGTTGCAATTTTTGCAAGTCTCCATTTCTTCATCTTCTCCCCAATAAAGCATACAACCATTTGGACATGCGGGTATCTTTACATAATTCAAACCAAGTTTTGTGATTGATTTATTGGCTTCATAGAACGAACTTGGAATGTTCGCATATTCAAATGCATCTTTTATTAACTCTAAAATCATTGTCATTGCCTTCTCACTCAATCCACATAGACACTTTATATGGTACAACTTAACCAAAAAAGATAGTCTTGAATATTGTTTACACCCTTCATATAAAGGTTGTTCTCCTTCTCTAGCCAATTCATAGTACACTTTGGCTTCATTTCTTTCTTGAGTTGCACTTGGCATCACATAATCTTCTTGTCCAATCTCTAAATTTGATGCAGTTGGTATTTCATTAGCATGATTCCTATCAACTCCAAATGCATCGTTGATCATGTTCTGAATAGAATCTTCGACAATGATTGTATCTTCAACCATATTTAGAGTTGTATTAGGGGAGATAGTACTAGGTAGGCCAAAAGACTCTCCATGATGAATCCAAGTGGTGTATCCCTTCGGAAATGGTGACCATATTAAGTGGTCGAGCATTTCACTCTTACTCTTTGATTTTTTGAAACCACAATGTTTACAAGGGCATATTACTACGTCATTTTCCTTTGCACCTTTAAATGCAAAATCAATAAATTCTTGTACCCCTTGCTGATACGCGATTGATGATTGTGGTTTCGTAATCCATGACTTATCCATTTCTTTGTTAAAAAAAATATAGATATTATATTATATGTTTAAGAGAGCACGTACTAATTAATATATATCATGGTCAAGTTTTAATCCAAAAAAACATAAATAGAAGGATCATACCGTTGCTGGATTCCAAAAGATTTTCTAATTCCCTTGCACTAATCTCTTCTGGTGCAGAACATGAAGATCTGGAAAAAAAATATCCATAAAAAAATTGGTTAATATATGTTAATGGAACACAATAATGCAGACTATTAATCTTTGTTGAGTGCCTCTGTTGTTAGTTGTTACATGCCAGAAATTCGTCATTGAGCAGGGCATGGAAGCATTTACTGTTTTTATCAATAGGGTAAAATGTCCCTTTGAAGGTTACAAAAAAGGTTTGCAATCATGATCTGTGATAAATCATTGAGTATTAGGGGAACACAAGAAAAGTTTTGCCTACAATGCTATTGTAGCAGATAGCTGCTATTGTAAAGACTAGAAAGCGAGATATGCTAATAGACTAGATAGCGAGATATGCTAATAGAAAAAACACAGATCATCATACTTAATAGCGAGATATGCGAGATATGCTAATAGAAAAGACTAGATAGCGAGATACGCTAATAGAAAAAACACATTAAAGAGACCATCATACTTAATAACCGAATAACCTAAAGTACAGAGCAATAAAACTTAAACATTGAAAAAAAAACACAAAAGAACTAACCCAAAAGTAGAAAGAACATAATGATTGTTTGTAAGTAAAAACATATCATAAAGAAGAACATAACTTTCTCTTTATCCTTATTTCATAAAGAAGAACAAATGATGAAATAAGAATAGGCCAATACTGTGAGGGGAGAAACTTCAATAATAATAATATTCTTTCTCTCTCTCTTTTACTAACAGAATTCAATTTTCTCTTTATCTATATATCTACTTTCTCTCTTCCATAATAATAATATTCTTTCTCTCTCTTTTACTAACAAAATTCAATTTTTAACTAAAATGGAAAACCTATGTGTCCAGCTTTCAAATATTGCACTTTCTGATACTCACGGTGAAAACTCACCTTACTTTGCTGGATGGAAAGCCTATGATGAAAACCCTTATCATGACTTAACCAACTCTTTTGGTGTTATACAAATGGGATTGGCAGAGAATCAAGTATGTCTATTTTAATATATCTTTCTTTTCAAGTTAATATTTATAGTTCTATTCAACTAAATCTAATTAATAATGTACTTTTTCCAGGTTTCATTTTCAAGATTATCATGGTCTTATATCCTTCCGAACTGCAATGGCAACCTTCATGGAACAAATAAGAGGTGGTAAAGCCAAATTTGATCCACAAAGAATAGTCATTACTACTGGAGCAACTGCTGCCAATGAGCTCTTAACCTTCATTCTTGCTAATCCTGGAGATGCTTTGCTTGTTCCTACTCCTTACTATCCAGGGTAACAATCTATACCATTCACTGCGACAGTTCTAACAATTTCCAAATTATACCACAAGCTTTAGATGCTACTTACAATGAAGCTAAATCAATGAACATGAAAGTGAGTGGAGTGCTGATAACAAACCCTTCTAACCCTTTAGGTATAACAATTCAGCGTGAAGTTCTAGAACAAATTCTTGACTTTGTGACAGAAAAAAACATCCATCTCATCTCCGACGAAATCTACTCGGGTTCAGTCTTCTCGTCATCTTAATTCGTAAGTGTAGCTGAAATTCTGGAAGCTCGTAATTACAAAGGTGCAGAAAGAGTTCATATTGTTTATAGTCTTTCAAAAGATCTTGGTCTACCTGGTTTCAGAGTTGGAACAGTTTATTCATACAATGATAAAGTTGCAGCAACAGCAAGAAGAATGTCTGAGTTTTACCTTAATATCCTCACAAACACAACATTTTTTGGCTAATATGCTTTCAGACAAAATGTTTACAGAAAAATACATAAAGATTAATAGAGAGAGATTGAAGAAGAGGTATGAAATGATAGTAGAGGGTTTGAAAAGTGTAGGAATAGAGTGTTTGAAAGGGAATGCAGGGTTGTTTTGTTGGATGAATATGAGTCAAGTTTTGAAGGAATCGAGTAAGGAAGGTGAAATAGAACTATGGAATGAGATATTGAAAGAAGTGAGATTGAATATATCTCCAGGGTGTTCATGTCATTGTTCAGAAGCAGGTTGGTTTAGAGTGTGTTTTGCAAATATGACCGAACAAACTCTGCAAATCGCATTGGACAGAATACGTAAATTCATGGCTAAAAGAATGAGGACAAAGAAAGAATAATGAGATTTGTGTTGTTTTTTCTATTGTAGATTTCTAGATGTATTGGCGATGTATATTTGAAGAAAGCCGAGTTCAATAGAGAACCATTATATCCTAAGTTCCGACTTCATGAGCCGTTCAAGAGGCCAATACTGAGCTCAGAACCATCAATATTAGTGCATCAGTTGCAACCTCAAGATCAATTTATAATATTCGCATCCGATGGACTCTGGGAACATTTCAGCAATCAAGAAGCAGTCGATATAGTTCAAAATAACCCTCACATCATAAGATACTCATTAACTTCAACTCAAGTACATATATATAGTATTCGTCAGCACACATGATTCCTAGATATTATGTTATATATAATGTTGTATGAGACGAGAAAATAGTTTCGGAGACGGTCTTATGTTGTATTATAATACGCGTAGCTATTATTGTTTCAGGGGATTGCAAGGAGGATGGTGAAAACAGCGCTAAAAGCGGCAGCAAAGAAGAGAGAAATGAGATATTCAGATTTAAACAAAATAGACAGAGGATTAAAACATAAACTCACGCTCTCCGTCGGCAGTATGATAAGAGCACCTGAACAGAATAGACAGAGCAACTGATGTGCTAGGTCAGTTGTTTAAATCATGTAGTATAGTTGGGGTATTACAGAACAAATTTTCCCTTAAGCCAATTAGCTAAAACGAGCCTTCTCAAATCTAAACCAAAATGTCTCTGAATTTGGTAACAGAAAGGTAAGAGGATAATATAGCAGAGTTCATAAATATAACAGAATGGTAAGAGCACCTGAACAGAAACAATTAATACACCTAACACTAACTCAGAATCAAAGAATTAAAATAAATAAGAGGCTTCAAATATCCTGAACAGGCGGTATCTAACATACGATATGAATAAAGCTCCAAAATACGATATGACTGAAATACCATATGATCGAAATAAACCTCCAAAATACGATATGAATAAAGGTCTGAGTAAAGCTTACAGCCCAACCTCCAAAATATGATTTTCTTACACTACAGATAGATATAGAATATTTAGGGTTGACAACTACATGAATAACTATAAAGAGAAAGAGAGTAGAAATCAGGGTCATGGACATATTCATTTGGAGATACGATTTAGGGTTTTTGAACTGACCTGTTAGGAGTGGTTCCAACAGAGATACGGCACCGTGTAGATTGGTCTCCTGCTTTCTGATTCTGAATAGAAGGAGTGAAGCGCTGAAAGATGGAATAGAAGAGCAAAATGTTTCGTGTATTTTGAGCGGTTCGTGAATTTTCAATGGGAGGCGGTTCATATCCGTCATAGTCTTCAATTGGGCTAAACAAGAGGACGGTTGGTCAGAACCGTCGCAACCCATAGATTGTTTTAGGTGTTTGGCATAAAAAATAGATGAGTAATGGCGGTTAAGAACCGTCGTAATCCATGAGTTACGACGGTTGGGCTTGGAACCGTCGCAATCTTTATTTTATTTTTTTAAAAGTTACATAACATTTCAAATTTCAAATAGATAGTTACGTAGCAATCCATAAGATTGTTTTAGATGTTTATTTTATTTTATTTTTAAAAAAAATTAAGGATTGTTACAAATTTTTATGTATGTTAAATTATAAATGATATAAAATATTGAATTAAAATGTTTACTATTTTGATAAAAAAAAAAGTTAAGTATTTTTAAAAAAATTGTTAGAGTTTTTCAAAGTTTCTATAATTTCTTATTCTTTGAACTCTAAATTACATTTTATTTGGTAGGTTAAATTTTGTTGATTTTTTTTTACTAAACTTAATTTTGATTAATATGATATATGAGTTTTAGCGCAAAAGATGAATTTATGGAGGAAAACGGATGAAATCACCATCGCGACCTTTTAACAAAAGTGTGGAACCGCCGTGACATAAAATTTAGGGCGGTTCTTGAGACAGTCATGAACTTATTTGTAAGGAGATTCAATGATAGCAATCATAATATTTATTATTTTTAAGTTTAGGCTATTTTTTTAGAAAAATATGGTTTTTTTAAGAAGAAAAATTGATCACAATTGCTTATAAAATAAAAAGTTAAGTAAAAAACATATTAAGGACGGTTTTATGATAATTGTCGTGACAACTGTCGCAGTCCAGTCCCTAACTGTCGTGACAATCGTCGCAGCCCAAGAATAAGGACGGTTTTGTGATAACTGTCGCAAAATATCTACGACAGTTGACCCTATTTGTCGTGACAACCGTCGCAATCCATGAATAAAGATGGTTTTGTGATAACTGTCGCAACTCAAGTGTCGTAAATCTCCTTTTTTCTTGTAGTGAAGAATGTTACATTCCACCATTCCTTTGTTGGTAAGTATTGTTGTAATTTATTTATATATTCTATATTTACTTTTGTTGGTGTGTAATTGTCGTATTATATTAGAGTTGATTAATAGATAGTGTGGTTGGTTGGATTGTTAATTGATGAGGGTAGGTCGAAGCAGATAAGAATTTGGAATTTTGAAACGATGAATATTCGTCAAGGCCGAGTGGAAATTGAACGGTGAAATTGTAGAAATATTTGAGATTGATATAAATCGTATGGAATTGCAAAATATATTTTGAAAGAACTAGATTGAAATTACATTATGTTGGGAGTTGTGATGAGTTGTGATGGGACCCTGTTATTTGGATAAAAGTGGTGACTACCACCAAAAGTGTAGTGTGATGAGTACCACAATTGATGGGTGGCGAGAGCCATGAACTAAGTGGCAGCTGCCACTGTGGTATGTGGCCAGCGCCACAATTGGTAGAGAGTTAGTTCTGCTTTATACTTCCTTGAATGTTTGAGATTATTGTTTTTAATGTCTCTTTAATCTTTACTATATATAACCTAGCAATCTAGGTTTTTTCGTTCAACTTTGTTTTTACGATTTTTATTATATATATTCCTTTACAATCAGTCATATTTTACAATATAACAATATATTATAGCAATATATTATTACTAGGAGATGTAATTTAATTAATACAATATACTACACTTTATAGAATGTAATTAAAAACAATATGGCATTATCATTGTTAGTTTATACAGATAATTTATTAATTTGCTTACAAACTTTGAATGATATATATGTAAGTTTATTTTAATGTATAAAAATGTTATTATCATCTTATAAATTATTTTTAATAATATAATTAATATAATCACATTACAAAAAAAAATTAATTTCATAGTTTAATTATGTGATTGTTGAGAGTGAATTTGTTGATGTCTGTCGTATGAGAAAATAATGTTGTGTTGATTGTGGTTTATGTCTGACATTGTGTGATATATGTCATAATAACTTTCAATCTGTGAGTCGTTTTACATGTCCTTTGAAGCGTTGGGGAGATATCGCAACAATCTAAATTATAGTAAAATAGTATGAAGCATGAGATGTGGTTATCTAGTGATTGTCTCGTGAGTTAAGAGACGAGATTACCGCCGAATAAATTGTGTGTCTGTTTTATTATATTAATTGTTATAATGATGTTTTGAAGTAAATTGTCTAGTGTTTTTTATGATGAATGATGATGTGATTACTATGATGTATGCATATGAGATATGTGAAGGGAATATGATGATTATGATGAATGATGATGTGATTTGACTTGTCGTGGTTGTGTGTTATGTGTTGTTGCGCATCATGCATTCATAACATCTTTAGGACGGATAGTCTAGTGATGCTTTGCAGGATGATAAATCCAATGACAATTCGTAGGACACTCAGTTCCAGTGATGGTCTTTAATTCCAATGTGAGGATTAAGTGCAAATGATGATGTGCTCTGGTTCCAAACGGGGACCGATCCTATTGGTGGGAATCTATGGAGATAACGATGATTAAGTCGTTAGTGATGTTTCGGTATCGTATGCATGAGTCTATATGATGTTTCATTTGTATTATTTGTAGCATTTCAAGATGTTTGTGTTAGGTGAATTATGTTTTTAACCCTTAGGGCATGACGTTTTATATGATGACTTTGAAGATGTTGTTGTTATGAGTGTGAAGTATATGATGTTATGTTGTGGTAATTTAATTGTTATACATATGATTTCTACTTCTTTATATATCGTATAATGATTTGCGATTACTCACCCTGCCTGTTTGAATGTTGCCTCTACGTGGGTAATGTGCAGATAACCAAGATGAGTTCACGGTGCGTGAAGTTCTCATTTGAAGTTATTTAGCTAAATCCTGTAGAGTTGTATGGTGTCTTGCTCTGGTAGATGTAACATTGGGTGGGAAAATGCTTAAGTGATTATTATGTTATTTTGTTAGAATGATTTTTATGAGTTATTATATGCCAATTTTAGTCGATGTTGATTGTTGATAATGACCAAAAGGTCTTGATGTTTCGATGAAATAAAAGAAAATATTTTGAATTATGATTCCGCTGTGAAGTTTTGAATATATAGAAAGTATTATTTTAATAAAACATTTTGAATTTATGTTTTATGAAGAAATGTGACACCTTCTATGAAGTACTTTGATATGAAATGAAATGAAATGAAATGAAATGAAATTACACAGAAATATTAAGAGACCAATAAATATTACCTTCGGTAGTGTGATTCTACCTATGACTTGCTTCGTCTTCCATCTACAACCCTCTAATAACTTTGAGTATAAGTAGACCAAACAAGCGGTCCCTTATTTCTACTCATGGATCCGCTTGAAATCCTCAAAGTATTGTAGGTAGATAACATTTGTATAAGTGGAACTCTTGTCCATAAAAATCACAGTGCCAACCAAATATAGTAGGTATGCTCTCATAGCATATGCTATATGGAGCCCTACCTATTGGTCATCACTTATAGAATGTTGTGCCCTCTATAGCTCATTTGTATATACCCTTTTTAGGAATTCAAACCTAGCATGAGCCCCCTGGTTCTATAAAAATCCTTCATCTTATCCATTGGGGTAACTCCTAGTTAGTCTATCATCATCTCAAGTGCCTCGACTTTGGTAATCCTCTAATGATCTAGAGGTTTCCTTTTATTGGAAGATGCAGCAAACACGACACATCATCGAGTGTGAAAGACATATCACCATGTGGGAGATAAAATGATGAGGTCTCGAAGTGTCATCTCTCTACAAATGCATTAATATTCTTGTGGTTAACCTTAATATAACCGGTAATGCACAAGTCCTTCATCCCATATTGGGAAAATGTTGCCTAAAACCACTCCTCATTTGGTTGAGGCAAACCAGTAATCTTCTGCATGTGGTTAATGAACTTCAATAGATCACAGTCCTGCAAAAAATAAAAATCAATGTAATAAACTTGTAATCAATTAATAAATTTAAAAAACATGAATCCAACTAATGCTACCTCTTCATCCCATATATGCTTGGCAGTATGGTCTCGGTACATAGGCAGTAATGACAAATCTATAGGGCCTCCTCCAAATGGCTCAGGCTTAGCATTCTCTGTAGCCTCACCATCCGGAGCTGGCACTGGCTTAACAACAACATCATTAGTAGGAGGTGGCATTGGCCCCGCAATATCAGTAGTAGGAGGTGGCACTGACTCAACAATAATAGTAGTAATAGGTGGAATTGGCTCAGAAGGATGTGGCACCAGTGAATCGAATACCTCTGGCGCCTGAATAGGTGAAACTTGATTCCTATATAAGGATGAAGGGAGTGATGCATCGGTAGGTGAAACCGGTCTCCTACTGGAAGAAGATGATGTAGAAGCTTGAATCCCTGAAGTAGATGCCTCTGCATGGCCAGAGTGAACAAAAGCCTCTGAAACCTGGCTTTTTTCACACCGTACTGATGTCTATTGTGCAATCCTCGTGCATCTCAATCTATCGTATCTATCAGCCATAATGTTTGTAAGTAAAAGTAAATCAGAAAATTAGTGCAAGAAAATAACACTACAAGCAAGAAAATAAAAAAAAAAATAGACTGAGAATTTTCAGAGATGCATCTCCGATTAATGGGAAACTAAAATTTGAAAATTTTCGGAGATGCATCTCCGAAATTTTCATTAACTCTTCATGTCCATCAATGGCGGCAATGCTTACATGCAAACCCCAAAATTTATGGTTTAAACATCATTTTCAACCAACAAACTTGTTTTACAGTATGTATATACTAACAATCTTGCATTCCCAACTTATTTCTTACCTAAAACATCATTTTCTACTCATTTACACAAAAACTAAAAAAAAAACTTATCAAAAACATAAAAAAAAAATTGGATTTTGTTTCAGTGTTTGATGATGTCTCTAATGTCTTTGATGTTGATTGAAGATCTTTTGAGATTGATTGTTTGATTTTCCTGTCACAAACTTTTCCTAGACTTTCTTAAAGGGTAATAAATCCTCCATAAATATACATGAAAAATCTTACAAGGAGAGACTAGAAAGATGTAGGAATAATCTTCATGGAAGACTCATAACAAGTAAAGGACAATCTCTTCTTCGGGCTTGGATTTAAAATAGAAGCCCCAACAAGTTTAATGTCTGATTAACAAATGGGATATGACTTTGTTTGGTCATGGTTTCTATGAGTTTTCATTTCAAAGTAGAAATTACATGCACAAATTTTAGAGCATTGGCACATGGGTTATTAAACCTTCTATGTTGAAATTATCAACATGGACACTTGATTTTAAACCAGAAGAACTGAAGATAACAAATGTACATGTTTAACCCCAAGAATATTGGATGCCTTTAACTATTTTTGCTATAGCATTTAGGGGGTTATAATACCTTTATCGTTGGATGAAACCACTAGAAAGTGTAGTGTGGGACACATTGCTCTAGAATTGATCAGTATTAACATTTCACAGTTCATACATGATAGAATCCTCCTAGAAAGATAAGATCACACTTTATTTGTAAACCTTGAATATAAACATCTGCCTCAATTCTTTAACTATTGTGTCTCCATTGGTTATTTGTTGGAACATTATTGGAAATTCCATAAATCGGATAAAAATACCAGGAAAACAACACTACAATATGTTCCAAAAAATCAATATTTTATTTTGGAAAATATAGTGGAGAAAAGAAAAGAATGTGATGATTTATTGGTGTATTCTCAAGAAGATAACTTGTTTCTCAAGAATAGGTTAAACAACCTCAATGACACTAATGCAAATGAAAACATAGATTCTAAAGCTACAAACACAATTGTTAATGGTAAAAAAGACATTGTGGTTGTTGAAAATAACATTGTGATTAAAGTTATTAGTGAAGACCTTAAAGGAAAATAGTTTTATTATAAATTGGTACATGTATTGAATTATCTATTAATAATAATAAGTCATTTATTTATTATATTTGTTTTTCTGAAGTAATAAAGTCCATAGAATAACTAGTATGTTTAATGAAGCATTAAGTGTGATTTAATCGTGATACCCCATTAAACAAAGGATATTATTCTTAAAGTAATCATAGTCAAGTGTTATTATAAAGTGGGATAACATTAAAGCATTAAGACTATTATGTGAATAGACTAATGGTCACATATTATAGATCATGATTAAAGAGATATCAAGTCTTCACATATGTATACATATTAGAAATTATATTTATATCAGATTGAACCACCATGATAATACTTCATAGAATGTTATACAAGTATCAACATTTATTCTCAAGGTGATAATGGTGTATAACACCCTTCGATCTAAAACCTCTATATGAACCCTAGATGTGGAGTCAAGTACTTTATTGATGTTTGAACATTGTCTATAATATGATGGCTATAAATATGGTTGATGGGTACTCCATAAATCATCTTGAAGAACATGAATGACCTTGATGAAAAATGATACAATATATGCCTTATGTTCAATATAGACATGAGGGGGAAATAATAATTGTACACCTAAAAATTATCACAAAAAGGTATCTTATGATCACATGATATTTTTTGATATGGGTAGTTGTTATGTGTTTCTAGATACTGCACACTGGTTACTATATTAATTGTATTATTTAGAATGATTTCTAACGTCACGAGAACTAACAGAGTCACACACATAAGGACATATCAATGAGAGATAAAATGAATGACTAAAGCTTATTCGATTATATAGTCTTGTGAAACACTAACATTTATTAGAAAACATGATACACCATAATGTACATTGTACTTAAGTGAATGATATACCATCAAAAGTACAATGTACTTAAGGGAATACAAAAAACGTAAGGTATGATTCACTTAAGTGGAATATAGTAAATCATAAGGTATAATGCACTTAAGTGGGCATGTTCGAGTTACAACCCACATAGGTGGTTCTATAAATAGAACCCTTGTGAAGAAGTATTTATATATATTGTAATTTGGTTTGTGAAACTCTCTCTCTCTCTCTCTCTCTCTCTCTCTCTCTCTCTTTCTCTCTCTCTCTCTCTCTCTCTCTCTCTCTCTCTATATATATATATATATATATATATATATATATATATATATATATATATATATATATATATATATATATATATATATATATCAATGTCTTAATTCAAAATAACTAGCACTAACATTAGAGGCATTATATTCGTATGGGCTTGAAATTCTGGTAGGCAGATCACATATGTCCTAACCATATGTTAGAATATTGATCTCTGCAACATATAAAACAAGGGCACAAGACATGGACTAATATTCAACAATATCAACATACAAACATGTCAGATGTTCCAACATCTGTTTCGAGATGTTCAAACAACAAGCACAATAACATAGTTGTAAATATGCATAATGATAAATAACACAGTAATCGTTAACCCAGTTCGGTCGAACACACCTACTATGGGGGATACCAATCCAGGAAGATCACATTATAAGTATGATTATTGCTTGTACAAAACCTCCATTTTACCTAATTCTACCCAATGTAATCTTTATCGCAGAAACTCCATCTTTAATAAGAGAACCCTATCTCACTCGCTTTAATAACCACTTGTGATTTTTAACCGTTGCAACCCAACAACTATATCATTCTACTTGAAAGCCCCATATTTAAGTACAATGTCCAGTCAACACTCTTAGCTAACAACTATCATTAGATATGCTTCAAAGCTTCATCCAAGAACAGTACATAACTCATTACCTACCGACTTCTGAGTTATGCTCAACAACTATGTCTACCTCAGTGTATCTGTAACACGGTGGGAGAACTGACTTTAGTTATGTTGCGGATAGCAAGAGTCGCCACCGACTTTTATTTTATCCAAAGGAAAGGCATAAAAGAACAGGAAAGACCTTTTAAAAGATTTTTGGGTCCGGGGGGTAGGTTATGTAAAGGGAAGGTGTTAGCACCATTTACATCCATGGTTATCCATGGGCTCTTAGTTACTTAGCTCACTTTGAATTGTTTTTGAAATGTGAAGTGTGTGAATAGAAATTTTCATAAGAGTTTGATAATGATCCATGTACGGATGCGTAAAAAACTTGTGTTTGAAAATTATTTGAAATTGTGAAGTGTTTGAAATTTGAAATAGTGAGCAAGTAACTATGAGGAACCTACCCTAAAGTTTTAAGTCTTCCTGTTCTTGAATCATTTAAATGGTAAGACTATCCCTATTATTAAGGAATAGGTAGTCATTACCTTGGATATGTGGGACGAATGAGGGACATCTGTTTAATGAAGGCAACTGTGAGGTGTATTAAGCATTTAGGAGGGACTATCATCATTATTCGAAAAGGGACTTGATCTTTAAAGGCAACCATTAGGGACTTGATGATTTTTCTTTTAAGGGACTTGCTTTATACACCCCACTTGACCTTATGATTAGGCAACATTGAGGGATAGCCTTAGAAAAGTGAGATGGCGATTAAAAATCGACTTACGTGTGTGAGTGTTTAATTTAATTTATCTTATAATTTTAAATGATCTAAATTTGATTTTAAATAGAATACATATTCACACTCCCTAAATTACTAACCATAGCATAAAAATTAAATAAATTACATATTTACAAAATTACACCAAGAAGCAATTACATAATTATAATGAGCAATTAAAATAAATAGCAAATAAATATATATAAAAATAAATAAATAGGCAATAATAAATATAACAGGGGTTAGTAATAATAATAAAAAAACAAATAAGGTTAGAAAAATAATAATAATAAGCATAATTAAAATAAATAGATTAGAAATAATATGATTAGTAATAATAATAAAAGGCAAAATTTAAATGGTTAATAGCAAAATAAGAGTAGTTATATTAAGTAATTATAAAAATTAAAATTTATAAACAAATTAAATAAACAATGAACATATTATGAGAAATTATTAATTTTGTAATTTTTTAGAATTTATTTACGTATATGATTAATTATAAATAATGATAGAATATTTACATATTAAAATAGAATTAATTATAGTTTAATATATACAGAATAATTATATTTACAAAATTTAGAAATTTAAATCATAAGAGAAAATTAGGGTTTTTTAATTATTTAGAAAATAATATATTTGAGTTTATAAAATTAGGGTTTGAAAAATATTAAAGTTTACAATTTTAATTTATAATACTAATTTATTAATTAAATAGATATATACATTAACAAATATAAAAGAATTTGAGAAAAGAAAAAAAATGAATTATCATATTTTTGAAAAGATGAGATTTTTGAGAAAATATAACAAATTTTATTTTTTGAAATTGTTTATATTGGATAAAATTAAAAAAATAAGAAAAAACAAATGTAACTAGAAAAATAAATGAACAATATACAAAAATTCAGGACCTGGGATTTGAACCCAGGTCCTTTACCTGGATAAGGTGCTTCCAAAACCGTCTGAGCCACTGCGCGCTGATGGTAACCATTCACAACAACATGCTTTTATTATAAACCTGCGAAAATCATGAAAAAAACAAAAAAAACACAAAACGGCCTTAACGGGAATCGAACCCAGGCCAGAGAGTATTCACACATACATGTTCACCATCTACGTTGCATATACACACTGATATTTTTATCCAAACAAAATTCATATAAATAATGCAAAGAAAATTCAAAATATTTTTCGCGCCCAGGAGTCGTCTCCTACCTCTCTCACTGCGAGATTTCCTACGAATTTTAATTCGAATTTTCTTGCGAACTCATTTTCGCAGGTATTCCTAGGTTCCTCTATACGGCATGAATTGGTACGATTTGTCCAAATTACCTATACCATTTGATTACCCACAATCCAAAGAGTTCAAATACGGTCTCCAAAAGTATTTATATTGCTTGTATCGTGAAGCCCTAATTTAGGACCAGAAACCCTAACAATGGTGTTTGAGTCTCCGTACACCAAAACTTCAATTCACCTGTCCAGAAACAGTCCTCATACAATAACAAACAAGATTAAATGCATAAAAACAGTTTATAATGTACGAATGATTGAAATCGAAAAATAAAAAATCAAGCATAATGTCCATTCGGGTTATGGCATATAATGAAGTTTTTGATGCCGTTGGCAATGCAAATACGTTCAATGATTGTTCACAAGTGATTTTCAACCTTCAAAATGTTTTGATAGATCCCTTATGCAATAATCCGAATTGAAGCTTTTTTGGTGAGTTTTGAAAATTTGAAACTTTGCTCTTGAGGCTGGAATCCGTGTCCTTGTGATTGAGTTGTGTTTAGTACTTATAGGTAAATGAATTTAGGTCATAACATTGAATGGTTGTGTGGAAATTTTGATATGAAAAGATTCAAATTGATCATGCTCTGAAAATCCAATATTCTTGCATAAAGGCTTGCTATTTTTGGACAAATCTTATGATTTCCTTCCTCTTCAATTCAAATCAGTATTTAAGACATTCTAGAAACTCAATCTCCATCAAATATTACATTTTCATATTTTATTTTTATTTAAAATGATTTTTAATGAATTAAATCAAAATAAATAAAAATAAAATAATAAAAATTCTGATTTTTAATGGTTTGGGTCGTGCATGAAGTCAATGTATGGATTGGGTCATCATTTGGCAAGCCCATTTGGAAGAAATTGGTTTTAGACCTCCTTTTTCATCATAAACCCACTCAAAATTTCCCAACTTTGCAAGGGCACATATCCTTCAATTTTAATGCTATGAGGGTGTTCTTGGACATTTTGGAAAGCTTGAAGAGTCCTCTAACCAACCCCACTGGTTTCATGTCCATATCATTTACCAATCTCAAGTTATGCCCTTTTGAAGTTGTTGACTTTTTGTTGACTTTCAAAAGGACCTATAATGTCTTAGCTCATACCTTCCAAATGAAGCATTTTTGGGCTTGGCTTGTGAGACACAAAGTTGTAGAGAATTAAATTTCCTTCAAAATGAGCTTTGAGTGGAGACTTGGTGATGAAGTATGTGAAAGTTATGGCTGGTCAAAGTTCAGTTGACTTTTACTAAGGAAACCCTAATTTAGAAACTCCTGATTCTTGATGATCTGAAATCTCCTTGATGATTCATGATCAACCCTTGATCAAATGATGAATTTTACTTCATATACTTGATGTTGGCAAAAAATCATGAAGTTTGACTTTGGTTTGACCACAGTTGACCTCAGTTTGACTTTTTAACTGCATTGACTGATTTTGGCTTATCTGATCATCTGACTGAGCAAACTTTTGAGAAAAGTCTTGAAACTTGTCATGGGGGTTATTATACACATATAAGAAGTTATGAAGCTCACTTGAGGTCTTGGAAATCCATTTAGCCTGATTAAAGTCAAAAACCCTAGTTTTGGATGCACTGCTTAGGAGGTGCATTGTCTGAGGGAATTGTCAACTCTTTTGACCAATTGTGAACTTTGTGAACCTTGTGACCCATCATAAAATGTCTTGTGAACCTCATGGGAAGCATTGTGAACCTTGTGAACCTTGTGACCCTCATAAAGTGACTTGTAGACCTCATGAACCTCAGGAAGGTTTTGTAAGCATTGTGAATCTTGTGAACCTTGTGAACCTTCTTAGAACACAAAGTCTTGTATTGTGAGGGAAAATTTTGGGGTGCAACAGTATCGAACCGATATAAATGGTGACTTACAATACAAGAAAGCATGCGACTCTCAAAACCCTAAAACCTTAATTTCTACTTTTAAAAAAGCTTTACAAGGATTAGTTAATTTTCCCCAAGTCTAGGTCGTCTATTTATAACCTTTTGTTGTTTATGGGCTTCAAATCTTCCGTCTTCTGATTCATTAATCCACTGTTGTAATCGCTCCTAGAATCTTTGAACAGATTTAAAATATATTTAAATCACCTTCTGTAACATTACAGGATGTTGAGTCTTTATGTCATGACATCTCATTCAACATCTTTGTTCCTTGATATATTTCTTCAACTTGTTCTTCCCAAATTTCATTAATATATTTTACCAAAATTTAGTCAAATAATCTAGAGCTTTCAATCTCTCCTTTTTTTTTGGACAAATTTTGGCTAAAACATATTTTGCACAGTAAATCCAAGATGCTCCTTTGGAATGAAAGGAGTAGAAAGTCCTGAAGTAATTCCATACTGGCAATAGATGAATGATGATTCTGTTCTAGAGAGTGGTGGTTATGATTAGAAACTGATGACCACCTTGAGATAGGAGACTCCTAAATTCCAGATGCCAATAATGAAGAAGATGTAGAATACTCCACCTCAATATTAGTTCTAATTTACCATCCTTAATTATCCTGATGAGGTCTCATAGGAGAAAACCCCAATTCCTAATAACTCAAGTTACATGACACAATTGTATCCAAAACTCAGATCACAAGACACATAAGGATACTCAAACAGGGACAAATAAGATGTTAGAACATCTTGTCACACATCCTTGCAAAAAAACTATAAGGATGAACATGCTTATGAAAGTGGTCTGGAGGTGTGAGAAAAACACAAGAAATGGGGGATTGATTTGAGGTTTTCACTCTTGGCTACTTTTCGAACATTGATGAGTTGCGTCAAGCTATGATATGAATGTGTTGCGGAAGCATAAAGACATAAAAGCATAAAGCAAGAGTAAATAACATACGATATATCCTGGTTCATTTGAGAACTTCTCAAGATAGTCCAGTCTACCCTCAAAGGTGATTTCGCCTTAAACAATAACTTAATCCATTATAACCAAGATCCATGATTACAATTGCACAGTCACACTGTGACTAACTCAATGAACCGTTTAGGGATCCTGCCGGATATAACGTTCATTGACCCAACAGAACCTATTATGGGATTTCATCTCAACTCACAGCTAGACCGTTCAGGGATCCCATAAGGATATGACGTCTACTTGAGAAGGAACCTGTGCAGAAAACTGTTGTGACTAACTGCACAACACTAAGTGTTATGACTTCCTACGCGGCCTACAACCGTGACTAACTGCATAACAACCTGTTGCAACTTCATGCTCCAGAACCAACCATTCTGAGCTGCACCAGAACCTTAGCCCCATAACATATCATAAGAACACATAGCTCTATGAATGTGCTAGCAACTAATTTCCATGTCTTCCTAAAGTTTTTACCTTCACCAGTTCCTTTAGAGAAAAGGATGTTTACAAATGTTGTGCTTCTCAATAAGCATATTGTAAACTCACTTAAGTACATCAGAAGAACCTAAATACACACTAAGAATATTACATTTTATTCTTTCTTCATTGTGTGGTATTTTGCTTCTTCAAGTTGCTTCTTCATTGAGCACTTGAAGGTTGAAGTCTTCTTCTTCTTCAAAAGCTTTGCTAGCTTGATCTTTGTTGAGGCACAAGAAGGAATTCTTCGTCTTGATTCACTTAAGAACTATTAAGGACAACAACCCATGTTCTTCTTCAATCCAATGATCACTTCAGTAGTTTATTTGTTGTTGAAGCTTCCGTGATCATCTTTATTGTCTTTTGCGACTTTGCAAGTCTTCTGTAGCATATGAAGTTAAGCTCATTGTGAATTCAAGATCTCTCTGCTTTTAGAAGATTGTTGTCAAAGAATAATCAGCTAGAAGAGATGCATATTCAGGTAGATTCTTTTTGGCTTGTTCCAATGTTATCCTTATTTATCATCAACCTTACGTGAGTGTATGACAACATCAACAACATGGTTCAAAGACCATTATACAACTTGGTTGTATGTGTGTTTAGAAACCTTTCGGTTATATCAATCAACATCAATACATAAACCAAATTCTTGTGTTCTTGATTACTTCACATAGAAGAATATTCAATTTATGGATAATCAACCAGGTTATATTTCCATTATGAACCAACAATGATTCTATCGGAAATCAACAACATCACAAAGCATGTGATGTCTTCCTTTTATATCCAAACATTAAAAGAGTCGTTAACCCCCAATTCGGCTACAGAGGAATCCATTATACAAGGAATCAAATAGTACAACCACATATTGTCCTTTTTCACAATTCAAAAATAATGGAGAGGAAGTGGCATAAAGCGTTATCGTATTGTGTACTATCCTTTCCAATGGTAACATTGTCATCTGAACTTTAGAGGCTTCTGATTATAAATCAATGAATGAAGCATTAGCTAGAGACGATGATACTTGGGTATTCAAAGAACCTAAGTCTTTAGTCCTCATAACTTGTTCACATAGAACTATGTTCTTCAGGACTTCAGCACTTGGCTTGAAGCCCATGGTCTTTAGAATTTCAAGTCTTAGAGTCTTTAGAACTTTGTTCACATAGAACATTGTCTTCAGAGTCTCCAGCATTTAGTTCTTCAGAACCTTAATCTTTAGAACTCTTAAGTCTTCGGAATCTCTCAGGAACATGGTCTTCAGACGTCAAGTCTTCATAACTTCAAGTCATCAGAATCTTCAGAACTTAAATCTTCAGAAGAATAATTTCAGAAGCTTCGCTTCACTGTCTGATCAGAACCACGTTCAAAACATAATCCACAAGAGCATTGTCAACATAACATCCGCATCCTTGGATCTTTCTAATTGTGTTTAGATTCAGAAGCACGCTTGCGACTAATGTTACACATAGTAACTTCGCATATTAGCATTCGCGTACTCATTCATAATGTTTGTTTGATCTTAATATTTATAATATTCATGATCTTCACTTTAACAAACATCGGTACATAAAATGGTTCTTTCATAAATACTCCATTGTTATCATCAAAACATATAGATATAATGCATAGACAACTTTTGTTCTTACAATCTCCCCCTTTTTGATGATGACAAAACCATGTATTTTGATAAAACATTTTATACAGGCAATCACCAAAAATAATAGGGTAATAACCGGGTAATCACCAATGAGAACATATTTATAGTTTTCGAGCAACAACTCCCCCTGAATGTGTTATCCCCAAAATTTTATTAATACTTGTTCAAAGTCTCCCCCTGATTCCAAGACTTACAAAATATAAATTTTAAGTTGTTCAGAATATATGATAGAGAATGATTACTTCCCTATACTCATCAGAGTCTTACTAAAACCTAGGCCTTCATCTCATAACCTTGTTACTATCAAAACTCTGACTGTTCTTAGTCTGATAACAAATGCAATATCATTTCTTGGTCTATCAGAACTTTTTCATAGTTTTTCAAGTACATAACACTATACTTCTAGAGTATCATAGTTTGTCTTGACATAACTTCTTTCCTGTATCTTTGTATCTAGATATTGAGACAGTCTTGAGACTTCTGTTTAGCTCCTTGTTCTGAAAAGTGTCATTAAATGTAGATTTTATCTTGACCGCTTTCAGGAAGACTTATGCTTCTGGTTTTTATGTTCTGAATATCATATTCTCAGAAAATTTACATCTTCTGAACATTATGATACCAAAATCATGATAACTTTGAATTTCAGAAAGTTCTCAACTTTTGAACAATACTGGGTCTATTTGATTCTGAACATATGTTCACGAAGAGTACAACATCGATTATATGAACAAACAATTCTCAAGAACTTAAACATATTTCTTACAATAACTTGTTCTAAGAATGCCTAGTGAACTTTTTAAGTTCCTTGGATAAACATCAAACATCAAACGTTAGTGATAAATAGTTTATATCATTTGATTTGTTTAAGTTTTCATTCTTAAGGTTATATTATCAAAATCATATTTTCATTTCTCCCCCTTTTTGACATCATCAAAAAGTTAGGAATCTTAGAAGATTAGAGCATTATGATAATTATTCTTATTTAATGTTTATGAGTATGACAATTAAGACTATTGAGGGTTTGAGGTTCTCAAGTTTGAGCTACGCATAATGATTTGACAATATCAGAATAAGCATTCTCAGGATAATAAGAAATTCATGAACAAAACGAAATTTTCATTGATGAAAAACAGAATATAGCAGACACGATTGACAAATAGAGAAAGGATGAAGGGACATCATCCATTAAGACAGACTCAATACCAAAAAAGGACAGAATCGATAAGCCAAGATGATCCAGATCTTCCAGACTGTGAAGAATCCACAAGTGGTCTTCAACAAGCAGTTTTTTGGAAAGTTTTCAGGTCCTTCTGCTTCTAGCACCATCTTGACCAAATCTACGATTCCATCTCATAAGAATACTTCAGACAATACTCTGGCATAAGGAATGTAGGACTTATGGCAAAACCTATATTCCATAATGGACTTCTAGAGGAAATGGAAGATGGATCTTGGTAGATTCACCTCGTTGTCACTCATCAATAGATAGATGAATGCTTGATCATCATATCTCAGAAGATCCCTATTTTCTCCTCTGGGAAGAAAATTGGATAGCACAAGCTTGTACCAACCTTTGGGCACCTATAAGAGATTCTCTGGGTTGATGGGTTGATATCTTGAAGACACATCATGAAGAGAAATAAATTTCTCTGACATAACGAACCTGGATTTGACATAATCAACTGTGACTCCTCGGTCCTCACATCCAGTAGCAACAATAATGGAGAATAGGGTTATCTGAATGGGAATTCGGAAAACATAGGACTTGATGGTACCCGTTTCATATTCGACCCAAGCATTCAACCAAAATTCCTTGACCATGTTAACGTACACTAGATTGTTCAAAATGTTGAAATACTTGTTCCAACCTTGAGAGAGAGTAACATTGATGAAACTTCTATACATAGCATTTTTAACAGGTAAATACTCAACTTGTTGTTCAAGGATAAGTTCAAGAAGATATTCCTTTGAATAGAAGGTTTGGGGCATAATGACTCAAATATGAACAAGCTTAGATGTGTTTGGAAGGGAATGAATAAGAATGAAGAACACATCACAAACAAGTATGACTTAGATACACCAAATGAGGTGATAAATGCCATACCAGACTGAGAGACATATTTAGATCAAGGACACAACAAAAGACAAGAATTTCAATAGAAAGGAATGGCATGTTGTAATGCTTGAGGATTTAAACGTACTAACATATTGCAACAATATACTCTCGAGTAAATGAGCATCTATTATAAGCAAAATAGAGACTGACTCAAGAAAAAGATTATGGACATAATTGTTTGATCTCTTAGAAATGCAAATATCTTGCATAGGTCATACATTATTCAAACTCATATTTTTTCTGCTAATTCTCATGAAAATTTATGTTCTTCATGTGATCTCTTATGAACATACGATAATGACAATAATGACTGATGTCACAACCTGTGTGAGCACACTCTAGAGAATCAATCCTAAAGATTTTCTTTGTGGAGAGAATGATTCTAATTATGAAATTTTCATTAAATGGAAAATTCAAAATTATATTAGCACTAACATCTATTATGCTTCTGATTAGTATATCTCTTATCACATAGAAATATTCTATCAGACGGTCAAATAGGATAAAGAATTCATACCTTGAAGTTTGGACGATCTTCATGTTGATCCTTTATCTGAGTGTTTTCCTTTCTAATTTTGATTCTGACTTCTGACTTGAGCTTCTTCTTATAGAGCTTCTGATCAGTGTTTCTTCATCCAGGTTCTGAAAATTGTTCTTCTTCTTAATGTTGACTTCGAGCTTGACGATCAGAATTAGTTTTCATATCAAAACAAATCTTAAAACTTCTGAATGTTTTCCTTGCAGCGTCCTTATCATCAGAACATTCATCTTCTTATCAAGAACTTCTTGATAAGAGATTGAATATTAGAATATCAACAATTCCATTACCTTGAACATAACTTTTGAGAGGTTATGTGCTAGGGATAATTAATTGACATCTTCCGATCTTCTAATTTTGCTTCCTTTTATAGATGCGAATCTTTGTCAGATACAAGTATCAACAAACTTTACACAAGTTTGAGTGAAAATCTTGTTCTTGCAAAACTGAGCTAACTTGATCAGAGTTAGTTCAACAATAATTGACAGCATATTTTCTTCTGAAGAGAATATCTACTGATTTCTTCAAGGTGAATAATATAAGTGATTTAAATTCTTTCACTTTAGAACAGACGACTTCTGTCTCAGCATCTCTGATTCCAGAATCCATTCATCTTGAACTTCTGAGTAGAATGTTAGATAACAACCTGAACAATTTTAGTTTGTTCAATTGAGATAGAGACTCAATTTAATAGAAATTTAACTGTCGGAGTTACTTCCATCAAGTTCTCAAAATACTCCATTAATGAATTTCTCTAGGAACCACTAAGCTTTCTTCTTTCGAATACACAAAGTATTACTTAGAAGCATATTAAAGGAAACATCATTCAATCTGCATTGAATCTTATAACTGTTGAAGCAGTTAGGTCTTGGACGTTCTGACAAAAATCATTTTCAGAGTTTTACATCGTCTGTTTATGATTTTTGACTTCTTCTGGAGATTTCAGCATGAAGTTCTTATGAATCGAAATCATACTTTAACAATCATCCTTTTCACTTAAAAAAATGGCCAATGAGCTTAATATGAGAAATTCAAGGGTGAACTAATATTTTTCTTGAAAACATCCCATACTAATTTAGAAATAATCTTCAGCAAACAAGATTTCTTGTTTTCTGATAATTTGATTTTTTGAGCAAAATACGTTGATCAATCAATCATATTTAAGATAAATATTAAACAAATATATAACCTTATCGAAAGAATCTATCTTGGCAGCTGATTCCAACAAATCAATCACTTGCTAAAATATATTCTATCTAGCTACAATTCAATATCCTCTCAATATCATCAACTGATATGATACTGAAATTGTAAGTGGATTCACCTCATGTGTTTTCAACACACAACAATGGATCTTTATCTGACATTGTTAAGTGTTTGATATCCATCAATAACAAAATTAGAGCTCTGATACCAATTGAAGGTGTGAGAAAAACACAAGAAAGGGGGATTGAATTAGGTTTTCACTATTTGCTACTTTTCGCACTTTGATGAGTTACGTCAATCTATGTTATGAACGCGTTGCGGAAGCATAAAGAAATAAAAGCATAAAGAAAGAGTAAAGAATACACGATATATTCTGGTTCACTTGAGGACTTCTCAAGCTAGTCCATTCCACCCGCCAAGGTGATTTCTCCTTAAACAAGGACTTAATCTACTATAACCAAGATCCATAATTACAATCGCACATCCGCACTGTGACTAACTCAATGAACCGTTCAGGGATCCTATGAGATATAACGTTCATTGACCCAACATAACCTCTTCCAAGATTTCATCTCAACTCACGGCTAGACCGTTGATGGATCCCATCAGGATATAACGTCTACTTAAGGAGGAACCTACACGACAACTTGCTGTGACTAACTACACAACACCAAGTGTTATGACTTCCTGTGCAGCTTATAGCCGTGACTAACTGCACAACAACCTGTTGCAACTTAATGCTCCAAAACCAACCATTTTGAGCTGCACCAAAACCTTATCCCCATAACATATAATTAGAACACATAGTTCTATGAATATGCTAGTAACTAATTTTTATGCCTTCCTAGAGTTTTGACCTTCACCAGGTCTTTAGGGAAAATGTTGTTTACAAATGTTGTGCTTCTTAATAAGCAGATTGTAAACTCACTTAAGTACATCAGAAGAACCTAAATACACACTAAGAATATTACATTTTATTCTTGCTCCGTTGTGTGGTCTTCTTCTTCTTCTTCAAGTTTCTTCTTCATCGAGGACTTGAAAGTTGAAGTCTTCTTCTTCTTCAAAAGCTTTGCTAGCTTGATATTTGTTGAGGCACAAGAAGGACTTCTTCGTCTTGATTCACTTAAGAACATTTCTAGAAAACAACCCATGTTCTTCTTCAATCCAATGATCACTTTAGTAGTTGATTTGTTGTTGAAGCTTCCATGATCATCTTCATTGTCTTTTGCGACTTTGCAAGTCTTTTTCAACATATGAAGTTAAGCACATTTTGAATTCAAGATCTCTTTGCTTTTAGCAGATTGTTGTCAAAGAGTAATAAGCTAGAAGAGTTTCATATTCAGGTATACTCTTTTAAACTTGTTCCAATGTTATATTTGTTTATCATCAACCTTATGTAATTGTATGACAACATCAACAACATGGTTCAAAGACCATTTGACAACTTGGTTGTATGTGTGTTTAGAAACCTTTCAGTTATATCAATTAACTTCAACACATAAACCAAATGGTTGTATCCTTGATTACTTCACATAGAAGAATATCAATTTGTGGATAATCAACCAGGTTGTATTTCCATTGTGAACCAACAATGATTCTATCGAAAATCAACAACATCACAAAGCATGTGATGTTTTCCTTTTATAGCCAAACATAAAAGAGTTGTTACAGCCCATTTTGGATATAGAGGAATCTGTTACATGAGGAATCAAATAGTACATCCACGTATTGTCCTTTTTCACAATTCAAAAATAGTGGAGAGGTAGTGGAATAAAGCATTATCATATTGTGTACTATCATTGCCAACGGTAACATTGTCATCTGAACTTCAGAGGCTACTTATTATAAATCAATGAATGAAGCATGAGCTAGAGATGATGATACTTAGCTATTCAAAGAATCTAAGTCTTTAGTCTTCAGAACTTGTTCACATAGAACTACGTTCTTTAGGACTTTAACACTTTCCTTGAAACCCGTGTCCTTCAGAACTTCAAGTCTTAGAGTCTTCAGAACTTCTTTCACATAGAACATTGTCTTCAGCACTTAGTTCTTCAGAACTCGTAAGTCTTCAGAATCTTTCAGGAACTTGGTCTTTAGACGTGAAGTCTTCAGAACTTCAAGTCATTAGAATCTTCAGAACTTAGTTCTTCAGAAGATTAATTTCAGAAGTTTCGCTTCGTTATTTGATCAGAATCATGTTCATAGCAGCATCCACAAAAGCATTTCCAACGTAACATCTGCATCCTTGGATCTTTATGATTGTGTTCAAATTCAGAAGCACACTAGCTTCTTCATCATGCTTGCTACTAATTTTACACATAGTAACTTCGCATATTAGCAAGATGTAATTGACATCTTGAGTACCATTGTGTTAACTAAGTCGACAAATGAAAAGAAGGATGAGTAAGCGGTTCTTGGTTAATATGAAGAATCTAGAATGCATCTATCTGAGTCAGATGATGAAGAAAATATCTTGGTCATTATGTTCAACATTCAAAAAGGGTTGCACGGTAGAATATTAAAGTGGATATGGTTGTCAAAGAAGTTTTGACATTTGAATAAGTGTGTGTGTGTGTTGCACATGAAACAATGCATATTTCACTTATTTCTAAAACCCCTTTTATATAGACCTTCGTTACAAGCAGGAATTTCGATCTTCTGCAATATTTCTCTTGCTACTTTTTCTTCTCTCCCACATTTTTTTGTCAATTTCAAAATGAGTCAAAAGTATGTAAACTCAAAGAAGATACTATCTAATAAGGGAATCTCCATCATGAAAGTTATTGAAAGATTTCATGAGGAAAGGATGAAGGATGAGATTGATTCCTCTTCGGTTGCAAATGGTGGAGATGAATCGCGTGAATCATTTATTGGATCATCTATAACTGGAAAGGATTTTGTCACCAAGATGAAGGATGTGAAGAAGAGACATGCTCAAAAACATGATTTTGAATCAAATGTGAATGAAACTTGACTGCTTAGAAGAACTGCAAAGGATAAATTAAAGAGCAAGTTCAGATGTCCTAAGTTATTTTGGCTTGTATGTGGGAATTTTTTTGTTTTGTTTTTGGAGTTGTATATGAAATATAGTCTCTTTTTATCTTTGTACTATTAAAACAACTATAATGAGTGTGCGTCTCTGGATGTTGTTCTGGTTATTCTACTCGTGTTTTTTGTTCTGTGTGCTAACATACTAACCTATGCATGGATGACATCTAGGTGTTATTCAATATTAACCCTTTGCCAAATTATGACAAAAGAGGGGAGTAGTAGTGTTGTTGAGTGCTGAGGTAACACGAATATTTGTTTAGTATTAACCATTTATGGTAAGTGCTAATGTTGTGCTCACATGTTAGAGCAGCATGCAATACATATGGCTATTATGATGTGAGCTTTTGTGTTAGTATATTATGCATATCCTTTTACTAACTACTAACTATTTATGTTATGCATGACTAAGTACGTGAATGATTGCAAGCTAATAATTGTTAGTTAGTAAGATTGTATACTATTGACTATGAGTTGACTGAGTGTTATGCATGACTAAGTTGTGAATGATTGTATATCTGTCTGATTGATTCTAGAGCATTGTTTGGTGTGGTGTTTGTAATAAGTGCTACTGATTTTTCACTACTAAGATTATCTCTGATATTTAGAAGACTGATGATTGTATACTCTGAAGACTATGACTTGTTATGGTCTGAATAAATGTTATATCTTGAAGAGTTGTTTGCCATTATTTGTCAAAGGGAGAAATTGTAGTTCTTGTTGGATTGGTTGCATTTTGCAAAACAAAAACATGTAAAATTACTCAAAATGTTCAATATTATCTAGATTGCTTAAGCTGCATGAAGGTGTAGAAGGAACACATGCTGGATGTGATGCTCCATCATGAGGTACGACATTTGGGCCTTGCACAACAAGTCAATACTGTTGCATTTTGGAAGAATTTCTGGTTAAAGATTGGATCAGATTTTATTGCTAATTGGCTTAGAAATATGATTAAGTGATTTGTTTGACAGTTGTGCAAAGATTGATTCAAATTTAAATGAAGATTTAAATTTGAATTTAAATTGAAACAAATCATATCTTTTTTGAAGATATTTATGGAACAGATAAAATCCAACATATTCTGCATTAATTGGGGAGGAAATCAAATATCAAATCCATGAAGAAAAGTTCAGAGTTATTATACTATATAAGGAGCTCAAAACCTACATTAGAAGCCAAGCAATACATTGATGATTTTAGAGTGCTAGGGTTTATTTTGATTCCTTGTTATTATTGTATGTACAACTCTATGCTTCAGTAACTTGACATAAAAGGTTTGTCTAGAGTTGAGTGATAGTATTCACCATTGATTATCGAGTTATAATTTCCTATCACAGATGGTGTGATTGAGAAGAAAGTGATTAGATTCTCATGGTTAGGGGGAGACCTAAATAAAAAATCACTGGATAGTCTTAGGAAGAGGCATTGAACAACATATGATTTATTATTACTTGTAAGAATGATTGTACTAAATTGTGAATTTCCTTTTTTGGGTTGTGGACTCATCCCCTCCAAGTATAGGTGTGGTTTCACAGAATTGGGTAAACAATTATCGTGTTATTTATTGATTTTTTGCTCCATCATCTAGTAATTGCTATTGTAGTGATATGGTTTAACTTGTCAAATCAGTTGTGTAGGACATCATTTAGGACATCATTTTTGACATATGTAATTTCACTCCAACTGATTTATCGTGGAGATGTTATTCTTGATACTCACGAGTGAATTGAGAACCTTATAGTGGACTTCTACAAGAACCTATTTAATTCAAGCAATAATTCCACTTACCTTATAGTGGACTTCTACAAGAACCTATTTAATTCAAGCAATAATTCCACTCCAACTGACTTAATCTATATATGTTGATAATGGCTTCCTCAACAAGTTACCTACCGTTGAGAAAATCATACACATGGTTTTTGCTATGGATATTGCCTCATCACCTAGGCCTGATGGCTTTGCTGGATGCATATTCCAAGCTTTCCAAAGTGCCAATTTTCAAGGGCAAACCAAGAGTTATTCCTCTGTGAAATCATGATTATGAGACCCTTTCACATTTATTCCAACAGTGCATATATGTCCCAAAGTTATGGAAGTGGTTGACATCAATTATCAACATGAACATTAGCAATTCCAATAATGATTTGATGCTGATCAAGAATTTAATATTTCAATCTCTTACTAGCTCTTAAGGCCACATGTTTTCCTCCATACATGAATTTAGTATTCTTAAATATTTTAATATTAACAATATAGATTATATTAGAACAATTTATATTCACTATTTTCATTTTTATTCATATAAGTAATTTGCAATTTGAGGTTTTTCTTTCCACCTCATAATTTTATTTTATTTTAAATAATAAAAAATAAAAAATTAGATGGCATGAATATGAGGGAACTAGTGTGGACCTCATGCAAAATTTGGGAATCAGCATATGACCTTTCTTTGTCGGCTATAAATTTTATTAAAACATTGTGCAGCTCAAACAGTGTGTTATTTTTTCTCTTCTTTTTCAATTGTTGTTTCTTTAGAATAGAAGCATTGAATACAGTTTCAAGAAGTCAAAGATTGCTAAATAGATCAATGTGAACATGAATGAATAACCTGTCCCTGTCTATTGCTCTAATCTCTTCTTAGATTGGGTCCAACAACAGTAGACAACAAAATCAAGGACTTGAAGCCCACTAGCATTAAAGTGGGGTGAATGGATCAAATTTATTTATTAAAAATTGATATTCTTACACCAAAAATTTACCCACCAAATATTTTATCTTTTCACAAATATGATCAATAGTAATATATTATAATATTAATTTTAAAAAGAATTATAAAAATAATATTTTTTTGAATTTAAAAGTACTGATATAAAATTATATGATTAATCAACTTTATAATTTTATCAAATAACATTTTATATTTAATTAACTAATTTTATTTTCATTTTTAATAATTGAGAGTTTATTAATCAATTTCATAATTTGATTAATTATTTTTTTATATTTTATTAATCACTTTTGATTGATTACTAATAATTATTTTTAATATCTGATCTTTTATTAACCAATTTTATTAATTTATTAATATATTTTTTATAATTTATTAACCAATTTAATTTAATTCTATAAGTGAATTATTCATGTGTATAATACTTTATTCATGGACATTGTTCAAGTATTATTCACTATTCACGAAATTGTTCATTGTATTTGTGAACAATGAATATGGTGTAGGAAATGTTTTAAAATCCGAACCATTCTGGTCGGTCAGGCCAATTTGACCGTGAACCAGAGGGTAAAGTGGTCTGATAAGACCATCAGACCATAATTGCAATTGACCCGATAAAAACTGGTGTGACCCGGTAATACACTGATACACTGACTCGATTAGTAACTCAGTAGCTCGATCGGGTCGATGATTCGTCCGGGTTTTAAAACATTGGATATAGGTGTAAGGGAGTGTGTCAATAGTTGAGAAAATAATCGAGAATTATTAAGTTCACGTGAAACAAAACCTCTCCGTCGCCACAATCTTTCCTCTCCCAAAACCCAAATCTCTGGTTTCAACATGTAGTTAATCTGTGTAGTGGTGTGATTAGGTTCATCCTCTACACCACCCTGTTATCCCTGCGGTTGTCCTTCATCGACGTTGGCTTTCCGATAGGTGATGCCGCGTAGTTTCTCTATGTGGCTTTCTCAGACCGTCGCCACTGCCGAGTGGTTGCTTCTTTCTTATTTATCTCTCACACAAATGGCTCACTCTCGTCGACTCCTCCCATTGGTTGTTTGAGCTTCTTATTTGTAGAGTTGTTGTTGTCCTTTTGGATTTAAATCTTTCATCTATTTCGTTTTTCGATTTCATGGTTGGTGGTTGTGTAACTAGATTTTGATGTCTGGTTTGTTTGAGATCTGCAGTTATCAAAGCGTTTGTAGTTATCAAAGCGTTTGTAGTAACTAGATTTTTAATTTGTTTCACAATCTTGTCATGATCGTTCCTCTTTTGGTTCGCTATGATTTAGATTTGCTTAGCTTGAAAAAGATATTATGATTACTGTGATTTTTTGTAGGGAATTGTTGGTATGTGAATTGGTTCGTGTTGGCGATTGATTCATTCACCATTACTTAAAGATTGTGAAGACTCACACAAC
The DNA here is from genome assembly GCA_963966055.1 of Lathyrus aphaca. Taxonomy (NCBI): domain Eukaryota; kingdom Viridiplantae; phylum Streptophyta; class Magnoliopsida; order Fabales; family Fabaceae; genus Lathyrus; species Lathyrus aphaca. The sequence continues at coordinate 87,394,646 of OZ014523.1, forward strand.
CCCTTTATTTTTCTATCTGGTTTTGTTATTGTATGCAGGTTCGCTAGGTATTGTCTTTGTTGTGTGTGTATTTACTTCTCTTAGGCCATTGTTGTAATAGTATTTTGTTTAGAATATTGTCTAATTTGTTATGATTTCCCTTTGCCTCCTCAATTTTATGCACTCTCTTTATTTTTATTTATTATATTAGTAGTGTGGAATATTGGAACAAACCCTAGTACAAATAGCATGTCTTCGAAATCCGCTCACATGTTATTGTTTAATTGGACCTTATGTTATGGATCCAATTGTTTAAGTTAGCTTATACCTTAAGTTAGCTTATAATGGATAATTGTTAAAAAGCCCATTAGGTTATTGTTTTAGTTTTCTTATAAATAGCATACTAGTATCTCATATTTTGTATAAGGGAAAATAGGAAGATAAAATCCTAATTCAAAAGTGAGAGAGGTTATTTGTTATTCTTGTATACTTGTAATCTTGTTTCAAGAGAAAGGAAATAATAGCAGTTTATAACCAATCATTTTATCTGTTGTTACCCTAAACCCTAACCCTTGTGGGTTTCTTGATCATAAAGAAACCTATTATACTTTGTTTCTAAGGTATCCGATTCACAACAAATTGGTGCGGTGAACGTGGAGAAGATGTCTTAAACAAAGTATGAGATTGAAAAGTTCACTGGAGTGAACGACTTTGGTCTGTGGAGCTTAAAGATGAAAGCCCTACTTGTTCAACATGGTTGCTTGGAAGCGTTGAAGGGAGACACGACCATGAATGTTGCGTTAATGGCAGCTTAAAAGAAGACCATGATTGAGAAAGCACATAACACAATATTAATGAGCCTTGGTGATAAGGTTCTTCGACATGTATCAAAAGAGACAACATCGTCAGGGTTATGGTTGATACTTGAAGGTTTGTACATGACCAAATCATTGGTGAATGGACTCTACCTAAAGCAAGCCTTGTATTCATTCAAGATGAGTGAAGACAAAGTGTTGGCTGAGCAGTTGGATATGTTTAACAAGCTGATTCTTGATCTTGAAAATATTGATGTGAAGATCGATGATGAAGATCAAACATTGTTGTTGTTGTTATGTGCTTTGTCCAGAACACATGCTCACTTCAAAGAAACCTTCTTGTATGGAAGAGAGTCTCTGACCTTTGAAGATGTTCAATATGCCTTATACTCTAAGGACTTGAACGAATGAAAGGAGCATAAACCTTCGACGGTTGGTGAAGGTTTGGCTGTTAAGGCGAAATTCTTGCAAAAGGATGGTAAGTTCAACAAGAAGAAGGGTAAAAGTCAACAGAAGTCTTATGGTTGTGAATCATCTGGTGTTTGATGCTATCATTGTAAGAAGGAGGGTCACATTCGAAAGGTATGCCCTAAATACTTGAAAGATCATGGAGGTAAGGATAATGGCAACGCGGCCATTGTTTAAGATGATTTCAAATCATCTGGTGTTCTTGTGGTTTCAAGTGGTAACTCAAGAAAAAAGTGGATTATGGATTCAGGTTGTACTTGGCACATAACTCCAAACAAAGATTTGTTCGAGGAATTATGTGATCAAGATGGTGGATTAGTTTGCTGGGAAACAACAAAGCTTGCAAAATTGCAGGCATTAGATCTGTGAGATTCAAGCTCCATGATGAGTTAATAAGGCTATTGACTGAAGTTAGGTATGTATCTGACTTGAAGAGAAATTTGATTTCTCTTGGTGAATTCGACAAGAAGGGATATGTTTTTCAAGGAGAAAAAGTGTCCTAAGAGTCATGAAGGGGTCGAAGGAATTCTTAAAAGGCATAAAGAAACAAGGCTTGTATACCCTTGAGGTTGAACTTGTAAGTGATTCGACAAATTTTGCATCCACAAAACTTATGTCGAAGACAAAATTATAGCACATGAGATTGGGCCATGTCAGCAAAAGAGGCTTGGTCGAACTGGGGAAACAGAACTTGATAGGTGGTGACAAAATCGAGAAGTTAGAATTTTGTGAACCTTGTGTATTTGGTAAATCCTGTAGGGTGAAGTTTAATAAAGGTAAATAAAGAACACATGGATCCGTTGATTACATCCATGCTGATTTTTGGGGGCCTACAAGGAATCCTTCACATTCAGGTGCAATGTATTTTCTATCCATAGTTGATGATTATTCCAGAAATTTATGGGTATTCATTCAGAAGACGAAGGATGAAACTTTTGAGAATTTCAAGAGTTGGGAGGTTTTGGTCGAGACTCAAATTGGCAGAAAGGTCAAGAGGTTGAGAAATGATAATGGCCTTGAATTATGCAACGAAGCTTTTGATAGTTACTATGTCGAGTATGGGATTGCAAGGCATACGACTGTAGCAGGTACTCCTCAGCAAAATGGTCTAGCTGAGAGATTCAATCGAACAATCCTCGAAAGGGTTAGATGCATTTTGGTTAATGTTGGATTAAAGAAGATGTTTTAGGCTGAGGTTGTTTCGACAATAACATATATGATAAACAGATGTCCTTCGACTGCATAAGATATGAAGACACCTGAAAAATTTTGGTCGGGACATCCACCAAATCTCGACAAACTGAGAGTATTTGGCTGCATAGCCTATGCTCACATTAGGCAAGACAAGATCGAACATAGAGCTCTGAAATGCATGTTCATGGGATACCCTAAAGGAGTCAAAGCTTATAGGGTATGGTGCCTAGAGCCATGCCACAGGAGGTGTATCACTAGTCGAGATGTAGTTTTCAATAAACCTGAGATTGTAACACCCCATTTTTAATAATTTACTCGTCGGGTATTTTTTGTGCATTGTTGGCCTTGTTTAGGGCGAGTGTCTTGACAATGTGTTGTAGTGTCCTAGTGGTACGGGTAGAATTATGGTGCCATTTGTAATAGTGGATGTGAGAATAATAATAAGATCAATTAAACACTATTATTATTATTATTATTATTATTATTGTGTAAATAATATTAGTAAATATTAGGATTATTATTATTCTGTTTTAATTAAAATAAGGACGATTTAGTAAAAATATTAAAGTGAGGGTTTTAGAAAATTAAGAAAAAGATTAGTCATAAGAAGTTTGGAGAACCAAGGGAGAGCTAGGAAGAGGAAGAACATCTAGGGCAATCTCCATAGTCAAAATTCGCAGGAAATTTCATCAAGATTCGAGGTAAGGGGGGAGAAAGGGATTCTTATTAGGTAATATAACATGATGGGGGTAGTGAGGGGTCATTTCCCTCGTAGGATTTTTGTTGTGTATGATGCTATATGATGAATATGTGATTGTATGATTGTTGTTGCGATTTCAATATGATCTTATTGATCTTTGGTGGAATATTGTTGTTGTTATGTTGTATGCATGACTTGTGCATATTTTTGTTGTTGCAGAATGTTAGTGACAAATCTATATCTAGAACTGTTAGAACTGAATTAGTAACAATAGATTAAATAATAACGTGGCGAAGAGTATAAAATATATGTAGAAACCTTCCTAAGACTGTCCTGATGTGTAGAAATGAGGATCATAGGAAACAGATTTAAAATGGTGTGGAAAACATAAAAAATTAGAGTGTCTCTAGTAATACACGTAAGGGGAATGCATTATGCGTATGGAGGGGCGAGGGAACCAAGCATTACGTGTAACATAGGGTCATTACACATATGAATGTTGATTTTTCAGGGCCATCTGCCCATTCTAGTAAGTTACGAGTAGCAAGACAAGGCAATATGCGTATGAGGAGGCTATACGCGTATTGGATTATGAAGGGGGAGCATTACATGTATTGAGGGTATATGGTGGGCGTAGGAGCTAGTCCATATGCGTATGGCCTTGGACAATACGCGTATGACCAGGCTTGTAGGGAAAATTGTGGCGTTTTGCGATTTCTGTCCTGATTTCACATCCAATGTCGATTCTTTTGATCTGAGGAAATAATGTAGATCTTAGGATATAATTGATTGAGAATTGGTGATAAGAAACTGATTAGTAATGAAACTTAGGTAATATAACGGAACGATTAATTAATTAAGTCGCGTGAGGAATATTTTGGTGATTGTGTGGAATTATTGTTGCATATGTGATCGGATGGATCGTGTAGATGTATAATATGATGTTTATACATGTTGTATGCATATTCATGGTCATGCATACATTGAGATATTATTGGTGGGATGAATCATTGTCGAATGGGCGTATGCAATTCATCCGTACTCCATTATGGAGAATGGTAGGGATAATCATTGTCAGGTGGGTGTATGTGATTTATCCGAGTTCGATTGAATGAACTAAGTTGAGCTGGTACTACATGTATTGTGTCGTTGTTGAGAAACATTGCATAATTGTTATTGTTTTATTGTTGCATAATCATTGGTGTGATATTGTTGTATATGTTGATTTGAGTGTGAAACTACCCTTGATATGTTTTATGAACCGTTAATATTTGAATGTGTTTCTCACCCCTTTGTTGTTATTGTATATGTGCTTCATTGAAAGTACATATAATCCAGGTACTTGAGAGTGCATGGACTTCATGTTGCTTGATCGAGTCATAGGATTGCTCTGATACGTAACGCGTGATGGGGAAATTTTGATGCTTTGTTTATTTTACTTTTGTTATGTATCACATTTATGTAGTTGGAAACCTTATAAACCCTGAACACCTTGAGGGATTATTGTTGTTGATTTTTATTATAAGTTGACATAAATCAGATTTTCCGTTGTTTATTATAAATGAATCTTGACGGTTAAAGTTGTTGATGTGGCATTCCACTTGTGTTTTAACTCTGATTTTACTTGTTATTTTATTATTTAACAAAATGGGAAAAATGGGGTGTTAGAATTGGTATCAGAGCAGGTCGGTCCAACCGGACAGATTTTGTAATCGAGTCAGTCCTTAGAATAGGAGTTGTTGTTGTTTTCTAACTTGAGGTGTTTGTTGTATCAGTATAGCAGGAAGGAATGATGTTGCTCTTGTTGCTGCTATGCAAGCCATGGCACAGGCTGTAGAGAACATTGGTCCAACTGTTGGGAATGATGAGTTTCGAGACTTGGATCAGTTCAGAAGTAGCAAGCCACCTATGTATGAAGGGGGTATTCTTGATCCAGAGGCTGCACAGAAACGGCTGAAGGCTGTTGAGAAAATCTTCAGGACCATGGCGTGCAATGATGATCAAAAGGTGAGGTTTGGTACTCACATGTTGGAAGGAGAAGCTGAAGTCTGGTGGGACAACATTCACCAAAGGTTGGAAACTACGGGCACTGCTATTACTTGGGCCGTGTTTAGAGCTGAGTTTCTGGAGAAGTATTTTCCAGAGGATATTTGCAGTGCTAGAGAGGTGGAATTCTTAGAACTGAAGTAGGGTAATATGATTGTGGCTAAGTATGTTGCTCGCTTTGAAAAGTCAATGCATTATTGTGCATACTATAATACTGAAGATGTTATGACTTCAAAGTTTCTGAAATTTGAGAACAGGTTGCATCCTGAGATTAAATAGGGCATTGTTTATCAAAAGATCAGAAAGTATCCAGAGCTGGTGAGTAGGAGTAGAATATATGATAATGACAACAGATCTCGGATTGCTCATTATAAGGTTGTGAGTGACCGAAAAGGTAAGCTGAGGTTTGGGGGTACTCCTTATAGTACTCCGGCTGACAAAGGAAAACAGAAAGTTGTTGCTGACAAGAAGCCAAGTGGGGGAAGGGTAAATCTCAATCTTGTGAAATGTTTTAGATGTAGGGGAACGAAAAAACATGCTAATACTTTCCAGAATAAAGTGAAGAAATGCTTCAAGTGTGGACGAATCATGTAGTAGCAGATTGCAGAGCTACTATGCATACTTGTTTCAATTGTGGTGAATAAGGTCATATTAGTACGACTTGCCAGAAACCGAAGAAATCCCAAGGAGCTAGTAAGAAAGTTTTTGCTTTAGTGGGAACCTAATCCATTAATGAGGAGTGTTCCGTCAAAGGTACTTGTTTTATTAATAATACTCCTTTTATTGCTATTATTGATACAGGTGAAACCCACTGTAACACGGTGGGAGAACTGACTTTTAGTTAAATGTTGCGGATAGCAAGAGTCGCCACCGACTTTTATTTTATCCAAAAGGAAAGGACATAAAAGAACAGGAAAGACCTTAAAAAGATTTTGAGTTCGGGGGGTAGGTTATACAAAGGGAAGGTGTTAGCACCCTTTATATCCATGGTTATCCTTGGGCTCTTAGTTACTTAGCTCACTTTAAATTGTTTTGAGAAAGGTGTAGTGTGTGATTAGAAATTTTCTAAGTACTTTATAACGATCCTCGTATGGATGTATATAAAGACTTTGTTTTGAAAATTTGTTTGAAATGTGAAGTGTAAAATGTATTTTGAAATGTGAGCAAGTAATTAAGAGGAACCTACCCTACATTAAGTCTTTACTGTTCTTATATGTTCTTTCAATGGTAAGACTAGCCCTATTATTAAGGAATAGGTAGTCATTACCTTGGATGTAATAAGGGACATGTATAGGGACAATCTGAATATAGGCAACTGTAAGGTGTCTTTAGCAATACGAAGGGACTCATCATCTTTTATTCGAAGGGACAAGATCACTTATCGTAGGCAACCTCGAAGGGACTTGATCTTATAAACTTGAAGGGACTTGATGATATTTATGAAGGGACTTTGCTTAAGACACCTTACTTGACCTTTTGAAATAGGCAACATGAGAGGTAACCCTAGAAAGTGAAAGATGGCGATCAAAGATCGACTTACGTGTGTGAGTGTTCATGTTCAGATATTTATCTTTTTAAATTAGTTATTCTAAGTTATTTTAATTACACATAGTTATACACACCCTAAACTTACTAACCATGGCAATAAAAATATTTACAAAAAATAAAATAGAAACAAAAATAAATCTACGACTATTACATGGCTTTCGCAATTACATAATAATAGAAACGATAATGATAAATATAATAAATAAGCAATAATTTAAAGGTTAGTAATAATGAAATAATAATAAGAGGTTAGTAAAAATATAAAAGAAATAAAATTTCAAGAGAAAATATTAACATTTAAGTTAAATAAATATTTAGAGAAATTTTTAGAAGGAAATAGAATAATTATAATAATAAACAAATAATAATTACTTATAACAAAAAAAAAGGTTAATTATTTAATTATAGTTAAAGATTAAAGTTAATAAAAATTAGGATTAATAAAGAATTAGGGTTTTTTTTAAAAATTAGAGTCTATATTTTGTTTAAGAAAAATTAGGGTTTATGTTTATTATATAATTAATCTATTTACAAAAATATAATAATTATACATATATACATATTATAAAATAAATATAAACAATTTAAATTTTAGAAAAAATAAATTATGATTTTTTAAGAATATAAAGAAAAACATTATAATGGTATTTAGAAATTATTTTCTATAATTTATATTTAATAATTTAAACAAAATAGAATTAATATAAGAAAATAAATTGAAAATAAGAAAAAACAAGAAAATTGGCCAAAAAGTAAGGACCTGGGATTTGAACCCAGGTCCTTTACCTGAACAGACATGCTCCAAAACCAGCTGAGCTACTGCGCGCGTTTGCTATCTAAAGGCAAGGCAATCCTTATGTTGTAAACCTGTAGATCAAATGGAATAAAAGCAAAAAAAAAAATAGCTGGAGGCGGATTCGAACCCTTGCCCTTTGCTTCACATATGCGGCTCTTCACCAACTGAGCCAAGCAGTGTTTGTGATAATATAACATAAACAAAACATAATAAAATAAAATCAATATTCAAAACAGATTTTCGCGCCATGAGTCTTCTTCAACCTCTAGCCGTCTGTTTAGGCTATAGTGACAGTTTTCCGTCGCTATAGCTTATAGTGACAGATTATGTTCGTCACTAAAACCCTGCGCAAATCAAACTTACAATATACAACAAATCAAACAATTTCAATGGTCCAGATTAGTTAATATGAGGTCCCTGAACACAAATATCACATTAATTTTCACAGAAATTAGTTAAATCATGCGTTCCCAAAAGAAATTCTCAAGAACCCTAGTTTTCAGTTTTGATGCATATGGCTATGATTTCTTCAATTGATCACCCAGAAACAATCCTTGCAATGTCACAAACACAAATCAATACTCAAAAACAATTTATCATTGGTTAATATATGAAAACGCAAAATTAAAAAATCATGAAAAAGTGAGAATTCGGATTATGCATTTAGAGGTGTTTTTGATGATGTAAAGCATTGAGACAACATCAGTGAGGTTCAAGAAACATGTTGCAACCTTTAAAACACCTTGATATGTCCTGCAAAGTAGAATCTGATTTGGAGTTTTTTCTTGAATTTTTGAAATTTGGTTCTTGCTCTTGGAGGCTAATTTTTCGTCCCTTTGTGTTTGCTTCATGTTATACATATATAGTATGACCTAACTAGGTCAAAAAATCAGATCATACTTTGGACTTGTGGATCATTGAGATTGAAAAAGATATGCTTCCAAAATATTGAATTTTTTTGATATTTCCTTGCTATTTTTGGTTGATCTGATTTTCTATGATCTCAATCATTTTAAATTGATCTTTATGACTTTCTAGAACCAAAATCTTATCAAATATTGCAACTTTTAATTTTTTATTTTGATTTAAGATGATTTTTAATGTATAAAATCATAATAAATAAAATAAAATGAATAAAAATTTGAATAAGTGATTTTTAATTCGTGCATGATGTCATGGTAGTGTTTGGGTCATAAAAATGCAAGCCCATTTGGAGAAATTTGGTTTTAAGATCCCATTTGCTTCATAAACCTCTCAAAAATTTCCCAACTTTGCAAAGGCACAAATCCATCAATTTTAATTCTTGGATATTTTAGAAAGCTTAGAGAGACCTCTAACCAACCTCTTTGGTATCATGTCCATATCTTTTACCATTCTCAAGTTATGCTCTTTGGAAGATGTTGACTTTTTGTTGACTTTTAGAATGACCTATAATGTCTTAGCTCATACCTTCCAAATGAAGCATTTTTGGGCTTGGCTTTTGAGACACAAAGTTGTAGAGAATTCAATTTCCTTCAAAATGAGCTTTGGATGGAAAATTTTTGATGAAGCATGTGAAAGTTATGGCTGGTCAAAGTTCAGTTGACTTTTCCTGTGAAAACCCTAATTTAGAAACTCGTGATTCTTGATGATCTGAAACTTCCTTGATGAATCATGATCAAACCTTGATAAAATGATGAATTTTACTTCTTATACTTGATGTTGGCAAAAAATCATGAAGTTTGACTTTGGTTTGACCACAGTTGACCTCAGTTTGACTTTTTAACTACTTTGACTGATTTTAGCCTATCTGATCATCTGACTGAGCAAATTTCTTGGGAAAGCCTTGAAACTTGACATAGGGCTTCTTAAATAAATATAGGATGCTATGAATCTCACTTGAAGCCTTGGAAGTCCATTTATCCTGATGAAATCCAAAACCCTAGTTTAAGATGCATTGCTTAGGAGGATACTTGGGACACATTGTCTTGTCTAGGTGAGGGCAAATTTTTGGGTGCAACACCCACTAGTTTATTTCTATTGATTGTGTGAAGAGGTTAGGAATTGTACCGTCTACTCTAGATCAGGGGATGCCAATTGAGACTCCGTCTATTGGTTCTGTGGTTACATCTTTAGTATGTTTGAAGTGTCCGTTGACTATTTTTGATAGAGATTTCAGAGTGGATTTGATTTGTTTATCGCTCGGTAATATGGATGTTATTTTAGGGATAAACTGGTTGGAATTAAACTGGGTCTATATTGATTGTTATAGGAAGAAGTTGATGTTTCTTACTCTTGAAGAGGAAGAGTTGGCTAATTCGTTATCTAATAAAGGGTTGAGAACTTTGTTAGAAGATGAGGCTAAGATGTTTGCAGTGTTTGCATCTTTATCTGTTGAAAGCAAAGTATCAGTTAGTGAGTTGCCATTTGTGCATGAATTTCCGGAATTATTTCCCGATGATATTACAGAATTACCTCCGACGAGAGAAGTTGAACTTACTATTGATCTGATTCTTGGTACAAGGCCTATTTCTATGGCACCGTATAGGATGTATGGCTCAGAGTTGGCTGAATTGAAATCTCAGATTGGAGAGTTACTTGATAAGAAGTTTATTAGACCAAGTATGTCGTCGTGGGGAGCTCCAATGTTGTTGGTAAAGAAGAAAGATGGTAGTATACGTCTGCTTCCGAGGATTGATGACTTAATGGATCAGCTAATTGGTGCATGTATTTTCAGTAAGATTGATCTGAGGTCAGGTTACCATCATATTAGAGTGAAATAATGTGATATTCAGAAGACTGCATTTAGAACTCGTTATGGACACTATGAATATGATGTGATGCCTTTCGGAGTGTCTAATGCGCCAGGTGTATTTATGGAGTATATGAACTGTATCTTCCATTCTTATCTGAATCATTTTATTATGGTGTTTATAAATGATATTCTTATTTATCCTAAGACTGAAGATGATCATAAAGAGCATTTGAGGATTGCATTGTAGGTGTTAAAGGATAAAAAATTGTTTGCGAAGTTATCAAAGTGTGAGTTATTGCTTAATAATGTGAGTTTCTTGGGTCATGTTATTTCTGGCGATGGTATAACAGTGGATCCTTCTAAAGTAAGTGTTGTGTTGCAATGGGAACCTCCGAAGACAGTACATAAATTAGAAGTTTTCTGGGATTAGCATGTTATTATAGAAGCTTTATCCAAGGGTTTTCTAATTTGGCATTACCGTTTACTCAATTGACTAGAAAGATTCAAATGTTTATTTGAGATACAACTTATGAGGAAAGTTTTGAAGAATTGAAAAAGAGATTGACTATGGCACCAGTATTGGTTTTGCCAAGTCCTGGTGAACCTTTTATTGTGTATTGTGATGCATCCAAGATGGGATTAGGTGGATTTTTTATTCAAGATGGTAAGGTAGTGGCTTATGCTTCAAGACAGTTGGGAGTGCATGAGAGGAATTATCCTACTCGTGATCTTGAATTAGCTGCAGTGGTTTTTGTGTTGAAGATTTGGAGGCATTGTTTGTATGGGTCAAAATTTGAAGTATTTAGTGACCACAAGAGTTTGAAGTATTTGTTTGACTAAAAATAGCTTAATATGAGGCATAGAAGATGGTTAGAATTTCTGAAAGATTATGATTTTAATTTGAGCTATCATCCGGGTAAAGCTAATTTAGTAGAAGATGCTTTAAGTCGGAAGACAATTCATATGTCAGAATTGATGGTGAAATAAATGGAGTTAATTGAAAGGTTCAGAGACTTGAGCATGGTTTATGAAATGACACCTGAGAGCGTTAGGCTTGGAATACTAAAGGTGAATAATGACTTTTTGGATGTAATCAAAGAGAATCAGAGACTTGATGTGAAGTTGGTAGATTTGATGCCTACATGAGGAAGTGATCCTGATGGTGATTTCCAAGTAGATAATTCTGGTGTATTGAGATTTCGGGGCAGAATTTGTGTATCAGACAATGCTATACTGAAGAAGGAAATTTTAGAAGAAAGTCATCGAAGTAGCTTGAGTATTCATCCGGGAGCTACAAAGATGTATCAGGACTTGAAGATGTTATTTTGGTGGTTTGGTATGAAAAGAGATATAGCACAATTTGTATATGCTTGTTTGGTGAGACAAAAATAAAAAAATGGAGCATCAGAAGCCTTCAGGAATGATGCAACCATTGGAAATTCCAGAATGGAAATGGGACATTATTGCTATAGACTTTGTTACTAGTTTGACGAATACAACAAGAGGATTTGATGCTATTTGGGTAGCTGTGGATTGGCTTACAAAATTCGCACGTTTTATTCCTATTAATATGAGTTTTTTGTTGACGAAGTTGCCAGAGATTTATATCAGGATGATTGTGAAGTTGCATGATGTCCCTTCGAGTATAGTTTCGGATAGAGATCTGAGGTTCACTTCTGAATTTTGGAAGACTTTGCAAGAGGCTTTGGGTTCAAAGTTGAAATTGAGTTCGACTTATCATCCGCAGACGGATGGTCAGTCGGAAAGGACTATTCAGACGTTAGAGGACTTGTTGAGGACTTGTGTATTGGAACAAGGTGGTGCGTGGGATACTCATTTGCCATTCATTGAGTTCACATACAACAATAGTTGCCATTCTAGTATTGGAATGACACTGTTTGAAGCTTTGTATGGTAGGAGGTGTAGGACGCCTCTGTGTTGGTATGGGACTGGTGAAAATGTGGTGCTTGGACCCGAAGTTGGTCAATAGACTTCTGAGGCAATTCAGATGATCCGTGAGAAGATGAAAGCAACTCAGAGTAGACAAAAGAGTAATCATGATAATCAGAGAAAGGAATTAGAGTTTGATGAAGGTGATCATGTGTTTTTGAGGGTAAATCCAATGATGGGTGTTGGACGTGCTTTGAAATATAAGAAGTTGGATCCTAAGTTCATTGGACCATATCAGATTTTACAAAAAGTTGATATTGTTTCCTATAGAGTGGCATTACCACCAGAGCTTTCGAACTTGCATGACGTGTTTCATGTGTCGCAACTTCGGAAGTATGTGTCTGATCAATCTCATGTTATTCCAAAGGATGAGGTGTAGGTTAGAGATAACCTTACGGTAGAAGCGATGGCGATAAGAATTGAAGACCAGAAATGAAGCAACTCAGAGGTAAAGAGATTCCTCTGGTGATAGTAGCTTGGGGAGGAGCAGCTGGTGGAAGTGTAACCTAGGAGCTGGAAAGCGGGATGTGGGAGTCGTATCCAGAACTTTTCTCATCGAGTACATTTTCGAGGACAAAAATATTTTAAGTGGGGGAGAGTTGTAACACCCCATTTTTAATAATTTATTTGTCGGGTATTTTTGGTGCATTGTTGGCCTTGTTTAGGGCGGGAGTCTTGACGGTTTGTTGTAGTGCCATAGTGGGACGGGTAGAATTATGGTGCGATTAGTAATAATGGGTGTGAGAATAATAATAAGACAAATTAAACAATATTATTATTATTGTTTAAATGATAATAGTAAATATTAGGATTATTATTATTATTATTCTGTTTTAATTAAAATAAGGACGATTTAGTAAAACTATAATAGTGAAGGTTTTAGGAAATTAGATTAATTAGAAAATTAAGAAAAAGATTAGTCATAAGAAGTATGGAGAACCAAAGGAGAGCTAGGAAGAGGAAGAACAACTAGGGAAATCTCCATAGTCAAAATTCGCAGGAAATTTCATCAAGATTTAAGGTAAAGGGGAGAAAGGGATTCTTATTAGGTGATATAACATGATGGGGTAGTGAGGGGTCCTTTACCTCGTAGGATATTTGTTGTGTATAATGTTATATGATGAATATGTGATTGTATGACTGTTGTTGCAATTTCGATATGATCTTGTTAGTCTTTGGTGGAATATTGTTGTTGTTGTTGTTATGTTGTATACATGACTTGTGCAGATTTTTATTGTTGCAGAATGTTAGTTACGAATCTAGATCTAGAACTATTAGAACTGAATTTGTAACAATAGATGAAAGAATAACACGATGAAGAGTGTAAAATTTGTATAGAAACCTTCCTAAGACTGGCCTGATGTGTAGAAACGAGGATCATAGGAAACAAATTCAGAATGGTGTGGAAAACATGAAAAATTAGAGTGTCTCTGGTAATACGCGTAAGGGGAATGCATTACGCGTATGGAGGGGCGATAGAACCAAGCATTACCCGTAACAGAGGGTCATTACACGTATGAATGTTGACTTTTCAGGGCCATCTGCCCTGAAGGAAAATTGCGATCTAAACGCAGCGGAAAACAAAAATTTTCCTTTAGTGATCCTTACGAATGAGCATGGTCAGTGATAGAATCGTTACCTCTTTGTGGCGATTCAGATCTTTGATGCAGCGATCACAAGCGTTGATGAAGTGCAACGCCTCTACTCAGTCCACACGAACAGCTTCCGGTCACAGTGCTAGCTGCTTACGAACGGAATTATTTGAGTGAGAATCAAAAACGAAATTGCATCAAGTAAAAGCTTCATCACAAGGGTTCCTTTTATAGACTCTCTTGTGGGCTGCGGGCTAAAAGCCCAATTCACATGATCCATAATAATATTATATATTATTATAATAACTATTATTATAATAAATATATTTATTTTATTATTATTTTATAACCATTATAAAATAACAATAATTATTATTATATTATCCGAATTTCTATTTTTCACTTAAGTGCACCGTACCTTACGGTGTTCCTTTGATTTCTCTATCTCTCATCAAACTGTCCTTATGTGTGTGACCCTGTAGGATTTCGTAACGTTGGTAATTATATTAAATTATATATTTAACATAATAAACAGTGAGCGGTATCTAGCAACACATCACTGCTACCCAAGTCACGAAAATGTCATGTGATCTGACAAAACCTTTTTCGTGATAATATATGTTTGTACAATTACCCTTTTGCCCCTATGTCTATATTGAACACAAGGCATACACTGTGTCATCCTTGTCCAGTTCAATATTGGGCCCTTAGACATTTCTCCTGTTATGCAGGATTGGCAAATTCCATCTAGGACACTCATGTCCCTCAGCATGCTTCGTGGAGTGCCCATCAACTGTCTTTATGATCATCCAGTTACGGATAATGTTTGATCAACAATAAAGCACCCGACTCTACATCTAGGGTCCATAGTGGTTTCAGGTCGAAGGGTGGTAATACACCATTATCACCATGAGAATAACTTATGACACTTTGCATAACATACTATGTAGTATTCTCATAGCGGGTCAATCCGGTATAAATATTACTCCTAATATTTATACCTATGTCAAGACTTGATAACCCTTTATCCATGATCCATGAGATGTGATCATCAGTCTATCTTCATAATAGTCTCAATGCTTTAATGTTATCCCACTTTGCAATAAAGCTTGACTACGGATATTTTAAGAATAATGTCTTTATGTTTAATGGGATCTCATGATTAAGTCACACTTAACATTTCATTAAACAGACTAACTATTCTAGGGACTTTATTATTCTGAAAGACAAACATAATAAAGAAATGCCTTTTATTATTAAACGAATAATCCGATACAAGTACCAAAAAGTATTGGCCTCTAGGGCTTACACCAACAATCTCCCACTAGCACTAGAGCCAATTAGGCATACCCTTAATACCCATAGATCTAGTATGACCATCATGCTTCTGTTGCGCAAGAGGCTTTGTTAATGGGTCAGCGATATTGTCAAGTGTAGGTACTCTGCATATCTTCACATCTCCCCGATCGATTATCTCTCGAATGAGGTGATAACGCCTAAGTATGTGTTTGGATCGTTGGTGAGATCTAGGCTCCTTAGCTTGTGCGATAGCACCATTGTTATCACAATATAAACCAATGGGATCCACAATGCTAGGGACTATGCCAAGTTCACTAATGAACTTCTTGATCCAAACAGCTTCCTTTGCTGCATTTGAGGCAGCAATATACTCGGCCTCAGTTGTAGAATCAGCAACTGTTTCCTGCTTTGAACTTTTCCAGCTCACAGCGCCACCATTGAGACAGAACACATAACCAGATTGTGATCTAAAATCATCCTTATCTGTCTGGAAGCTAGCATCAGTGTAACCAATTACATCAAGCTCTTCCTGACCTCCATATATCAAGAATGAATCCTTAGTCCTTCTCAAGTACTTAAGGATATTCTTGACAGCTACCCAGTGAGCATCACCGGGATCAGATTGGTACCTACTCGTTGCACTTAATGCATACGAGACATCTGGTCGAGTACATAACATGGCATACATGATAGATCCTATTGCAGATGCATATGGAATCTTATTCATGCGATCCCTTTCTTCCTTAGTTGAAGGGGATTGTGTTTTTGATAAACACAGACCATGTTGCATAGGTATGAATCCTTTCTTGGAATCATGCATATTAAAGCGTCTCAACACTTTATCTATGTATGTACTCTGACTTAGGCCAAGCAGTTTTTGTGATCTATCTCTATAGATCCTAATTCCTAATATATAGGCTGCTTCACCTAGGTCTTTCATAGAAAAACAATTCCCTAACCAAGTCTTCACTTGTTGCAAGGTAGGGACATCGTTTCCAATGAGTAATATGTCATCTACATATAATACCAGAAACACGATCATGCTCCCACTAACCTTCTTGTAGACACAAGGTTCATCTTCATTTTTGATGAATCCATATTGTTTTACGGTTTCATCAAAACGAAGATTCCAGCTTCTGGAAGCTTGCTTTAATCCATAGATTGATCGCTGTAACTTGCATATCTTTTGGGCATCTTGTGGTATGTCAAATCCTTCAGGTTGTGTCATGTACACATCCTCAAGAAGATTCCCATTAAGGAAAGCAGTTTTGACATCCATCTGCCATATTTCATAATCATGATATGCAGCGATGGCAAGTAAAATCCGAACAGATTTAAGCATTGCAACTGGTGAAAAGGTTTCATCATAGTCAACCCCATGAATTTGTTTATAGCCTTTTGCAACCAGTCTTGCTTTATAGGTATGTACCTTACCATCCATGTCAGTCTTCTTCTTGAAGACCCACTTGCATCCTATAGGGTTAACTCCTATAGGAGGTTCTACCAAGGTCCAAACCTGGTTTGTGTACATGGAATCCATTTCAGATTTCATGGCTTCTAGCCACTTCTCAGACTCAGGACCAGTTATGGCCTCTTTGTAGGTCACAGGCTCATCTTGATCCATGAGTAATACATCACCCTGATCACTTATGAGATATCCATATCTCTCAGGTTGGTGACGTGTCCTGCTTGACCTACGCTGGTCTTGTTCTACTTGAGCAGGTTGCTCTTCCACAACTACTTGTGTTTCCTGCTCTAGTTCCTCCATAGGTGTTTCAATGTTTTGTGATTCTTGAATTTCTTCAAGCTCTATTTTCCTCCCACTGTTTCCTTTGGAAATAAAATCCCTTTCCAGAAAGACTCCAGTTCGAGCGACAAACACTTTGCCCTCAGAAGGATTGTAGAAGTAATATCCTCTTGTTTCTTTAGGATATCCCACAAATAAGCATTTGTCAGATTTGGGCTCAAGCTTGGTTGAAATTTGTCGTTTGACGTAAACTTCGCAACCCCAAATCTTCATGTAAGACATATGTGGTTTCTTACCACTCCATATCTCATATGGTGTCTTATCAACCTTTTTGGATGGAACACGGTTAAGTGTGTAAGCTGCTGTTAATAATGCATGTCCCCAAAAGGAGTTTGGAAGATCGGCGTGACTCATCATGGATCGGACCATGTCTAACAAGGTTCGATTTCTTCTCTCAGATACACCATTCCATTGTGGTGTTCCAGGAGGAGTAAGTTGGGATAGAATCCCATACTCTTTTAGATGGTCATCAAATTCTAGGCTTAAATATTCACCGCCTCGATCTGATCGAAGAACTTTAATATTCTTCCCTAGTTGGTTTTGTACTTCATTCTTGAATTCCTTGAACTTTTCAAAGGACTCAGATTTGTGTTTCATTAAATACACATATCCGTATCTACTGAAGTCATCAGTGAAAGTGATGAAGTACTGAAAACCTCCTCTGGCTGGTATGTTCAGTGGTCCACATACATCAGTATGTATGAGTGCCAAAAGATCATTAGCCCTTTCACCTCTTCCTGTGAATGGGGACTTTGTCATCTTTCCAATTAAACAAGATCTGCATGTCTCATATGATTCATAATCAAAAGAGTCCAAGAGTCCATCTTTATGGAGTTTGGAAATGCGTTTCTCATTTATGTGGCCTAATCGACAGTGCCAAAGGTAAGTTGGATTCAACTCATTAGGTTTCAACCTTTTAGTATTAATGTTATAAATTGGCATTTCAAGATCAAGGACATATAGTCCATTATTCATTTTTGCAGTAGCATAGAATATATCATTCAAATAAATGGAGCAACAATTGTTCTTTATTATGAATGAAAAACCAAACTTGTCCAAACAAGAAACGGAAATAATATTCCTGCTAATTGCAGGTACATAATAACAGTTCTCTAACTGAATTATTAAACCACTAGGTAAAGTTAAAACATAAGTTCCTACAGCTAAAGCAGCAACCTTTGCTCCATTGCCAACTCGTAGGTCAACTTCACCTTTTGCCAAATCTCTACTCCTTTTTAGCCCCTGCACATTAGTACAAATGTGAGAACCGCATCCAGTATCTAATACCCATGATGCAGAAGTAGATAAATTAATTTCAATAACAAAAATACCTGAATTTGAAGTCTCTACTCCATTTTTCTTATCTTCCAGGTACTTTGGGCAATTTCTCTTCCAATGTCCGGTCTTACCGCAATGGAAGCAAGTGCCCTCCTTTGCTATTCCTCCACTAGGCTTCAAAACAGGAGGAGTGGGTTTGGGTTTGGCAACTTCCTTGCCTTTCCCTCTACCACCCTGTTTGATGGGCCTCTTGTTCTGTTTCTTTCCATTACTGACCATCAGAATGGATTTCCCTTTTGTCTTCATATTCTGCTCAGCAGTTCTCAACATGCCTAGCAGTTCTGGAAGACTTTTGTCCAAGTCATTCATATTGAAATTCAGGACAAACTGACTGAAGCTCTCTGGCAACGATTGCAAGATCAGATCAATCGCAAGTTCTTTTCCAAGGGGAAACCCTAATCTGTCAAGGTTCTCCACATACCCAATCATCTTGAGTACATGGGGACTTACAGGGGCTCCCTCAGCTAACTTGCTGTTAAAAAGGGACTTTGAAACCTGAAACCTCTCATTTCTTGCTTGCTCTTGATAAAGCATTTTCAGATGTCCGATCATATCGAACGCAGACATGTTCTCGTGTTGCTTTTGCAACTCAGAGTTCATGGTAGCAAGCATGAGGCAAGCGGTTTCATTGGCATCATCGAAATGCTTCTTATAAGCATCTCTTTCTGCCTTTGATGCAGAACTAGGAGGTTCCTCCTCAGGAACTGGTGTCTCCAAGACATACAGCTTCTTATCGTGCTTGAGGACAATCCTCAGATTACGGTGCCAATCCAGGAAATTTGTCCCAGACAATTTTTCCTTATCTAGGATGGATCGCAAAATATTGTTCGATGTGTTTGTTGTCATGGTAATCTACAAGAGAAATATGAAAATATAAGTATCATTAAAACAACATATTTAATTAGGCCTTTAATCAAATATGCTCCCACTATTTTATTCAAAACAAATGACCCTCATCATTTGATTCGGAAAATCCCGTTGGAAGACTTTCTAGTGGGTCGAGATCCATGTTTCACTTTGTTTTAAGTCAGCGTTAGGCTGATTACACAAAACTAAGTTATTTAGGTAGGAACTCCTTCCAATTGTATCTCATACAACTCTCGAATATTTTCAATTGGGTGAATAACTCCTTATTCTGATCCATCACATGAATCATTCCCAATTCTTGCTTCTAAACATGTATAATCTTATTATAATTTGTTTAGTTAAGTTTGACCCATTATTTTAGCAATTGGATATTACAATTATCCCATCACACCTTACTAATATAGAACATGCACCTCGCGTAGGCGAAACCTACAATGCTCGATACTAGTCTTGATGAGTGCTAAAAATTGGAAAGCATAAACTTAATATTTAATTTTTGAGGGAATTTGTTATTAGTTTGATCTCACCGGCTTAACATGCAAAACGTCTCTCACATGCATCAACATACAATTACATGCATCAACATACATATAAAAAGATACAATTATGGCCCCTAACGCAATTGTTCTCTCAAGCCAATGAGAGAACCTAAGCTAACCTAATAACGATCTAAGCTTCTCCAAGCATGATCTCCAAGGTTATCCTCCTTTAATATTGAATACTTCCTTTTTCTTCATAACATAATATTACATTACATATAAGAAAACTCGTTTTACATACGAGGGAGTGAGATGAGAAAAGAAGTTACATAAAGAGATTGAGAGAGAGGCACGACTCGCAGGCCGTATTTAAAAATCCCAAAACAATAATAAAGGATAAACTAAGGCCATAACTGATCACCACAAATAAATAATAATAATAAACACTTTTATTATTAGTTTAAAATTCCGATAATTAAATAAACTAAATTAAATTTCGGCTGATTGATCACACTTTGCAGACTTAGCCGGGGGTTCCGCTGCCCGGTCAGCGGACGGTGGTTCCGCTGACCGTTCAGCGGACGGGGGTCAAGGGGGCAGCGCCTCCTTGCGGGGTTGTCAGGGGCAGCGCCACGGCGAAAAATTTTATGAACACTTCATTGTATTTCACGTCGTTTCCTGCACAACTTTTGTGCATTTACAACCCCAACCGGAAAAGTCTGCGGCAATACAACACTTGTACTGCCATTAATCCTAATGCAACAATTTCATGCCGTCAAACACAACTCGATTGATAACTCAATATGATAGATCAACATGTCATTGTTTCACCATACTAACGTCGGATTCCGAAGCGAATGAAAATGATGATCTTTCAAAAGAATTACAATCCTTATGTGATTGAATGGATGAAATCAAAAACAGTATATCCCATATACCATCTTTGCATCAGAATTTCTTATATCTTATATAAAAGTGATCGATCTAATTGTGTAACCTATGGATGATCAATGTATCGCACAACTTCACCATACTAATGTCGGATTCCGAAGCATAATCAACATCAATCATCCAAATCGTACACAACAGATGCCAAATTTAATTAATCGTTTATTGTTAAATTCGTTCTGTGTTTTAATCGAATCAAATACAGAAAAAAAAAATGGAAATTTAACAGCTATCAGATCCATGGTTTCGTAAGTGGCTCTGATACCACTGAAGGAAAATTGCGTAAGTGGCTATTAGAACTGAATTTGTAACAATAGATGAAAGAATAACACGATGAAGAGTGTAAAATTTGTATAGAAACCTTCCTAAGACTGGCCTGATGTGTAGAAACGAGGATCATAGGAAACAAATTCAGAATGGTGTGGAAAACATGAAAAATTAGAGTGTCTCTGGTAATACGCGTAAGGGGAATGCATTACGCGTATGGAGGGGCGATAGAACCAAGCATTACCCGTAACAGAGGGTCATTACACGTATGAATGTTGACTTTTCAGGGCCATCTGCCCATTCTAGTAAGTTACGCGTAGCAAGACAAGGCAATATGCATATGAGGAGGCTATACATGTATTGGCCTGTGAGGGGAGAGCATTACGCGTATTGAGGGTTTATGGTGGGCGTAGGAGCTGGTCCATATGCGTATGGCCTTGAGCAATACGCATATGACCAGGCTTGTAGGGAAAATTGTGGTGATTTGTGATTTTTGTCCCCATTTTGCGTCTGATGTCAATTCTTTTGATTTGAGGCAATAATGTAGACCTTAGGATATAATTGATTGAGAATTGGTGATGAGAAATTGACTAGTAATGAAACTTAGTTAATTAATGGAACGATTAATTACTTAAGTCACGTGAGGAATATTTTGGTGATTGTGTGGAATTATTGTTGTATATGTGATGGGATGGATCGTGTAGATGTATAATATGATGTTTATACATGTTGTATGCATATTCATGGTCATGCATACATTGAGGTATTATTGGTGGGATGAATCATTGTCGGATGGGCGTATGCGATTCATCCATACTCCATTGTGGATAATGGTGGGGATAATCATTGTCGAATGGGTGTATGTGGTTTATCCGAGTTTGACTGAATGAACTAATTTGAGCTGGTACCACATGCAGTATGTCGTTGTTGAGTCACATTGCATAATTGTTGTTGTTTCGTTGTTGCATAATCATTGGTGTGATATTGTTGTATATGTTGATTTGAGTGAGAAACTACACTTGATATGTTTCATGTACCGTTAATATTTGAATGTGTTTCTCACCCTTTTGTTGTTATTATATATGTACTTCTTTGGAAATATATATAATCTAGGTACTTGGGAGTGCATGGACTTCGTGTTGCTTGATCGAGTCATAGGACTGCTCTGATACGTAACACAGGATGGGGAAATTTTGATGCTTTATTTATTTTACTTTTGTTACATATCACATTTATGTAGTTGGAAACCTTATAAACCATGAACACCTTGATGAATTATTATTGATGCTGATTTTTATTATAAGTTGAAATAAGTCAGATTTTCCGTTGTTTTTAATAAATGAGCCTTGACGATTAAAGTTGTTGATGTGGCATTCAACTTGTGTTTTAACTCTGATTTTACTTGTTATTTTATTATTTAGTAAAATGGGAAAAGTGAGGTGTTACAGAGATGGCTTTCAAGAAAACTGATGATGTTGACGAAGAGCTAGAACAGAGAGAAATTCCTGTTTAGGTGGAGCATAGTGATACTGAATTGCATGACCCAGATGAAGTCAAAGAAGAAGCAAAAATTGCTGTCGAAGATGAGGAGACTGATAATGACTATCTGCTGGCTGCTGGAAGAGATGGGTCGAAAAGAGTCATCAAGCCACCTCAAAGACTTGGTTATGTAGATCTTATAGCTTATGCCTTAATCTCTGTAAGTGAGGTTCTAGACAAAGAACCTAGAGTCTATAAGGAAGTTATGAGGAGTCGAAATAAGACTAAATGGTTGAAGGCCATGGATGATGAGATGAAATCTCTTCATGATAATAATACATGGGAATTGATTGAAAAACCTGCTAAAGCCATGTTAGTCAGCTGTAAATGGATTTTCAAAGTTAAGGAAGGAAATGAAGGAGTGGCGTCGAATAGATACAAGGCAAGGTTGGTTGCAAGGGGTTTCACTCAGAAAGAAGGTGTGGACTTCAATGACGTGTTCTCTCCTGTTGTGAAGCACAAGTCCATTCGAATGTTGCTTGCCATGGTGGCATAGTTTGACCTTGAACTAGAACAGATGGATGTGAATACTGCTTTCTTGTATGGTGATCCTGATGAAATAATCCGGATGAGGCAACCTGAAGGGTATGTCGAAGAGGGGAAAGAAGAGTATGAGTTAAAACTGAATAGATCTTTATATGGGCTGAAAAAATATCTTCGACAGTGGAATAAGAGATTCGACAAGTTCATGGCACACATCAGTTTCATCAGAGGTCAGTTCGACCACTGTGTTTACTTCAGATTTCGACTTGATAGTTCATTTGTTATTTTGTTGCTTTATGTGGATGATATTCTAATAGCAAGCAACTATGTAGAAGATGTATTGAGGGTGAAGGTTGAACTCAATAAGGAGTTTGATACGAAGGATCTGGGAGCTGCGTCCAAGATTCTTGGGATTGACATTTGGAGAGATAAAAAACAGTCGAGATTATGCTTATATCAAGAGGCATACCCGAAGAAGATTCTAGATAAGTTTTGTATGTCGAATTCAAAGTCTATTGTGACTCCGACAAACCCTCAATTAAAGATGAGTATAGATCAGTGTCCTAGTACTGATGTCGAAAGAGCTTATATGGATAGCATTTCATATGCTAATATAGTAGGCTCTTTGATGTATGTTATGGTCTGTACTAGACCCGACATAGCATACGCAATACATATTGTAAGCAGGTACATGGAGAATCCTGGAAAGGCTCACTGACAAGCATTGAAGTGGATTCTAAGGTACATAAATGGGTCTTTGAGCAGAGTCCTAATTTATGGTAGAGCATTAGGTGAAGATAGTAAAGCAGAAATCGAAGGATATGTCGACTCTGATTATGCAGGTTGTATGGATTCAAGAAAATATATTTCTGGATATGTTTTCACTATGTTTGGCACAACAATTAGTTGGAAAGAAACACTTCAGAAGGTTGCTGCCTTATCAACCACTGAAGCGGAATATATCGCCCTAACTAAAGTTGTAAAGGAAGAATTGTGGCTTGAAGGTTTTGCAAAGGAGCTGAAACTTCAAGGTCGAGGTATCACTATTAAATGTGATAGTTAAAGTACAATACACCTGTCGAAGAACTCAGCCTATCATGAGCGAACCAAGCACATTGATGTGAGGATGCATTTCGTCAGAGGGTTAATCGAGCGTGGAGAAGTCCAAGTGCTGAAGGTTTCGACAGTTCATAATGTTGTTGATATGATCACCAAGACGTTGCCGAGTTGCAAATTTTTCCATTGTATGCAGTTGATAAAGCTGCATGAAGAAAGATAGTTTATTTCTTGTAGGTATAGGGTGTGTTCCAAGGTGGAGATTTGTGGAATATTGGAACAAACCCTAGTACGAATAGCATGTTGTCGAAGTCCGCTCACATGTTATTGTTTAATTGGGCCTTGTGTTATGGATCTTGTTTAAGTTAGCTTGAACCTTAAGTTAGCTTATAATGAGTAATCGTTAAAAAGCTCATTAGGTTAGTGGGTTAGTTTTCTTATAAATAACATATTAGTCTCTCATATTTTATATAAGGGAAAATAGGAAGATAAAACCCTAATTCAAAAGTGAGAGAGGTTATTTGTTATTCTTGTATACTTGTAATCTTGTTTTAAGAGAAATAAAATAATAACAGTTTATAACCAATTCTTTTATATGTGGTTATCCTAAATCCTAACTCTTGTGGGTTTCTTGATCATAAAGAAATCTATTATACTTTGTTTCTAAGGTATTCGATTCACAACAAATTATTTATAAAATAAAATAAAAAGTGTGTATATATAAATGACATGGTAGTTAAGAAAACATGCATTAAAGTGGGGTATATTTTTTTTTGTTGTTGATAAAATTAAGAAAATTCTCGATCGATGAATGTAGAATATTTTGAGAAAATATTTAACCTAAAAAAACAGTTTTATATTATATTTTGGTAAATATAAATATACACGATGGATGAAAAACTTCCAAAAGTTTATAAAATTAAATGGTAGATATTCAACAACGAAAATGTTGGGATATACTATCTCTATCTATTAATAAAATATATTTTGAAAGAAAAAATCTAAATTAAAAGAATGCTTGCAATATCAAATTTTATTTGATTACTTAAAAATGTAAACCATTTTTTGATTTGTCTGTGTCTTCCTTGCGCACAGGTAGGTACAAAAATATTTTTTTCTTTCTTAAGAATGGTAGTGTTCTGGGCTGTTCTGGGCAGGCCCAATTCCCATAATTGGGCTAGGCGAACCAGTTCTACGGAACGCTCGACGTCGAGCAATATTGAGAATCATGGTCTCTGTCGACCAAAGTTGTACCGACCAAGACGAAGTCTTCCAACGGCTAGTTCTGACCGTTACCTATCTTTACAGATTCCGCGATCCGCGCCCAACAGTGTGGACCAATAATCTTCCACTTGGCCCAGTATATAAACCCTCTCATTTGAGAGGGTCAGGTATTCAATTCTCTGACCTTAATTCCTGTACTTGCTCACTCTTTGCTCGGTATCTCACTTCAGCATCAGAGTGCCGTGCAGGTACACCCCCCTCCTCTCCTCGTCAACCGTCTTTCAACAACACTCGAAGCCAGCCGTATCGGATCCTGATCTCCAGGTACGATCAGGTAGTATTTAATATTTCACTATTACTATTCTGCGTATAAATTTACTCTTGTAAAGAAAAAATTAATTAATTAATTATATATATATATATATATATATATATATATATATATATATATATATATATATATATATATATATATATATATATATATCATGTCCATTTAAAATCTTAAAATTTAATTTACAAGGTTGGAGAAAAAAGAGGAAGACTTAAAAAAATGAAGAATCAAATGAAAAAAATTGAAAGATTTAAGTGGGAGATCTTAAGTGATTTAATTTTATTCATAATACAAAAATATCTAGTTTGAGGAATTAAAAAAAAAATTATATTAGATGAGGGGTTCAGAAGACTTAAATAAATTCTTCAATTATATTCTATGTTATTATGATTGAAAATTTAAAATACATTGATGTAAAACATTTACTTATCTTTCTTTACAAACTAATTACTTCAAAAATATATTAAAGATTTTTCTATTTTTTTTTATATCTTATTTTTCCAGAAGCCTTCCTCCCTCTTCTAACTCGCAAATAGAGTTTAAAGCATCAGGTATATGTTAGGGTTGATTGAAAATATAAGTGTTGAAGAAGTCTCACATCACTTAGTTTTTAGTTTTGTAAGGAAAAAAGGAATCCAGGGCAATACAAAGGATTCAAGTTTTTTATTACAACAATGCATCAATCAAAACACTTTAAATTTGTATGACTTTCTCTGTTCTCTTATACTCTTGTGTTAGAGTCTTGCGAGATGTACTTAAATATTTGTGGCTTTGAAGGGTGTGGATGTACTAGGGACATTGAGATGGTTGAGGGTAAATCATGTGTTATAACAATTTTCACATAGTATTACTCTTTGGTTGTCATTTAACAACATACGTGGTTTTTTCCTCCTATTTATGGAGTTTCCACATTATGTTTTAATGTGATTGTGTCTTTTATTTTTCCTATGTTAGTTTTTTTCGTAACAACTGGTATATGGGCCATCGCTCGACTTGATAGGAGATCAGAAACTGGAACTGTTGTTGAATACGGTTATAGGATGTGGGGACTCACTCTTGTGGGGGAGATTATTATGGCAAATGTGAGTGGTTAAGTCTCACATCGGTTATGAATTGGTGGAATGTTGGATTTATGAGAGAGATAACTCATTTATCTAATACTCCCTACGTTCCTATTTATAAGCAAATTTTGACTTTTTAGGTTCATTGAATAAATATGTATTTGGACTACATGTAGGTTAGATACATCAATTATTCAATGAACTTTAAAATTTAAAATTTGCTTATAAATAGAAATAGAGGGAGTATCTTAAGGTTTTTGGTGGAGTTGTGGTGTTTTCCTCTCTTGTGGTCCTAGAGCATTAGGTGTCAATTGGTGCTCCTGACTTCCTTGGACTCCCTAAAAAGTGGTATCTGAGCTTTTGATTTAATCCACGTCAAAAAAGAAGGTAATGTTCTCAAAGAGTTGTTGAGTTATAGTCACAAGTTCCAATGTGCAGCTTAGGCCGGAGAAAATTGATGGAAAAATTGTTTTTAACATGTAGAAAGTTCAAAAACAAGATTACACAATGCATACTATGAGATTATGTTAGTGGTTGAAGATCTTTTTGCCAACATGGAAGTTGTGCCATACATTTTCTTAATGATTTTTGGCATTTGAAATTCTTGGAGTGGTTTAACTTCTAGTGTAACATGTTCTCCATGATAGAGTATATGATTGTCGGCGATGATAATGTGAAATTCTCGGAGTGGTTTAACTTCAAACAAAATATAATCTTCATGGTAGAGTATGATTGATTTTGAACTATGATTGTCGGTGAAGACAATGTCAAAAATCTTAAAGTGGATTAGCTTCAAGTGACTATATTATTAATGGTGGAGTATGATAGTTCTTTTTAACTATGATTGTCAGTGAAGATCTAGTAAAAATTCTTGAAGTGTAGTTTTAAGTTACTATATTCCTTATGGTGGAGTATAATTGTCGATGAAGACATTGAAAGCTGACGTATTATTTTCAATCAATGTGGATTCGTGTTCAAATCCTCTTACTTGTTTTTCTTAGTATTGTTTTTTTTTTCCTTTTCTTTGATTGTTTGTATTTTGATTTGTATTTGATGGAGTATCCCTTGTGTTTTTATTAATACAATTATCTATTGTTTATTAAAAAATTCATTCAAAATCAATTTTGCATAAATATAAATTGAAAGTAAAATATGTTATATTCGAATATATTTATAAAAAAGTGAATTGAAAAATAAATTTTACTATGAAAAATGTGTTTAGAATAAAAAAATATAAATGTCAACTTCACTTTTAAATTAATTTTAGATGTATGAAAATTTCATTTTGACGGATTTTAGTTTTTAATCAAATATTTCAAAATTAGTTAAAAAATATTATTATTTTTTTTGCCAAAATTCAAAATTTTCTAAAATTACTTTTGTCTCTTCTAAAATTGAAAACAAAAATGTAAGTTGATTATGGAATAAGTGAACGGTTATTTAACCAAATAGAATCGAAACCATTCATTTATGTAACTGTAATAAGTGTGACAATTTTTAACTGTTCCATAAATTTTTGCCTTTTAATAGTAAAAAGTTAGAATTATTTGTTGGTGTACAAGATAAATGATGAAAAGGAGAATATTCTATTAATGAGAATGACGTCTATAAAGGAACCAATTAGAATGATTGTTACAATGATTGAGTGACATCCCTAGTCTATTTATAGGCTAAAATTAGGGTTACAAAAAAACAACACATAAAATACTAAAATACCATTTAACAAACTTAATGACCGATAAATATAAATTATTTATTTCTAATACCATCCCTTAATTTATATTTCTTCAAAATTAACCACACCAATTCCATCCCTTAAGCGAAGAAATTGATCAGTCTTGATGGCATTCGTCAGAACATCTGCCAGTTGTTTCTGGGTGCTGCAATGCTCAACATCTAGCACTCCACTCTGAACCTGATTTCTCAAAAAATGATATTTGATCTCAATATGCTTGCTTCTCCCATGCAACACTGGGTTTCTGTCAAGATTGATTGCAGACTTGTTGTCAATCATCACCTTCAGAGGTTTGTTTACTTTGATCTTCAGATCCTGCATCAAATTTAGAATCCACACAGTTTGACATGCAGTAACATCACCTGCAATATATTTTGCTTCACAGGTTGACAGCGCAACAACATGTTGCTTCTTGGAACACCAAGAAATAGGACCTCCCAGAAATTTGAACAAGTACCCAGAAGTACTTCTTCTGTCAACTCTGTCTCCACACCAATTAGAATTTGAATAGCTCAGAAGTTTTGATTCAATATTTCTCCTAGAAGGGAATAACACTCCATACTTCAAAGTTTCCTTGATATATCTCAGAATCTTGACAACAACTTGGTAATGAGACCACTTGGGTTTACTCATGAATTTGCTAACCATTCCAACTACATAGCAAATGGCAGGTCTGGTATTACACAAATACCTCAAAAAACCAACCAACTGTTTGAAGGTTCACATCCTCACCATCAGAATCAAAATCTAGTTTCTAATTTTTGCCAGTAGGTGTGATAGCAGTCTTACAATTCTGCAGCTTAAATCTCTTCAGAAGTTCAAGTTCATACTTCAGCTGATGCAAAATGATACCTTTCTCAGAATATGTGAACTCCATCCCTAGAAAGTATGTCATTTTGTCGAGATCAGTAATCTCAAACTCATTCATTAGCACATTCTTGAACTTGGCTATCTCTTATTCAGAACTTCCTGTCAGCAGTATGTCATCAACATACAAACACACCAGAATCATATTGCCTCTAGAAGTATGTTGAACATAAACGCCGTACTCTATCTCACATTTTTAAAAACCCTGTTCCTTGAAAAATCAATCAATCTTCTAATTCCAAGCTTTGGGCGCTTGCTTCAATCCGTACAGAGCTTTGTGTAATATGTACACCATCCCTTCCTGATTCCTTTTAACAAATCCAGGAGGTTGTGACACGTACACCTCTTCATGTAATGAACCATTCAGAAATGCGGATTTCACATCTAAATGCATTAGAGGCAAATTCCTGTTAGCAGCTATTGCAATCACCAATTTGATTCTTTCATGTCTTGCTAAAGGTGCAAACAATTCAGAATAATCAAGCCCAGGTTTCTGCAGAAATCCTCTTGCTACTAACCTCGCTTTGTGTTTTCCAATTGATTCATCTGGCCTTAGCTTCTTCTTAAAAACCCATCTGACGCTGATGGCTTTCTTGTCCTTCGAAAGTTCTGTCAGCTTCCAAGTATTGTTTCTCTATATAGCATCAAGTTCTTCTTTCATGGCTTTCAGCCATACTTCCTTCTTAAGAGCCTCTTCCGTACTTACAGGTTCAGAGTCTACTAACATGGCACACTGAATAACTTCTCCTTCAGAATCAACTTCAGTATCTTGCAGCATGTCAAACTCTGCAAACCTTCTTGGAATTCTTCTGATTCTTTGTGGCCTCTAACCTTGTTCAGAATCTCCTTCGGATGTTTGAACCTCAGGAGTTTCTCCTTTAGAAGCTCTAGCTTCAGAAGGTTGACTTCCTCTAGAGCCTTGACCTTGACCATCTTCAGAGTCTGGCATATTCCCAATGTCTGAATTACCACCAGAATTTGGGTCATCAGAATCACCTTCATCTTCTGAGTCTTCTTCAGAATCAGAATCACCATCAGAGTTAGAATCATTATCAGAATTCACTCCAGCTTCGGAAATTCTTAGTTCTGAGATTTCTTCAGAAGTTCTCACATCAGAGTTCGATTGAGACTTTTCCCAATTCCAAACTTCTGATTCCTTCACAATTACGTCTCTGCTGAATTCAACTTGATTAGTTTCTGGACAATAAAGCTTGTACGCACCTGTACTGTGGTGTCCCACTAGTAAAATCACTTTGCTTCTATCATCCAGTTTCTATCTTCTAGCTTCTGGAACATGTTTATAACATACAGAACCAAAAACCTTTAGATGACTGACACTCTGCTTATCTCCAGTCCATTTCTGAATAAGAACAATTTCTTTCAGCTTCTTCGTTGGACATCTCTTGAGTACATATGTTGCGGTGGCAACAACTTCTCCCCACAAGTTCTAAGGAAGCTTCTTTTCCTTCAGCATGCTTCTCGTCATATCAAGCAAAGTACAATTTCTTCTTTCAGCAATACCATTGTGTTGAGGATTATAAGGAGCACTAACCTCATGCTCAATTCCATTCCCCTCACAGAACTTCTGGAACTCTTTGGAGTTATACTCTCCTCCACCATCAGTTCTGAGAATCTTCAGAGTCTGACCACTCTGATTATGAACCTTCAATCTGAACTTCTTGAATTCAGCAAACACCTCGTGTTTAAACTTAATGAGGGATAGCCACATCATTCTGGTGAACTCATCAACAAATGACATAAAGTATTTGTTTCCTCCAATCGATGCTACTGGAAATGAACCACACACATCAGAATGTACTACTCCCAAGGCATGTTTGGCTCTTGGAGCTACTTCTGATGCAAATGGCAATCTTGGTTGCTTTCCTTCCATGTACACTTTGCATGACATCCCAGGCTTCTTGATTGTAGGAATTCCATATACCAACTTCTTTGAATTCAGATGCCCTAAACTTCTGAAATTCAGATGACCAAATCTTTTGTGCCACAACTCACTTTCTTCCACAACACTTGTTGCACTAAGACATTCTGAGTCTGCAGTTCTGACATTCACTTTGAATGTTCTGTTTCCTCCTTGCTCTGATTCCATAATTAACTTCTGATTACAGTCATACAACTTCAGAAGATTGTCCTTCATGGTAATTGAAAAACCTTTCAATTAATTGCCCCACACTCATTAGATTGCTTCTTATGTCAGGTACATACCACACTTTCTAAATCAATGTTGTTTTCCCATTGTTCAGATTAACTAACATTTCTCATACCTTCAGCATTAAGATATTTGTCATCAGCACATCTGATATTTGTCCTCTTTTCAGAGTCAAAATCAACCAGTCATTTCTTATTTCCAGTAAGATGATTTGAGCAGCCAGTGTCCATATACCACCAGTCTGTCAAATTTATATCATCGGATTCAGAAGCCATCAGTAGCACATATTCGTCACCAGAACTTCTGGCTATATTCGCTTATTCTGATTTCCTTTCTTTGTTTGACCAACAATCTTTAGCAAAATGACCAAACTTCTTGCAACAGTAACATTGAATCTTCTTCTTGTCATACTTCTCTTTTCGCTTCTGAGCATTCTTTTGCCTATCAGAGGTTGAGGTTTCTGACTTCTGACCACCATCAGATCTTCTCCTAGTTTCTGACCAGGACTGCTTCTGATGCCTCTTATCAGAAACTGCTTTCAGAGCCTACTGCTCTATTTCCCTTTCAGAAGTTATCTCAGTCAGACGTAACTCTTGTGCTTCTAGACTGCTTTGCAGCTTTTCAATTCTCATGGTGCTCAGATCTTTAGAATGTTCTATTGCTACCACAATATAATCAAATTGAGGAGTAAGGGATCTCAATACCTTCTCAATGATTACTTGTTCAGAAAGAGTTTCTTTACACGCCTTCATCTCATTAGTGATCAGAATCACTCTGGAGATGTACTCAGAAACATTCTCATTGTTCTTCATGTTGAGATTCTCATATTGCTTTCTCAAGGACTGAAGCTTCACCTTCTTCACTGATGCACCACCACCGTAACATCTGACCAGTGTGTCCCACGCAGCCTTTGCTGTCGTTGAATCTACAATCTTCTCAAACACATTTGCATCCACGCACTGATGGATGTAGAATAATGCTTTCTAATTTTTCTTCCTTGTATCTTTCTGCGCGTTCCTTTGTTCCTCTGTTGTATCTGCTGCTACCAGAATGTAACCATCAATGACAAGATCTAGAACATCTTGAGCACCGAACAATACTCGCATTTGAATCTTCCAACGAGTCCAGTTTTTGCCGTCAAATACTGGAAGCTTGTTGTTCATTCTTTCGTTTCCGTTCATCTTCAACCTTGTACAGTACACTCAGATCTCACCATACAGTGTTTCCCAAACTCATAGAATCAGAGAGTATGATTCTGATCAGATTTTCGTTCAAGATTCAACGTGAATCTAAGAACCAAAATCAATCACACAAGTCTCACTTTTTCACTCGTGTTTCCCAAGAATCTGAACCGGAGCTCTAGATACCAATTGTTGGTGTACAAGATGAATGATGAAAAGGAGAATATTCTATTAATGAGAATGACGGCTACAAGAGAATCAATTAGAATGATTGTTACAATGATTGAGTGACATCCCTAGTCTATTTATAGGCTAAAACTAGGGTTACAAAAAAAACAACACATAAAATACTAAAATACCCTCTAACAAACTTAATGACTAATAAATATAAATTATTTATTTCTAATATTATTTTGGGTTTTTCTAATCTATAGTACAACATTGCATATGATAAAGGATAATTAATACACAATTTTAATTGTAAAAATATAATGTTAATAGAGGGAGAGAATATAAACATCAATTTATGGTATTTTATTAATTGGATGAGAGAGAAAAAAAATCAAAGTTTAAGAACAGAATAATTAATATAGTAATTTATATTAAAGAAAAGTTCAAGGAAAGAATAATTAATATGATGATTGATATTAAAGAAAGTGGTGTATTAATTGTCTCTTATTCTATGAAATGTTGCATAGGTTAAACAAATCCAATCATCTATCATATAAGAAAAGTGACTATTTTCTTCTCAAAACACATCAGTGGATGACCTCACAATCCATCATTACAAATCTTTAAATTCCAATTGTTTCACGTATTCTACCACCACGATTTCTTTTTTCAAATCTTTTCCATTATTACTCTGCAACCTTTTCATAATGAAACATTTTCTTTTTTTTCTCACTGCTTTATCAAATTTTTCTCAAGCTTTCTCAAATTCCAATTATTTCACATATTCTACTACGGTTTACTATGCATAGTAATGATGGAAAATATTTGAAAAAAGAAATCGTCATAGAATATGTAAAACAATTAGAATTTGAAAGATTTGGAAGGTTCGATTATGAGGCCATCCACGTATTGTGTTTTGGGAAAAAAATTTGAGTTTGTACAATCAACTGGAGAATTAATTCTGAAGGCAACCTATTCTCACCCTTAACAGATATGTACGATTTTTGTTGCCTATGTCTCCTACCATCAACATACACGTCAATTTGAAGGATAATGTGAATTAAGAATTAATCTATCTTTCTAATTATAGTTTCTAGCTTTTCTAAAATAGACTAATACAATAAAAATTGATGTGTTCATTAATTATAATGATTAACTATAGTGACATATAAATGTTGTAGTCACTCTATATACATGAAATATCAAATATCAAATATCAAAGTAAAAAGGTATCAAGTGAGAATATGTGACTGAGGTTTTTGAAATCTCCATTTCATTTACAAGTGTCTCTTATGTCTTTGCTTAATTTAGTGTTGATTCTACTTTTCTTGTATGAAACATTCTTTTGAATTACATTCTTAGATACAGAATCAAAGAAACTTTAGATCAATGATGAAAAATCTACATCCTAATAATCTTGATCATTGGTTAATGTTTATGACCATCATTTACAAACTATATCTACTCTTTTCTATGCAAATGTTTCACTATAAGGTTAGAATTAAACATGGTAAGCCATACCAACTTCAAGCAAAGAAGTATGAGCTACATCCAACATAATATCAGGATCTCTGCAGTTTTTGCTAAGAAAAGCGTAAACAATATCGATTCCGAATTTCTTTAAAATCGAAGATGATTTCTTTGCTTCTGCATAGGAATGTCCTATTATATAAGTAACACCTGATTCCTTGGCTTTTAAAATCTGTATCGACTCGGCTTTATACGACTCTTCCATGTTTATGTTTATGTTTATGTTTCCATCATCTATAGTAAGTTGATTTGTTTGTTCTTCAGCATTGTCTTCTGTTTCGATAAACTGTATTATTGCAGATACTAATTTGTTCTCAAAATTGTAATTCTCTTGTTGCATATCTTTGTAACCGTATCTGACGATGCAACGGAACATGCGGAACTCCTTCGGGCCGATTCTGCTGATGACTAGTCTTTCGTTTTCGCTAACGTAAGGGACTTGAACTGATTTAGCACATATGAAAACTAACACCTGGTGGAATGCGGGTAAGTTTGTTACGAAATGGCCGAAAATAGCAGGGATACCGGATGCGAGATTGCTGAAAATGAATCCGATCCCGGGGACACGGACCATGCCTAAACAAGGTCCTAAGGATAGCATCTTGCTCATTGAGACCTTGTTTTCGACATCAAATTGATGTTTCTTGATTGTTCCGTAGTTCCATGTGAACATTATGACCATGAAAATGATCGATAGTAAAATCGGTATCCATCCTCCTTCGGGGATTTTGCAGGCAGAAGCTGAGATGTAGAGAAGTTCAATAGATCCAAACAAAAACAAACATGAAATTGCTTTTATTATCCCTTTTTTCCAAACAATTATGATTACTAGTGTCATCAAACATGTTGTCACAAACATAACTGTCATGATAGCCAATCCTACAAAACAAGCAAAACGTGAGGCACAAGTAAACACACGAGTAAACCATCGTTTTGACCCTAAACTTGTAATGCACGGTCGCTATAGTAACCGAATGAATCAAATATTCAAAAACATCGTTAAGCTTAAGGCATGTTTTTACGATTTTGATGCATTCAGAAACTATCGTGACAACACCTCACGCGTTGAAGGACTAGAACGATTGAGTAATTTAAACACGACGAAAAAGGATATCGTACCATATGCATGACCCATCATGTTTGTATCCCTTAGGCCAATTGTGACAGCTAAACAAAGGCACATTAGTATCCAATTGATTTCCGGAACATAAATCTGTCCATAAATTTTGCTAGAAGTATGAACAATCTTGACTCGAGGAAAACAATTCAACGCGCAGCATTGGCTTATGATAGAAAATGTTGCAGAAATCACTGCTTGACTTCCTACAACAGCAGCTAATGTGGCAACTATAAAAACAGGCCAAAATACAGCTTCTGCATAAAAATAGTGGCACGGTTAGACACTAATATCAACTTTTTTTTTGTATTCGTAAAGTAAATTCTTGCCTGGTATGGCTTTGTAGAAACTTCTCTTAATGTCATAATGGTGCTTAGAGAGAAATGCAGCCTCTCCCATGTATGCCAAAATCAGGCATGGATATACTAAACATGTGAAAGCTATCTGTGATTTAAGTTCAACTGTCAAAACCGGTTTTGTCCGATTGGATCAAAATTGTTACATATTTTAAATTCTCAATTTACCTTGATTGAAAGTGCGGAAAAATGACCCATGTCCGCATACATTGTTTCCACCCCTAAGACAGTATCACATAGGAAAGTTAATCCCATAGTTCAACTGGCAGAAGCCGATATTGTTAGGCTGGACGCTATCACCAGGGTTTGAATTTGAACCCTGGTAATCACGATTGTGTGTGTGAGTTTCTAGTGGTTAGGTTATTACCTGTTATTGAAAGCACGACTCCACTTAATGACAACCATCCTTCCATGCCATTGTTTTTGAGAAACCTATACATGTAGACGGGAGAAAGTGCGCGATATACTTGTCGGTTCCAGCGGAAAATGTTGTATATACCAACACCACTGATGCACAAAAGCCATGCTGCAACAACTGGGGCAAACAAGAAGGCAACTCTATGTGTTCCATGATGCTGAATGGAGAAAAGGCCAACTAAAATGACACACGAGACGATAGCAACATAATCTGCGCGCAAATCATCGTGTAGAGTTTTAAAATTGTGCATTGAATAGACATAATCGTAATAATATAGAAGTCTTCGGTTAACTTACTGTCATGGAGTTGGTTGATTTTTACTTGAACTCCTGAAACTGCTGAAAATACTGAAATGATAGAAATAGCTTATACATTGTAAGTAAATGCTTAAGCTATAAGTGCTTAATTAAACTGTTTCATCCAAACACTTCCTAAGCTTACAAGAATCATGAAGTAATAAACATCATAATAGAATCTGAAAGAGGCTGCACCTGATCAACTACCTGATATAGCAGGAGTAATCACACCGTCTCCAATCGTCATACACGTCCCTAACAGAACAAAAATCAGAAGTCCTTTCTGAAATCTCGGGTGCTTTTCGAAGAACAGCTTCAAACGAGAAGATTGCCATGTATCTGCAGAATCTTTCGTCGAATAAGCAGATAAATCTTCGTCCGCAGGTTGCTGATTCGGCAACATGCTTAGTTTCGCATGTCTGCAGAGAAGTGAGTATAATGCAAAAGTCCCTCCTGCATAATCAGTATACAACATTTGATTCCAGCGAAGATTTAACCGATTATTATCCTAATTCTCCGACTATATTGATTGAAGATTGTATACAAGTACCTTCTCCATTGTCATCAGCAGACATGACAATGAAAACATATTTGAATAGCGCGATAACGGTAAATGTCCAGAAGATAAACGAAAGAACGCCGAAAATCTCTTCATCATCTTCTTTGAGACTCAATTTACCTGAGAATGAGGTTTTGTATACATAAAGAGGAGAAGTGCTAAGGTCACCATAGACTACTCCAAGACTTTGGTATGCTAGAGTGAGCACATTGGCACAAGAAGTTCTCTTTAGATTCTGAAACATGAAACATGAAACCAAACATATATAAGGAATTCATAAGATACAATTTATAGAGAAAAGGAAGAGGAAAAAAATGAGTACTTGGTGAGAAATTCCATGTTCTAGAAATTGGTGAGAAGGGTTCATGGTTGAAACATGTATAAGAAGAAGTGGAGTTTGAAAGAGAAAATATATAGAAGAAAAATGAGGAGTGGAAGAAGTGAAGTAGTAAGAAGGCAAGTGGTGTGTGTGTCCAAAGAAGTTGTGAAATGCATTCAATGCTCTTTAACTTTCTCTTCTTGGACTTCACTAACCAACCTAACACCTTACCCTTACTCCCTTACCTTTCTTTCTTTATATATCTGCATCTGCTCGTAACTACTGAAACTAATTTTCCGAATCTTTATAAGAGGAAAAATGAGTTCCGATTAATATATCCACCTTTTGAAGATGAACAAGTGAGAGGTCACGAGTTCGAACTCACATCTATATATTTGATGTCTCTATATAACTACCATCTGAGCTGATTTGACGGAATCCTTAAAACAAAATTAGTTTTACTACTAAACATATCAAAATTCATTATTCAACTTTAACAGCTTGAAATGTAGAATTAAATATTGATTAAAAATGATTAATTACTTATGCCAAAAATTATTAGTTACAAAATTTCTCCATTTTAAATAATGGACTAAAAGTCAATTATAGACCATGTTGTTTGGTATTCATTTACATACTGTAATTTGGTACATGTCTTTTTCTTTATTCATGTGTCATTAAAATAGGTTTGAAAAAAAATAAAATTCTCATTAAAATGCAAAAAGAAAAAGAAAACCATACTATTTAATGGATCATAAGGTCAAGGAATGTAATTAATAGCATGGTTTAGTAGAACTTCTCTCAAAAATATATTTATAAATTAGTTATCAATATCACTTTAATTAATAAAAAATTATTTTAAAATTTTTTAAATTAAAATATTTTATTAATTTTTTTTATTAAATTCACTAAAAATTTAGATAAAATTAATTAATGGTTGATTAGTGACTTATATTGAAAAGATGGTTCATCTAACTAAAAAACATTACACTTAATGAATGTGTGATTTTCATTGACCTTTTAATATAAACCAAATTGAGGAAAAAACCAAATTTCACACCAAACAAAAGTATGGAGTTAAAACATTTTCTTCCATTTATAATTTCATTTTTCTATGCAAAGTTCTACAATTGAAATCTAGTAATAGCACCATGTCTTATTTAAAGAACAAAAGTATGGTAAACCTGAATTAGGTACCCACAGTATGATGTTAATAACCTACCAAACTATAAAGATGAAAATACACTAAAAGACTTCAAAGTTTAACTTTTTCTTGCATTTTTATACTTCATTTTTTTAGGTAGTTAATGATGGTATCATCTTTGTGTGATTTGGTTATATATTGACACTTCAACAATAAAAAAATAAATCCTAAGAATATATTAATTAATAATGTGATCCACTATACATTATACAGCTACAATCCACAAGTGCACTAAATAGATAAAATAAATTGTGGGGTATATATGATTTGTAGAATTATAAAATTCACCACTTGTGTTAATCTTTCACCCACTTCACGTGCAATTCATATGCTAGATACACCAAAACTAAGAAGAGAAAATAGACATTATTGGAGTGAAGAGATTAATAAGAGAAAATTAGTGATTGGTTCTTAGGCTTAGGCTTAGCACAAGGTTTTGAATCTTAAATAATGTTGGGACCAATTCAATTCTTAGGACCATTGGGCTAGGTTTCTCAAAAGTAGAGTTCTTGGAATTGTGGTTTTGTTGATCATCACGTATACACTTGTATTTGGTGTGGCTTGAAAGAGAGATATATGGTGAATTATAATTGAAGATAGTTTAACTCATTGACTATAGTGGGGTTGACAATTGGAGTGGCTAGCCTTTGTGGAGATCATGCAAATTTAAATGAGGTTGTGATATTACATATGAATTGATTTATTCTAGAAAGATATATTTTGTTCAAGATTTGATATGCAATGGATTTGTTTGTAAAAATCTAATAGGTCTGTTGGTCAAAATTGCTCTATTAAAAGAGAAAACATATAGGCTCATTATATGGATATGTAGTGGATGATTTGTTGATTAAGAAACAAAGTGTGTATTGCTTGTGTTCAATTATTTTATATGTTATTTATTGTCATTTTTTGAAAGACAAAGTTATGGTTTTCTTTCGTGAAGTTTATCACATTCTTATTGTCTAAGACTTACAAACACTTGAGCGTGTTTGAGTGAAATTGAGAGGATGTCAGATTTACGGGAACCAATGTTTTTTTTAATAAGTAAAAAAAAATTATTCCATAAAGGATACAAAGGGTATCCCAATCCACATATAAAAGCCAATTAGACTGAAAACCTACAAAAATTCAATAGGATACTTGTACCACTCATAATAATTACATATGTGAGAATTCTTGTTTTTCTTCCCTATCCACCACCACGACATAAGCACAACCTTATATGTTACTTCATCGTTGTCTCAATATCCGCTGTTAAACATGATGTTATTCCTCCGAAGCCAAAGACACCAGCTGGTGATCAACCAAATACCAATTGCGTTTTGCGAATCCACTCCAATCATCACAAGAGCATCAAACCAATCTTTGAAGTGACTAAAAATATTTGGTTGATTTATATCATCTATTCCCAACCAATAGCCAATGTTCTTCCACACCCTCCTACTTTTGTGGCAATCAAGCAAGAGATGAGCAACCGAATCATCCACAGAGAAACAAAACGGGCAAGAAACTTCATGAGGATTAGAAATAATACCTCGCGTCCTAAGATTGTCCCTCGTTGGAATACGATTATGAAAAAGCCTCCACCCGAATATGACAGTTTTTAGAGGAGAGGAGCTCTTCCAACAAAGCTTAACCACATCCAAAATAAGAGAATCCTCCTCCTGCTCGATCCTTCTCAAACGCAACCACTTGTAACATGATTTCACTATGAATTTTTCCAAAACGTCTGGCTCCCAAACAATGACATCTTGCTGATTTTTCTGTAGCACTGCATTTTGTAACAGCAGACACAACACATGAAATTGTTTTTGAACCGAAACATTACTGTTGGCAGCAGCAAAAATGCCATGTCCAGGACCGTAACCGATCGCAACAGCAGAATTTTCCAGTGCATTCTCCGAACCGATGGCAGCAGCAGTCGCGTTCGCAACAACAGAATTTTCCCGTGCATTCTCCGAACCGAAGGCATCAGCAGACGAATGTGCATTCTACTGAATTGAGACAATCCCAAAACAACGAGGGTCTGCCAAACGCCAATGCTAGACTTCTCTCACCATTCCATTTGGCCCTCCAAAAAGGAGTATGCAACCCATTCCCAACCTTAATAGATATAACATTGTTGAAATCATATTCACCAAAACTTCCAATAATTTTAAATAGATCTCTCCACTAAAGAGAATGAGGAGTATTATATTTTGAACACGGTCCTCAGAATAACGAATTTGCAACATGTCCATATCTACCAACAAGGATATCATGCGTTAATCCATCTTGACAATGCAAAAACTTCCAAATCCATTTTGCTAATAAGGAGACGTTAAACAATCGGATATCCAATATATCGAGACCGCCTTCTTCCTTGGATTCACAAATAGTCTTCCACTTAATCCAAGATATGCCTAATTTATTTGTGGAGCCGTTCCAAAAGAACCTTCGTTAGATGGAGGTAAGAGTATTTATCACCTTCGAGGGCATTTTGTAGGACATGTAATGAATCAAAAGGTCTGAGAGAACTGACTTAATTAGTGTTAGTCTCCCTCCCAAAGACATAAACCTACCTTTCCAAGATGTCAATCTCGATCGCACTTTTTCGCCCACCGGAGTCCAAAACTTCCCCAAACGATGGTTCCCCCTATATGAATACCAAGAAACTTAAAAGGATGAACCTCCACCTTGCAAGCTAAGAAGTTCGCTGCCGCTTTTAAAAAATTATCTTCCAAACCAAAACCAAAACCAAAGAGAGAACTTTTGTCAAAATTTATTTCCAATCCGGATACAAGTTGAAATCCTTTAAGTATAACTTTAATGACCCAAATGTTGCTCCAAGATCCCTCACCAACAATAACCATGTCATTCACATATTGAAGAAGATTGAACGCCTCCATGTTGCTCATCTTAAAGCCTTTAAAAGACCTGTTATCCACCGCCCTATTCATGAGTACCGACAAACCTTTTGCCGCTATGGCAAAGAGAAACGGGGATAATGGATCGCCTTGACTAAGGCCTCTCGAAACCTTAAAATCCTTCGTACGGGAACCTATGTTGAAAATCATTAGGTAGTATTAGAAAAATGGCTCTAAATTGAGGAAAAGTCAAATAAGTTCTTTGTATATTATTGACTGCTTATTATTAGTGAATTTTCTTTCCATTGGGCTAGTGCAGTCTAGACCTAGGTGACAATTTCACTGAATTGGATTAACAACTTCTTGTGTTTTTTATTTATTATTTTGTTTAATCATATGTATATTATTACAAACTATTGTGTCTCACTCACATTGATTCAATATTGTGTGTTACATCTTATCTCTAATCAAACAGAATTTCAATTGGCATCAGAGCATGACACCTTATTCTGCTTGAGTGATTTCCAATGTAACTAACCTTTTTTTTATATAAGATGGACAATATCAAGGAAGATTGATATGCTAACTGCCCACCAATTCTTGATAGAACAAATTATGACTACTGGAAGGTTGGAGTGGTTGCTTTTTTCAATTCCATGGACAACAAGACGTCGAAAGTTGTTAACAATAGATGGATAACTCATTTGATCAAAACTAATAATGGTTTTGAATATGTGAAAAATAAAAAGGATCAGGACCTCGTTAAAGATGAACACCACTACAAAATATATATTTTCTAACATGTTATTACCTTGGATATTCAATCAACCGAAGTACTAGGTGAATTTTAGGCGCCTATAGTTTTTTATTAAAATACTTTCCACTATGGTCCTTAATAACAATCGTAGTGAAAAGTAGGAAGGTGTCACTTTTAACCACAGTTGGAATTCTAATTGTGGTGAAAAGTGGTGTCTAGTCATGGGTTCAAATCTCAACACCATCATTTTTTGTTTTTTTACTTATTTTTAAGCCACTTTTCACCACTAATGGAATTTCAATCATGGTTAAAAATGGCGTCTGATCAAGGGTTCGAATCCCAACACCAACATTTTTTATTTTTTTAAATATTTTAAAGCCAATTTTCACCATGGTTGGAATTCCAACCATGGTAAAAAAGTGGTGTCTTCTTATTTTTTGTAAAGATATATAACACTCTTAGTTCATTCACTTTTTCCCTAGACGTACTTAGACAAACTTCATCTTCTTCCTCTAAAATACTTCCATTTAACAAACATTATTCCTCCACTAAACTAAACTTGAAAACATCATTTATTCCATAAACTAAACTAAAAACAAATTCTTCCATTAACGAGTTTCGGAACTTCATCATCCCTTCTCCAAATTGAAGGAGGCATGAAAAGCATGGATTCAATTTAGCAACATTAGTTATTGTGTATCAGGTAAAGTGTTATTGTTTAGAGATTCTATTCATTTATTTATTTATTTATTTGTTCTTGTTGTTCTTATTATTATTCTTGTTTTTTTGTTTTTGTTGTTTTCGTTGTTGTTGTTATTGTTGTTGTTGTTGTTGTTATTGTTGTTGTTGTTATTGTTCTTGTTGTTGTTGTTTTCACTGTTGTTCTTGTCCTTATTGTTATTGTTGTTTCTATTTTTGTTCTTGTTGTTGTTCTTATTATGCTTGTTGTTGTTGTTGTTGTTGTTCTTGTTATTATTCTTGTTCTTGCTATTCTCGTTGTTCTTGTCGTTGTTTTTATTGTTGTTGTTATTCTTGTTGTTCTTCTTGTTGTTCTTGTTACTCTTTTTGTTCTTGTTGTTCTTGTGTTAAAAATATTTAATATTATAAATTGTGATTAAAGTTATCAATATAGTCAGGCAAAACATGTGGTTACATAGCTAAAAGTTTTCATCCTGTATCAGATGGATGTTAAAAGTGCATTTTTGAATGGTTACATAACTAAAGAAGTGTATGTACACCAACCTCTTGGTTTTGAAAATCATAAAACTCAGATTTCATTTTCAAACTTTAGAAATATTTGTATGGTTTGAAAAAGCTCCTAGAGCATGGTATGAAAGACCAAACAATTTTTTTTAGAAAATGATTTTATCAGAGGGATAATTGATACAACTTTGTTCTGTAAAACTTTCAAAAATGATATTTTTGTTGTTCAAATTTATGTGGACGATATCATATTTGGTTCTGCTAGTGCTACTTTGTGCAAAGAATTTGCTAAGTCAACATAGACAGAGTTTGAAGACCTTGTGAGAGCTTAAGCATGAGAATGAGGTTATTAGGACTTACATAGACAAGAAAGATGATATGTTCAAGGAACAAGATTAGACCAACACAAATATTGAAGGAATGCTTCAAGCTATTCTTTCCAAGTTGCCACCCCCTTCTTAGAAACCACCTTTTAAAAGTTGTTGCTTTCTTGTTTTTCTATTAAAGTCTTTATCTTTTTCATTTTTGCATCTTTATCTTTGAATGAAATGAAATTTCTTTTGTCCTTATACTTTTTCTTTATTATTTTTTATTGATGACAAAGGGGAAGAATAGTGGACATGATTTTGATATAATTACTTTCTTTCTGAATCCTAAACATCTGATTATGATGATTATTTTCTAAATATGATCACTAATTTTTGGGAACTTTGATTAAGTTCACCATTATTTCTAAGAAGATCTTTTTCAGATAAGTTAACTAGGTTATTCAGAAGTAAAGGCATTAATCAAGCATATAGGGTTCTTTAAACCAATATCTGATTCAAGCTAATTTCCAACCAAGCATTGACATAAGAAATTGATTTATGATCAAGATCTAACACTAGTCTAAATAAGACTCTGGCACAAGACACATTTTTTATAACCAATTTTTTTATACTAAGTCAATTTAAATATAAAGACTTTTCAACCAGGCCTTTTTGTTCGGGGAAGTGATTTCTTTCATGCTGATTGAAAAATTTATGTGTTAAAATTATTTTAAGTCTTAAACTAATGGGGAGATTGCAAACCTAACTCTGAAATTTTAGGTTAAAAAATAGTTTTAATAGTATAAAATTTAGGGAGAGCTTACAAACCTCATTCTGATGCATTTGTATGATTAAACTAAATAAAAATTCATTATCTAAATTTATGGTTTTGTCATCATCAAAAAGGGGGAGATTATAAGAACAAGATTTGGTTCTATATCTAGTCTTATGTTTTATGATAATAATACATAGACTCTTAGAGAAAAATTGTGTACCCTAATAATTTTCTTTAGTGTGCAGATACTAGATACAAGTTCTAACTCTGATTGAATTACGTCTGACATAGTCAGATTCTGAATCTAGTGCATTCTGACTCTGAGAGGTGTGGTTTACAAGATAATCAAGCATTGGATTCTATAATCAACACTTATGATTTCCACTCATCCAAAGTTTATTACTCTGAAGCTTCACACATTGATATGCTTCGATGCTCTGCACTCAA
Source organism: Lathyrus aphaca (assembly GCA_963966055.1). NCBI lineage: Eukaryota > Viridiplantae > Streptophyta > Magnoliopsida > Fabales > Fabaceae > Lathyrus > Lathyrus aphaca. Next base: position 87,439,426 of record OZ014523.1, read on the forward strand.
ACAACTCTAAATTGTTTCACCATACTCTGAAGATCAGGTTCTGATGAACTGGATCAAGATTCTGAAGACCAAGTTTATGAACTTTCTCTAAACCAGATTCTTACTCTTATTTTATGCATGCTTCATCACGACTATATCAGAAGCCTTTGAATATTGAAGATAAGAAATCAAAAAGGTTTTACGTGAGAAAAAAGCACACAGTACAAGATCAAATATTCCTTCCACTGCACTGATTTTGTGGGCTAAGGATTTTACTATTGTACCATTTTGTTTCCCATTTTCACAAACCCGTATGCAAGGATACAACTGCATTTGGTATTCCAATTCTACCCTCCAACAAATCTCTGCATTGTCTGTATAAAGAAGACTTGGAAGAATGGAACAGTGCTACATTCTAAGAGATTATCATATATGTGAAAAATGCATTTTTGAAATATTTGAGAGAAAAGAAACACTCGCACAATTAAATTTTGTTCATACTCTTCATAGAATATATTTTGTGTGATATACATGTAACTCATTTGTGTATTCTCTTTCTTAGAAGCATTTTGTAAATAGACTTTGTATCTCAATATTTTTTATGTATTTCCTTCAGTGACTATGGTTTAGTCAGTATTATTTAAGAAGACATTGACAGTTGGTATCTGTGTTGTAATCAAGTTTGATAATAATAGATTAACTCCTTGTTGATAAAGAGAAATCGCCTTGACGGGTGGACTGGAGGTAGCTTTGTTAACAACGAACCAGGAAAAGAATAATTGTTTCATTATTTTTGCTCTTAGTTTTTTATTTGTTGTGTTGGGTAGAAAAATATTTGATTTTTAGAAACCCATTCACCCCCTTTTCTTGTGTTTCTCTTCACCTTCACAATAGATTTAAGGCAAGTTGTTTCCTGTTATTTATTTAAAAAAAGCTTGAGGCCAGGTTTATCCTAGAAAACAAGAGGGAACCTCAGATGATTCATTTATGGCTCTGCTATTAAGAAAAGATCAAGTTTATGTTTTTTTAGAAATTTTCTTAAGAACCAATTTTGAAAGGGAATTGACAAGTCCCATGTTGTTCAAGAATAAGCACTTAATGAGGAAGGCTTATTATGATAAACTTTGGATATGGTAATTTAAGCTTCCTTGGATTGTGTTTTGTCTTCTTTTCATTTTCTGATATTTGGAGAGACCCAATTTGTTCTGGACTGGCCTAGCAGCTGCCATGCGAAGAACCGAGGCCCAATCCAGTTTAACATTGAGCACAAGCCCAATAAGCAATCCAGAACCTTGTGACCATTTATGAATATAGCCGTTGGGATATAGCCATTGTGGATCTCCCCCACACGCGCTCTAACGGCTCCCACATAACCAACTTCCCTTCCAAAACTACTGGAAGCAGTTGGACCTAGTCAAGGGCCACACGCCCGCAAACCACGGCCAGATGTCCCTATAAAAACCCTCCGCCTTTGGAGGGTCAGGTATTCAATTCTAATCACTTACATACTTTCTTAACGCTTTATTTTTCTTCACCCTGAAACTTACTTGAGCATCGGAGTACCTTGCAGATACATTACCCCTTCTCCTACAAACATCGTTATAGCCCTAGCTAAAGGCCACGAGGACCTCTCTAAATCATTTTTGTACAGTGGCACCGACTGTGGGGAACAACTGCTCCCCTCATCTTTCTTGAACAAGATCTCATATTTTCAACCCAAGATAAAAGTTCTCATCATTTCTTTTTGTCTTCATGGCTTCCCAGCTCAACGAGATTGTCACCGATCATGTCTCCATCATCCTCAGCGATGGTGACAACCCCGGCCACCATGGGACTTCCCTCCACAATGACAACTACCAGGAGAGGCACCCTTCTTCTCCGTTCTCCAACAATCTGAAACACTCATCAATCCCTCAAGGGGATCATGTGTTTGAACCAATTCATGTCCCATTGGATGCCGACACCAGCACCCAGGAATTAGGAAAACTCGCGAGCTCACAAACAAAAGGATGACATAGAAGCTCCTCGACGAGAAAGATGTAAAAATGATCCCACTCGCGAGAGCAGAGGACCCGCCAGAAGTTTTTTGGAGTATACCCCCCCCAGATTCCCGCGAGAAGATTCTGACAGAGTGTATCAATACCGAATTCAAACTGGGAGGTGTTCGCTTCCCCAAGCCAACAACTTCTAAGGGAAATATCGATAAGAGTACGTTCTCCCATTTCCACCGCAGTCATGGACATGTGACCGAAGATTGCATACATCTCAAAGATGCGATTGAAATCCTCATCAAGAAGGGACACCTGAAAAAAATACGTCAAGGATGAAGCTCCTCGATAGAAAGAGACCAAAAAGGTCGAAGAAATTTCCAGAGAAGCTGCTCTCATGTCGGTCGCCTTGTCGATTTCCAGACCCCGAAGATTTTATCATTCCTCGGCATCTCGAGGGAGTGTGATATTTTTCCGCACACAACCCTTGGGAAGCATTTCCCTTAGCCATGCTCATATCCGGCGGGGGATACAACAAGATGACAATATGATCATTTAGGAAGAAACTTGAGCATTTGGTCGACTCATCACCAAACCAGCTTTCATCCCTCGAGAAGGTTCAAGGTAAATCTCATCCCATCACGTTCTACATGGAAGAACTCTTGGGAGGGTCTCCAAACTCCCACATCCCTTTGTTGATACGTGCCAAAATGGCAAAAATAGATGTTCGGAGAATAATCATTGACCAAGGAAGCTCGGTCAACATAATGTACACCTCCCTCTTCCGGGCATTGCAACTCGACCAAAAGAACCTGTCCCCGTACGTAGGGGCTACGTCGAATTGATGGTCACGTTTGGAGATGGGGACGCCTCCAAAATGATCAAGACCCACTTCTTGGTCATTGAATTTTTGTACTTGTACCAATGCATTTTGGTAATACCAACACTCGTCAAGCTAATCGTCCTTCCCTCCATTGTTCACCTCAAATGAAATACTATATAGAGAATGGACATGTGGCTACTCTTCATGGAGATATTGAAGCCGCACGAAGATATTTTAAAGTCACAACAAGGGGAAGACTGTGATAGAATCTGCACCCAAGAATAAAAACACGCAAGGGATGAAGACATCCCAGCTGAAGGGACCCAACCCGAGAAGAAGCCTACTTTGAAGATCAACAACATTGACCTCGACTCCCGTATCTCAGTAGAGCCCAAAGACGCAACATCTGGCGAAACATCTTCAACCATCCTGTGCCTTTTGTCCACGGGAGAGTTTGAAGTAATAGCATTTGGGGACAACCCAGACAGGGGAGTTCGCATCGGTGCGAGGCTTCCTAAAGATGTAAAAGAGCAGCTGAAGCAGTGCCTACGCAACAACGTGGATCTGTTCACTTTGAGCACCACTGACATGCCTGGATTTTCCCATGAGATTGCCTTCCACGAGCTTACCATCAAGCCTTCTTCACATGCGATTGCTCAGCGTAGACGCAAAAATCTGAGGAGAAAACTTTAGCCACTAAAAAGCTTGTAAAAGGCCTCTTAGAGGCCAATTTTGTATCTGAGGCCAGGTATACGACCTGACGCACGAAAATTGTACTTGTTAAGAAATCTAATGGAAAATGGAGGCTTTGATTAATTACATCGATGTTGGAGCCACGTACCAACGCATGATGAACAAGGTCTCCCAATCCCAGATTGGGGACATGCTTGAAGTATACATGGAAAACATGATCGTAAAATCCGTCGAGGAATCCGATCACAAGTCACACCTCCAAAAAGTATTAGACCAATAGAGGAAGTGTAAGATGTGCTTTAACCTAAAAAAATGCACCTTCGGCGTAAAGGCAGAGAAGTTCCTTAGTTTCTACCTCATAGAGAGGGGAATCGAGGCTAACCCCAAAAAATGTCGGGCCTTCTTCGAATTCCCTACGCCTAACTCGAAGAAGTCCATTCAATCTCTGAACGGTATGCTCACCTTGTTATCACGTTCCGTAGTGAGATCCACCCAGTGTAACACCCCATTTTTACCCGACTTTATAAACTAAAATCAGAGTTATAAAATTTTATCAACAAACATGGGATATCACATTTTCCAGCTTTTAAAATCAAATAACAACTTCAATAATATAATAACTTCGAAAAACAACGCAACAGATAAACATGTTTCAACTCTTAAACAACTTCAAATAAATCAATCCTTAAAATAAACTCAACTTGGTTCTTCAATCATAAAATGACTTAAAACTAATTCATAAACTTAAACAAAATCATAAAGGAAAAACAAGCGTTTATCCCCCCGAAATGCTATGTATCAGAGCGACAAACACCAACTCAAAGCTACTAAGTATTGGACTCTTCATTACCTGCACGTTACCAACAGAGGGCAACATTCAAACATAAGGGGTGATATATCAAACAACATAAACAGGATACGATAATGAATATGTAAATGAGATAATCATATAACCACACCACTTCCTATAATGAACACACAATCTTGCAACCAACAACGGAAAACAACGTAAATAATGCAACGTGAATGCAACTTGACTTAAATATGCATGTGGTACCATTTAGAGTAAACTCCCAACTTGAAACATTGCTAGTTTATCAAGGCATTATCAACTTATTTGACAATCCATGCCAACTTGAATCGAGCATACGCTCCAACTTGAAATATGAACATGTATGCAACTAAGAATGGCATACAACAACAACAATATAATCATTAACTTATCAACATAACGGCTTGAACAACTCAGCAACATGAATCAACATTGGTCATAGGACCTACATCATATTAATCTTCCCAAAAATCGGGACAACACAACTTATAACAACCTTAACACCACTTCAACGTGAAAAAGAAAATTTACGACTTAATTGAATAAATTAATAAATTAATCATTTTAAACTCTCAAATCTATTGGGAATGACTTATTTTATCTTTACTTTAAGTCTAAGATCAATCTAACTTGGAACGGATGCGAAAACAGTTCGAATCGCCAAAAACCGCATTTTTCCGCACCTGCCCTGCTCATACGCGTATGGCCTCCTTCATACACGTATTGGCCTAAAGTGATACACATATGGCATGCGTAATAGGGATTGTTATGCGTATGGCCTTGTATGTTACGTGTAACACCATATCTGTTACGCAAATGACCAGAATGCCTCAAATTTCAATCCTGCTACGATTTCTCACACTTTCTTCATTCTGTTCAATATTAATTGGGTTTCTACATCGATTTTACTCTAAAAAATTCATGTATCTATTCATATATCAAATTCTATGGTTGATTTTACGAACCCTAACTTCTTCTACACGAATTCCTGCAACTAATCAGTCCAACAAAACACAGACAGTCTCACAACACAGAAACATCAGCAATTATCACAACATGAATAACAAAAATCATCAGGAAATAGCAACACAAAATCGACCACAATATTCATACAAATCACAACAACGAAATTACACGAAAATCCCAACCTACATACGATCATCTAGTCCCGGTTATGGAATTCAAACCCCACCCTTACCTTGGATTGAAGGCAGCTCGAATTCACCGCAAAAATTCCCGTGAAAATCTTTGACCTAGCCTCTCCTTGATCTCTCTCTAAGGTTGTTCTTCTTACAAAAATTCTGATTAGTCTAATTAGGTTTTTTCTTTCAGCTTGTTTTTACTAAACTCCCATTAATCCACTTAATTACTATGGGCCTAATTAGCACCCCCAACATTACTCTTCTCATACAAAAAAACCAAGCCCAACTTAATATTATCTCTATAATTATTATTATTATTCGACTTAATTAATTAAATCCAACTTAATCAACTTAAGCGACTCAAACACAACTTAACCCGCAACATAAAAATCAACTTAAACGGGTTAAACGATTTAACGACAAGGACGACTAAATAACACGTAACAACTTATAATCGGAAAAATACGCCATAATATTTAATTAAATTAATTAATTAAATACGGGCGTTACAACTCTCCCCCACTTAAAATATTTTTGTCCTCGAAAATCTTACCTCGCTCAACTAACATAGGATATGATTCTGGCATCTTGCTTTCTAACTCCCAAGTTATACTTTCTCCGGCAGCGCCCAACCAAACAACTTTCACTAAAGCAATCTTTTTGCCTCTTAAAGTCTTCATTTCACGACCCTCAATTTGTACTGGCATAGTCTCCACAGTGATATTATCCCGTACTTGCACCTCATCCATACTAATCACATGAGAAGGATCTGAAATACTTCCGAAGTTGCGACACATGGAACACATCATGTGAATTCTACAAGTTCGGTGGTAAAGCCATTATGTAAGCAACATTTCCAACCCTATCCGAAATCTGATATGGACCAATAAAATAAGGAGTAAGCTTCTTAGATTTAAACGCTCGCCTAACACCCGTCACGGGCGTAACTCTCAAGAATACATGCTCACCAACTTGAAATTCTAAATCTTTCCTTCGCTTATCATGATAACTTTTCTGCCGACTTTGAGAAGCCTTCATCTTCTCTCGAATCAACTTCACCTTTTCGGTAGTCTCTAGAACTATCTTTGGTCCAAGCACTACACTCTCTCCAGATTCATACCAACACATCGGGGTCCTACATCTCCGACCATACAACACCTCGAAAGGTGCCATTCCAATACTAGAATGATAATTATTATTACACGTGAACTCGATCAACGGAAGATAAGTATCCTACGAACCTCCCTACTCAAGTACACAAGCTCTCAACAAATCCTCCAATAACTGAATCATCCTCTCCGTTTGACCATCTGTATGAGGATGATACGCTGAACTTAGTCTCAACATAGAACCCAACGCTTCTTGCAAACTCTTCCAAAATTCCGACGTAAATCTCGGATCTCTATCTGACACAATACACAAAGGAACACCATGCAACTTTACAATCACCCTAACATAAATCTCAGCCAACTTCGATACTGGAAAACTGATGTTAATAGGATTAAAATGAGCCTACTTAGTAAACCTATCAACAATACCCCAAATCGAATCATGTCCTCTTGGAGTATTAGGTAATCCCGTTACAAAGTCCATAGAAATGCTATCCCATTTCCATTCTGAAATTTCCAACGGTTGCATCAGACCAGCAGGCTTCTGATGTTCAACTTTCAACTTCTGACAAATCAAACAAGCATACACAAAACGCGCTACATCATTCTTCATCCCAGGCCACTAAAATAATTTCTTCAAATCCTGATACATCTTAGTCGCTCCTGGATGAATACTCAAATTACTTCTATGAATTTCCTCAAGAATCATCTTCTTCATATCTTTATTATCGGGAATACAAATTCGATCAAGAAACCTCAAAATACCATGCACATCCAACTTAAAACCATTCTTTTCCAATTCATCACAATTAACCATGATATCCATTAGTTTCATGTCCAACTTTTGAGCATCTTTGATATTGTCCAGAAAGTCATTATTATTCTTCAGCATACCGAACATAACACTCTTCGGCATTGTAAACACCCAAAATTTGCCCTCTCACTTTCTCATGCCTTGGCTTATGATCACACATATTGCATAGCATATCATTACATCTCACATTGCATAATTATCCTTCAGCAACTCACTCCATAGTTGCATAACTAGGGTTTGTGATCAGGTGAACCCAAGAGGTGATTTGAGAAATCTCAGAGGCCTTGAAGCATTCCAGGAGAGTCCTTGAGTGTTCTATGGTTGTTTTATACCCCCAAGGTTTCTTTGAAGTCAAGAAATCTCAAGGGATTGCAGAGCTATTCAGGCAAGCTTGAAGCTCCTACACAAATGACTTGAAAATTAGGGTTTTGGGTTTGAGGCCCTTACACCCAAAAATTTTGGTCATTCTTAATTCCATTGGTCTTTATATGATATAGGGAGCTTGTGTATGAAGTTTGATGCAAAAATTCACTAAGGAAGTCATTTGATCAAGCTGTAACTTGTTGTGCAAGAAAAGTCAGGATTAGGGCATCTGAGGCCTCAACCAAGGGTTCCAAAGGTTCATTTCCATCATTTTTAAATCATATGACCTTTATTTGGTCTTAGGAGAGGTTGGATAATCACAAGATTGAAGAATTTTGAGCCAAGTCAAAAGTTGCCAAAAATGGACATTACTTGAAATGCAAACTTTCCGTTTTGGGAAAGATTTTCAACCTCCTCTTTCTTGATCAAAAATGCTTCAAATGAAATTTTGTTAAACATGAAAGTTGTAGATTGGATCTTCCCCTTTTCAAAAAGTACAAGAACTCCTCTTGATTCATCCTAGAACTCGAGATATGGCAAGTCAAAGTTGGGAAAAATCTTGTAATTTTCAAGTTTAGGTCAAAGAGGGAAATGTGCAAAATTGAATTTCAGGCCTCTATGTGACTTCTAATCCATTCAAATGCATCACGGCATGATCAAACAACATCTCAAGATCAGATTTGGGCTTTGAACCAAGTGATTTCATGACTTGTTTCTCAAGAAATCACAAAGTTACAAAATTGCAAAACCTATGCAAACTCATGATCCAAGCCTCACAGCTTATAACAATTGATCCTAGGGCTCTCTTTGAAGCCAGCTGAAGCAGTTCAAGCCCTCAAATCAGCTCTGCCATGGTCCATACCTCAAGTTCACAAAATTTGACTTTTTTTCCAAATGAACCATACCAATCCCATAGTGCATAACAACTGTTCTGACCTATCTCAATTTTTTATACAATGCCTAAGGATCATGAAAAGACATCTCACAAGAGCTCAGAACCACCCATGCTCAGTTTGCACAAAAATCCTTCAAAACTTCCTCTCTTCGATTCTCCTAATCCAGCCATCAAACTTCACAAATTCCTTCACCAATCAACCACATATCACTCATAAAACAAGAATCAACCACTGAAATGGCCTAAAACATCACATATCAAAACCTCCATTTCTGCTACATTAGAACTGGACATCCCAAACCAACCATTTTCAAAGCATTCCAAGCATTCCATTAGCCTCAGGAGGTTCAAAGGAAGCCATTTGCACAAGAGGGAGGCTTTGAAAGCTCATATCTGCAGGTCACCAGCTCAGGTATACTCAAGAACTTGTTGTCTCAAAGCTTCAATTTCTTGTCATAGAATGAAAATACATGCTCTAGGGATCACATAGGTGTCTTTAGAATTGAAAATGATGAAGAAATGAGTATGTTATGTGTTTCTGAAATTTTGCCCGTGTTTTTAATTTGCTTCAATTCAGCTTGCTCATGTGTTATAAATCATGTTTTATGGTTGATTTGAGTTCCTTGGAGTATGAGGATTGATTCTGGGTTGGTTAGAGGGTTTGCAGTAGCCTAGGAAAGAAGATTGGTGTTTGGTCTCGCCGAAGAAGATGACCGGAGCACTATTCCGGTCATCTGAGGGTGATTAGGGTTAAGTGAGATTAGGGTTTCCAGATTGATTATGGACCATTCGATCATGTTTAGATTAAGAGGTGGACGCTCCAGATGCACCATTAGCCCTAATTTGGATTAATTAAAATAAACTATAATTAATTTCCTCAGATTAAATGTGGACCATTAGATTATGCGTGTTTAGTGAATTTGAATCTGGACCCTAGGATTTGCATACCCCAGTCTTGCTGACTTGCGCCCATGACCTTTGATCCTTCTTCCTTGCAATCTGAGCCATCCATCCTGATTACTTTTCATTTTATTTTCATTTTATTCATTTTTGTTTTCTCTTATTAAAAATAGTAAAACAGTTTTAAAAATTCTGATTTTTTGCACTTTTACTCTAATTAATTTTAAAAACCCAAAAACATTTTTATTTTCATTTTTTGCATTAAAAATTTATTTTTAAATCATTTAGTTGTATTATTTAATTAATTTTAATTAATTAAAAATACTTTTAGGTATTTAAAAATAACCAAAAAAATCATGAAGCATCCTTGAACATTATAATCAATGTACAAACTCATTTCACTCATTTATTTTAGGTTTTGATTCTATTTTGAGAATTAAACTTGAATTAGGGTTTTCAAAATCCCCTTTTTCACAACCTAACTTCTAAAATTCACTTCTGATCAATAAAAATGAGTTTGTACTTGGTTATTTTTGCATTATTTTACTTGTTGCATCTAGTATCTAGGACATTTAAATCATATTTTTGCATTGCATTTTCAATTTTATATGCATTTTTCTTTGAGAGGTAACCAAAACCCTAGCCTAACTTAGAAAAACCATAACTTGACTTTGGTATAGCTTCTAACCTCCGTCTTTAGGGAGTGTTCTTGTGTGTGTTTAGGGTTTGTTTGGTTGCAATTTCAAATTTTTATCATGTGTTTTGCTTCTGTTTTGATCATGGGCATCTCATGCATTCTAAAAACTCTAATTTTCCATGTATACTTTCATTCATCTTTGCATATCCTCATCATATGAACTTGTCATGACATCTCATGCATTTGTATGTCATCTTAGACACCTTAGGTCATGTGAGAACATTGGTTGATCATTGTTACATTCACTTGGTATGCTTTGCATGCATTACATCTTATGTATGTTCATGTATTTTCAAGCATCTAACATGTTTGTTTTTGCATCCAACACTTGTATGATCATACATATGCATTGTACATGACTTTGCATCTTTTCATGACACATTTTCATCACGTGTTCTCTTTTGGTTTGGATCATTTCACTTTCATTTGTTTCATTTCATCTTATTTCATACCTTATGCATTCATACTAACCCTTTCAGGTGCTTCAGGTAAGTTGATCAGGGTGTGGATGTGAATCCACATCCAACCTCTTCTTATCCTTTCATATGCATCTTTACCTGTCTTTGAATTAAATTTGATTCACTTGTGTTCTCTCTTGCACTTATCTCACTCTTAGGTTACTTAACTTCTTTAGGAAGTAAGTAACATATTCTTCTATCTCCTTCTTTTTTCATCTGCTTCTCCTTCCTTGGTGGCCAATCTGAAGACTTTCGTTATGCCTCACAAACCATAGGAACTACCAAGCATGATAACTTTAGGGTTGTGAATAGTCCCCCTTAGTTTTTTTTACCTTTTGAGTCTCCTTGAGTCTCTGCTTCTCATCTCAATAACAAAGGCTAAACAGTTAAAGTTTTGGGGCTCTGTATTAGGGTTATGCTTGTATCCTTATCTTAGGATGGAGTGTATAATTGTAATACTTAGTTTTAAACCTTTAAGTTGTTTTCACCTACTAATCAAAACACCTAATAATTATCAATACTTAAGCTTGTAACTTGGGTCTTATATTAGGGTTACATCTCTGCCTCTGGGTCAGAGGGACTAACCCTAGTGTTTAATGGACAAGTCCCCCTCAGGTTTAGTCTTACAAACATAAAATTCACTTCTTAATCTAACCTCTAATCAAAATCCACTTTAATAAAGGTTTGTTATATAATGATTTTAATCCCTGACCATGGATTAAGTTGAGGTATCTTCCTCATCTTAAGTGTCCTCATCTATCATCCTTCTCTTAGGATGGTGTAATGAGTTCATTAATCCCTGATTAGAGATTAAAATCATTACTTAACACAAAACAAAAAACCAAAAAAAAACTTGATGATTACAAGTAGGTTAATGATCTTAATCATGTATCATTAGGGTAATTAAGTTGGGATATTCATCTCACACTTAAGTAGACTCATTATCCCTAGTCAGGGGTGATATAATGAGTTTACGACCCTTGATTAAAGCTTAAGCTCATTATCCTATGCAAAACACCAAAAACAAATAAAAAAACTGAAAACACAAAAAACAAACAATAAACGTCTCCTCCGGGATTCTTTTCTCATCACACTCACTCTGAAAACGAGAACTCGCTTCTTCCGTCTAATGCAAGACAGTCAGCACTCGAGCCAGACGAATCATACACTTGAGCATAGACAAGCAAGCAGTTCACACCAAACACCAAGTCTCTTGAGTCGAACTATGGTTTTCTGACTTCCTCATTGCACGAGAGGATGCGTAGGCATGACTTAACGGTTATCGAACAAAAGTCCCCAGGTCCCCCCCTCTTCTCTTTCTAGCTTTCTTTTCTTAGCCTCAGTTTGAACTCCTGTTCTTTTTGCACTGTCACTTTGTACATCCATCTCTTTTATACACAGTTAGCACCTACACTCCTCCCCTTTTTAAACACAATCAGGTAAGCGTGGATCCCGTCGAGTACGACGGACGATCTGGGTGCTAATGCCTTCCCAGGTCGTAAACGACCCCCTTACCCAGTCTCTTTGGTTCGCAACCGTCTTATCCACTTCTTTCTAGGTTTATGCAGCATTACCTTTCCTTCGGGATAAAAATGCCAAGCTGGCGACTCTATTCAACCTTCAACATCCGACCGTTCTCGCCGACAGTTCGGGTTTGCACCGGGACGAAAGTCCGGGGAGCGACAAGCGTCACTTCGCAAACTAAAATCATATCTCGAAATTGCTCAATCAACTCTAACTCCTTAACCATCATTGTTGACATATGCAACGTCTTCCGACTTAAAGCATCAGCTACAACATTAGCTTTACCCGAATGGTAATTTAAACCATAATCATAGTCCTTCAACAATTCCAACCATCTTCGTTGCCTCATATTCAACTCTTTCTGATCAAACATATACTTCAAACTCTTATGATCACTAAACACTTCAAATCTAGAACCATAAAGATAATGCCTCCAGATCTTTAATACAAAAACAACTGTAGCAAGTTCCAAATCATGCGTAGGATAGTTCTTCTCGTGAACCCTCAACTGTCTCGATGCATAAGCAATCAATTTACCATTCTGCATAAGAACACCTCCTAAACCCATCAACGAAGCATCACAATACACCACAAACAGTTCTTCTGAATTCGGTAGAGTCAACACTGGAGCCGATGTCAATCTCTTCTTCAACTATACAAAACTGTCTTCACACTGGACATCCCACACAAACGCTTTACTCTTACAAGTCAACCGAGTCAAAGAAAGTGCTAACTTAGAAAATCCTTCAATAAATCTTCGGCAATAACCGACCAATCCCAAGAAACTTCTAATTTCAGTAGCCGACTTTGGAGTTTCCCACTACAACACAACATCTATCTTAGAAGAATCTACAACAATACCACTACCTGAAATCACATGACCAAGAAAAATGACTTCCTTCAACCAAAATTCACACTTAGACAACTTCTCATACAACTTCTTCTCCTTCAAAACTTTCAATATTATTCTCAAATATTCTGCATGTTCTTCTTCTGTCTTGGAATAAACCAAAATATCACCGATAGATACAACCACGAAACAATCCAAATACGTATGAAAAATATGATTCATGTACTCCATGAATACTCATGGCGCATTAGTCACACCGAAAGGCATCACCGAATACTCGTAATGTCCATACTGTGTTTTGAATGCTGTCTTCTGAATATCCTCATCTTTCACCTTAATCCGATGATAGCCTGATCTCAAATCAATCTTGCTAAACACACAAACACCTACCAACTGATCCATCAAATCATCTATTTGGGGTAACAGGTACTTGTTCTTAATCGTCACTTTATTCAACTGTCTATAGTCCACACAAAGCCTCGTACTTCCATCTTTCTTCTTAACTAACAATATTGGAGCTCCCCTCGGCGATACACTTGGTCTCACAAACGTTTTCTCAGGCAACTCTTCCAACTGCTTCTTTAATTCAGCCAACTCAGATGCAGACATCCTATATGGTTCCATAGACACAGGTCTAGTACCAGGTACAAGATCAATTGCAAACCCAACTTCTCTTTCAGGCGGCACATTAGGAATTTCATCAGGAAACACCTCAGGAAATTCACCCACTACTTGTAACTCTTTAATCTTAGATTTACTTTCTACGGACAACGACGCCATCAACGTAAACATCTGAGCTTCCTCGCTCCTTAAATTATGCAATTCTCTAAACGACAATAATCCAACTTCTTCCTATTCTGGAGTAGAAAATCTCACTGACTTACGAAAACAATTAATATGAACATAGTTATACTCTAACCAGCTCATACCTAGGATCACATCCATCCCAATCAACGGCAAACACACCAAATCAACATAAAAGTCTCTATCAAAGATAGACAAAGAACAACTCAAACAAACTAGAGATGTAGTCACCGATCCCTTAGCCAGAATCTCTACGACCATTTCCCCATTCATCTCAGACAACTTAAGACCCAAACTCTTAACACAATCAACAGCAATAAAACAATGGGTAGCACCCGTGTCAATAATAGTAATGAAAGGAATACTATTAATGAAACACGTACCTCTGACGAGCTTGTCCTCATTAGTTGTCTGAGTCCCAACTAAAGCGAACACTTTCCCTCCAGGCTTTGATATCTTCGGCTTCTGGCACTAGCTACAAATATGCCCTTCTTTTCCACAGTTAAACCAGATCATCTCTTTATACGGACAATCAGATATCGCATGCCCAACTTTTCCATAACGAAAACAACACTTCACCTCAGCAGTGCACACATTACTCTTGTGTCCCGGTTGCCCATACTTAAAACAAACAATACCAGCAGGAGCATCTCCCCCACTAGTTTTCTGACCTGGAGCAACTTTCTGCTTACCCTTACCAGCTGGAGCATCATAAGGCTTGCCATGGTTCTGTTGATTCTTACTGCTCCGATCAGTAACAATCTTGTAATGAGCATTGTTATCTTCCTCAAAGATTCTGCAACTATCCACCAGATCAGCAAAAACACGAATCTTCTGATACCCCACATCCTTCTTAATCTCGGAGCGCAACCTGTTCTCAAACTTAATGCACTTCGAAAACTCAGCAGTCGCTGCATCATGGTGAGTATAAAACTTTGACAACTCTATGAACTTCGCAGCATAATTCGTTACCGACATACTTCCCTTCTTCAGCGCAAGAAATTCAATCTCTTTCTTACCACGCACATCTTCAGGGTAATACTTCCTCATAAACTCCCTATGAAAAACGGCCCAAGTGATCTCTTCACCTGCAGCTTTCAATCTTTCTCTGGTCTCCAACCACCAGTCATCAGCTTCAACTGCCAACATATGAGTCCCATAACGAACTTTCTGTGTTGGAGTGCAATCCATCACGTGGAAAATCCTCTCAATTTATTTCAACCAAACCAATACAGCATCAGGTTCATACTTTCCCTTGAAGGTAGGTGGCTTCTCCCTCTGGAAAGTCGCAAAGGTACGAGACTCATCATTCCTGCCAGCATTCAGCAAGTTCTGCACAGCCTGAGCCATTGCTTGCATTGCAGCAGCCATTGCAACATCATTTCTTCTAGCCATCTCAACTTAACACTACAACACAACAAAAGTTAGAACCACGTACAATACTTGAATGCTAGACAACTACGACTCGCCACTTGGTCAGACAGACCGACCTGCTCTGATACCACTAATGTAACACCCCATTTCTACCCGACTTTATAAATTAAAATCAGAGTTATAAATTTTTATCAACAAACATGGGATATCACATTTTCCATCGTTTAAAATCAAATAACAACTTCAATAATATAATAACTTCGAAAAACAACGCAGCGGATCAACATGTTTCAACTCTTAAACAACTTTAAATAAATCAATCCTCAAAAAAATCTCAACTTGGTTCTTCAATCATAAAATGACTTAAAACTAATTCATAAACTTAAACAAAATCATAAAGGCAAAACAAGTGTTTATCCCCCGAAGTGATACGTATCAGAGCGAATAACACCAACTCGAAGCTACTAAGTACTGGACTCTTCGTTACCTGCACGTTACCAACAGAGGGCAACATTCAAACAAAAGGGGTGAGATATCGAACAACATAAACATGATATGATAATCATATGTAAATGAGATAATCATATAACCACACCACTTCCTACAATAAACACACAATCTTGCAACCAACAACAGGTAACAACGTAAATAATGCAACGTGAATGCAACTCGGCTTAAATATGCATGTGGTACCATTTGGAGTAAACTCCCAACTTGAAACATTGATAGGTTATCGAGGCATTATCAACTTATTTGCCAATCCAGGCTAACTTGAATCGAGCATACGCTCCAACATGAAATATGCACATGTATGTAACTAAGAATGGCATACAAAAACAACAATATAATCATTAAATTATCAACATAATGACTTGAACAACTCAACAACATGAATCAACATTGGTCATAGGACCTACATCATATTAATCTTCCCAAAAATCGGGACAACACAACTTATAACAACCATAACACCACTTCAACGTGAAAATGACAATTTACGACTTAATCGACTAAATTACTAAATTAATTATTTTAAACTCTCAAATCTATTCTAAACGACTTATTTTATCTTTACTTTAAGTCTAAGATCAATCCAACTTGGAACGGATGCGAAAACAGGTCGAATCGCCAAAAACCGCGTTTTTCCGCACTTGCCCTGCTCATACGCGTATGACCTCCTTCATATGCGTATTGGCCTAAAATGATACGCGTATTGCCTGCATAATATGGACTGTTACGCCTATGGCCTTGTCTATTACGCATAACACCAAATTTGTTACCCAAATGACCAGAATGCCTCAAATTTCAATCCTGCTACGATTTCTCACACTTTCTTCATTCTGTTCAATCTTAATTGGGTTTCTACATCGATTTTACTCTAAAAAATTCATGTATCTATTCATCTATCAAATTATATGGTTGATTTTACGAATCCTAACTTCTTCTACACGAATTCATGCAACTAATCAGTCCAACAACAACTAAGACAGTCTCACAACACAGAAACATCAACAATTATCACAACATGAATAACATAACTCATCATGAAATAGCAACACGAAATCTACCACAATATTCATACAAATCACAACAATGAAATTACACAAAAATCCCAACCTATATACGATCATCTAGTCCCGGTTATGGAATTCGAACTCCACCCTTACCTTGGATTGAAGGCAGCTCGAATTCACCGCAAAAATTCCCGCGAAAATCTTTGACCTAGCCTCTCCTTGATCTCTCTCTAAGGTTGTTCTTTTTACAAAAATTCTGATTAGTCTAATTAGGTTTTTTCTTTCAGCTTGTTTTTGCTAAACTCCCACTAATGCACTTAATTACTATGGGCCTAATTAGTACCCCCAACATTACTATTCTCATACAACAAAACCAAGCCCAACTTAATATTATCTCTATAATAATTATTATTATTCAACTTAATTAATTAAATCCGATTAATCAACTTAAGTGACTCAAACACAACTTAACCCGCAACATAAAAATCAACTTAAACAGCTTAAACGACTTAACGACAAGGACGGAAAAAAAACACGTAACAACTTATAATCGGAAAAATACGCCATAATATTTAATTAAAATAATTAATTAAATACGGGCGTTACACCCAACACGCCTCACCTTTTTTCAAATTACTTCACAAAGAAGCAGCGTTTGAGTGGATGGAGGAATGCGAGCAGGCCCTATAACACCACAAACAAGCATTGTTAGAGCCTCCAATCTTATCTAGACCCATCACTGGGGAGATCCTTTACTTATATCTTTTTGTCACCAGCGAAGCCATCAACGTAGATCTCATAAGAGAAATCCTAGAAGGGAAGAAACTCGTCTAATTTATAAGAAAAGCCCTGCAGGGACTAGATCTTAGATACCAACAAATAGAAAAGGACCCCTCGCCCTCGTCAATGCATCCAGAAGGCTAAGACATTACTTCTTGGAACACACCATAGTCGTACGAACTGACCAACTAATCAAACAGTTTCTTGCTCGACCCGATATAGCTGGTAGAATGTTGTGGTAGTCGTTGAAGCTCTCGGAATTTGACATACATTACGAAAGTAGAAAAGCTCTGAAAGCACATGCCTTGGCCGATTTTGTGGCCGAAATGATCCTCGTGGAAACAACGCCAAACGACACCCATAAGTGGGTCGTTTACATTGACGGGGCTTCTAGCCCCTCAGGCAGCGGTGCAGGAATCATCCTCGAGAACAAAGAGGAACTCCTGATAGAGGTATCCCTCGTTCTGTCTTTCCCAACATCAAACAACCAGGCCGAGTACGAAGCTTTCCTGGTAGGCTGCGCTTGGCCAAAGATATGGCCACGCAAGAGGTCAAAATTTTCACAGACTTCTATCTCATTGCATCACAGGTTAATGGGGAATACCAAGCCAAAAACGATCACTTGGTCGAATACCTAGCCCTGTTATAACAAAAGTTAGCACAATTCATGTCATGGGAAGTCCAACACATCCATCGCGAGCGTAATTCTAGAGTAGGCGTCTTATCAAAACTAGCAAGTACACAAAAGAAAAAAGGTAACAAGTCTGTCATCCAATAAACGCTGCCCTATCCCAGCATCAAAAAACCCTTTAAAGTCATCGACGTCAACGTCATAGGCGACAACAATTGTTGGATGACCCCATTATATAACTACCTAACTACGGGAGAATTGCCTGAAGACAGTAATGAAGCCAGCGCAACCAGAAGACTTGCATGTTCATACGTCCTAGTGGATGACAAGTTATACTGTCGAGGATTCTCCATCCCACTTCTCAAATACGTTGGCCAAGAAAGTGCGTCTAACATTCTGCACGAGATACACGAAGGCATCAACGTGCAACATCTGGGCAGTAGATCACTAGCCTGCAAAGCCTTGAGAGCAGGATACTACTGGCCGACTATGTAGAACGACGCCAAAAACACGTAAAGAAATGCGACAAATGCCAGCGCCATGGGGAGATGCACCTAGCTCCCCTCGACGCTCTCAAAACTATGTCATCACCATGTCCATTTTCCCAGTGGGGAATGGACATCCTCGACCCTTTCACAGTGGGCTCCTATTAAAAAACATGATTATGGTCGTCGACTTCTTAGTGGATAGAGTCTAAGGCTTTGGCCAAAATCATTGTGTTCAACATATTTCACTTTTACAAAAGAAACATATTAGCCAGGTTCGACATACCCCAGACTTTAATAACGGACAATGGCACACAGTTCACAGATGGGAATTTCCAATACTTCGTTGCCAAAACAGGCACCAAATAACATTTCGCATCCACCGAACATCCTTATACAAACATGAAAGCCGGGACCGCTAACAGAGTCATCTTACAAGGCTTTAGGAGAAGTCTTGGCAAAGCGAAGAAAAGATGTGTCGAAGAACTCCACAACGTGCTTTGGACCTACAGAACAACTCCACACTCAACCACCGGGGAAACTACCTTTCGCATGGTATACGGAACAAAGGCAGACATCCCCGTGGAAATTAGAGAGCCTTCCATAAGGACAGAAACCCTTTTGGAAGAGGAACTCAATGACGAAGCGCTAAGGGAAGATCTCAACCTAGTCGAAGAGATTCGATCAGGAGCGGCTCTCCATGAAACATCCCTTAAACAAAGGATAATATTACGGTATGACGCCAAAGTCATCAAACGAGAATTCCAAGTAGGCAGCCTCGTCCTGCGTAGAAATCAAAAAGACTCTCACAAGGGCAAGCTCGCCGCAAACTAGGAAGGCTCATACCAGGTCAATTATAAAACAGGATCCGGGGCCTATTACCTAGAACACCTAAACGGATAACCATTTTCTCGACCATGGAATGCTGAAGAGCTTAAACAATATTACAGTTAAGATCTGCATAGCGATGGGATTAACTTTCGACGACCTCCCCGCAACAAGAAGAGTAAATTCTCGGCCTCAGGAACATACCTTCGTATAAGTATGTCCCTCTAGTAACAAAGGCTTGTTTCTGTTCATGGAACGAACAAATCTTATTCTCGATGGGGATACCTCGACCGAGAGGCCTTAGAGGCCAAAACTTTTGGTACTTGTATCGAATTACTTATTAATAATAAAAGGCATATCTTTATTATGTTTGTTTTTCCAAAATGATAAAGTCCCTAGAATAGCTAGTTCATTTAATGAAATATTAAGTGTGACGTAAATCACGAGATTCCATTAAACATAAGGACACTTTTCTTAAAGCATCCGTAATTGAGCTTTAATGTGAAATGGGATAGCCTTAAAGTATTAAGACTATTATGTAGATAGACTGATGATCACATCTCATGGATTATGGATAAAAGTTATCAAGTCTTGACATAAGTATGAATATTAGGAGTAATATTTATACTGGATTGACCCACTATAAGAGTACTACATAGAATGTTATGCAAAGTGACATAAGTTACTCTCATGGTGATAGTGGTGTATGCCACCCTTTGACCTGAAACTACTATGGGCCCTAGATGTAGAGTCAAGTACTTTATTATTAATCAAACATTGTCCGTAACTGGATGATCATAAAGACAGTTGATGGGTACTTCACAAAGCATGTCGAGGGACATGAGTAGTCTAGGTGGAATTTGCACATCCTGCATAACAGGATAAATGTCTAAGGGCCCAATATTGAATTGGACAAGGATGACATGGTATATGACTTGTGTTCAATATATACATGAGGGTAAAAGGGTAATTGTAGATACAAGTACTATCACAAAAGGTTTTATCAAATCACGTGACAATTTTGTGACTTCGGTAGCAGTGATGTGTTGCTAGATACTTCTCAATGTTTATTATGTTAAATACATGGTTTAATATAATTTCCAATATCGTGAAATCCTACAGGGTCACACATATAAGGATAGTTAGAGAATGGGTAAAATAAATAAGTTACACCGTAAGGTACGATGCACTAGAATGGAATACGGAATATGGTAAGGTACAATGTACTTAATTAACATATGATATAATAATAGTTATTATTAATTTTATAATAGTTATAAAATATAATAATAATAAAATTATGTTTATTATAATAATAGTTACTATAATAATATAATAATATTATTACTGAGTTGGGCTTTTAGTTTGAAGCCTAACAAATAGTTCTATAAATAGAACCCTTGTGCAGAAGCTCAAAAGTAGTTGTTGTTGAAACCCTGACCGTATTCTTTTATTTTTCTCCCTCACTCAAAAACCTTTAATCCAATCAGCTAGCACTGTGACTGAAGGAAGGTGTTTGTATGGATTGAGTAGAGGCGTTGTTCATCGTACAACGCTCGTGATCATCCATCAATTCATATTCAAAGGTTTCATCACCACAAGAGGTAACCTTTCTATCATAGATCATGACCTTTAGTAAGGATATCTAAAGGGAAATTTTTGTTTTCTGTTGTGTTTAGATCTCTAATTTCCCTTCACCCACAATAAGAAGAGTAAATGATCGGCCTCAGGAGCGTACCTTGGTATAAGTATGTCCCTCTAGTAACTAAGGCATGTTTATGTTCATGGGACAAACAGATCATATGCTCGATGGGGATACTTCAACTGAGACCCGTCGTCGCCATACCAACATGGCAAGACCCTCAGCCTACGATGGGTTAAGTCCAAACCTAGTGGGATTAGGACCTCAATCGAGATCCTAGTTCTTATAATGAGAGAAAATTACTTTCGCTCCTCGACAAGTTCCATACACTAGTTGAGCCAGCCAAAAACGAGTCGAGAAAACTCCTATTTCATACAACAATCAAATTATTCCAAGCAAGTAAACAACGCAAATCAAAATATATATATAAAGCCGACCAGTAGGCCAGAGTTGTTCAGATTACACAAAAAGGGCCAAAGCCCCATAAGTTAACAAAGTGGCACGCAGGCCGACAAATTAAGGCGCACAGGCCAACAATCAAAATGAAATAATAAAACATATTACTCGTCAGTGGGAGGCTTAAGGGGATACACCACGTCATTCACAACCGTACTAAGGATTCCAATCCATGTGGTCATCAGCACGACACCACGGTTCAAAGGCCAGAGCTGTTCCACAACAGCATTGAACACATACGTGACAACCACTAAATTGTCCTACTCCAGAACCCCGAATCTTGGAAAGCAAATGTTGGTGGGTCGTCAGCTTTTTGTCTTCCTCCGTCTCATCCTCCCCAGCGGTGAACTTTCTATCCGCATCTTCAGCCCGTTTCTTCAAACACTCATTTTCAAAAGACATGGTCGACATATTATATCTGATCTCGGTCACCTCCCTCATCAACTCAAGCTTTCTCTCGTAATGTCCCCGCGCTTAAAGCAAATCACTGTCGAGGCAAGCATTTTTAAGTTTATTTTTCACCATCTGGAAATCTTTAAGGGGACGGTCTCCGCATCGTTCAAACTCAATGCAACTTCGAGGATCCTCATCATCCCTGCTTCATCCCGGCACAAATTCGATCCCATTATCTTACGGTCAACAATCAAAATGGCGGTGACATCTAGGTCAGGGACACGAATGGACGACCCCTCATTGAACAACGACGTCTGGGTAAAGCATTAGGGAAGCACAAAGTTACCTGGAGGAACGGCCGATGCCTTCGCCGAAAAGATTTTCTCCTCCTCGATTCTCTGCCTCTTCCCGGGAGGAGAAACACCTGCATAAGTGCTACCCGAAGAGGGAGTGCCCAAAGTAACGAACCCCTCAAGCATGACCTGATCTTTAACAACCTCGATCCTTCTCTTTGGCCCCTTTTTAAATTCCCCTTGTTAGATTTAACAAGGCGCTCGCGCATCTCGACCATTTTATCTGCACAACCGAAAAAAATAAACTAGTTAGGTACAAGTTAAAGCCTCGAACACAGGGAAACAGGACTAAGGTTCCACCTAAAAGTTTCATCGCCGCGTATTCATTCGGACAACTGAGAAGGGCCTTGGAAATGATCAACCTTGCTTACGTGGCAGGCGTCCCATGCTTTCAAGAGTATGTGACCGTCTGAATCCACGAGGTCCGAAAGGTGGAAGCTCGAAACGAAATTCACTAGCGTATTGCACGACGCCGTGTTGTCAGCACTCAAGTCCTTAGGGTTTGTAATGTAGTAATCACTACCATGTTGAAAGTGGGCGTCCACCTACTCCAGTGGGAAGTATGCCACCAATCTCTCCTTACAATCAATAACCTCTTTATAATAAAGCGAATCCTTGGCCGCCTTTGTTCACACTTGGATTACGTAAAACCGATACTTAAAGTCACGAATAGAATCCAAGTACGCTTTGAAAAGTCTGCTCGGTTTCTTAAACGACACCCAGCTGTGTCGACCTCCTTGAGACTTCTTCTGAAGATGGAAGACCCTAAAGAAAATATTCACAGTTGTACCTATCTCCATATAGCGACTCACTAGCTTGAAAGCCCTGATGAACGCCAAGGCGTTGGGATGAAGTTGAGAAGGTGCGAGCTTGAGGTTTATGAAGATAGCCCCTTGAAAATCCGTAAAAGGAAAACAATACCCGACCTCGCGGAACATGAACTCATACATGGGAAATCATAGAGAAGGATAGTGAGAGCATATCCTTTATTCAAACTTGGGAGCACATGCCCGCCAGTTCACAGGATCTCCCTTCTTCCTTCTTTCTATTCGGTTCCATGCATCTGAATTGTTCACGAAAAACTGAGAAGCCGTCTCTTGAAGCTCATCCATTATCCACGACTTACTCATAACGTGAACGTCCTTGACTCCCAAAGCTTCGTCAGAAAAATTGTCTTTCAGCCTATGGTCAACATTACGACTCCTTTCACCTGAAAAGCAGAGGAAACAAAGTGAATTTGACATCCTCAAATCTACCTTTCCACTGCAAGTCAAGTGAAAGGGCGACGTTGAAACCTGGGACGCATCCCTACCTCGACCCTTTATCCAAGTAAATCTGCAATGGAACAAGTCGACGTATCGATAATGTCCTCGCACCGGAAGAAACCTCCCCGGTTGAAAAATATATAAGGGTCTTAATGGGGAGAAGCCCCACATACACGTTTATTATCAGGACGACCTAGTTCCCAGCCACTAATACTAAATTATCCTAACCAGTATCTAAGCAAGGATCAAACATTCATCTCCTAAAACCTAATCTCAGTTCTTCCTAACATTCATATACTCATGATGAACATTCATAGGATTTCCAGAAATTCATAGAGATTTCCAGAAACTATGAAGATCTCCATGAACTTCATACAAAATCCTATGAAATGTTCATCAACTAAACAAAAAACTTAAGGAAAGAGATGGAGGTACCTTGATCCATTACAGGTTCTGATGAAGATTGATGGCAAGCTTCAATGACGACTGATAGATTTTCGGCAAGAAAGTTGCAGAGCTAAGGAATCCGGTGGGAGGAAGAATTCGCGTGAAAGGTCCAAATGAATGCTCATTTCCCCCTTTTTATAGGATCACCAGTTCACATTGAGAAGTGAAAAAGGCAACAATTATGACCTAGGCCTAGCCTCCCTAGGAAATCCAAACAGTCAATACGTGTCACAAGAGTGGGAAGCGTTTTGTCTTTTCATGACAAATCCACCTCCCCTAGAACCTCTAGGACTTCCCCACATACTATCTGCCCGATATTTTGCGGAGTCTCTAAAATGATCACATGCTCTTAATATAAATGTTCAGACTAGCCTCGAACATCCCCTCGTCCTTAACGTTGTGCTTACTTAAGTCACTGCCCTTACACAAGTTCAACAACTTGGGGGGCTCTTGTTCTGGACTGGCCTAACACCTGCCCTGCGAAGAACCGAGGCCTAATTTAGTTTAACATTGGGCACAAGCCCAATAAGAAATCCAGGACCTTGTAACCATTGAGGAATATAGTCGTTGGGATATAACTTTTGGAGATCTCCCCCACACTCGTTGTAACGGCTCCCTTGCAACCAACTGCCCTTCCGAAACTACTAGAAGCAGTTGGACCTAGTCAAGGGCCACATGCCCGCAAACCACGACCATATGCCCCTATAAAAACCTCCGCCTTTGGAGGATCAGGTATTCAATTCTAATCACTTACATACTTTCTTAACACTTTACTTTGCTTCACCCTGAAACTTACTTGAGTGTCGAAGTACCTTGCAAGTACATCACCCCCTCTCCTATAAACATCGTTGCAGCCCTAGCTGAAGGCCACGAGAACCTATCCGGATCATTTATGTATACAATTGAAAATTAGTTATGTCATTTTCTAAGAATCCATCCTTAGATGTGCCTTCTTTCTCAATATGATCAACCATGTTTACCCAAAGAAGCCTTAAGAATGGCAACGTTCCTATCTTAAATATCTTTATTTTTGTCTTCAATGGCAATGAGTTGTGTGTTATCCACAAACTCTGAGTTTTTAGAACTTATGTTTTCTACATCATTCATCATTATCCTAACTTGGCTTCTATTTGCCTCAAACTATAACTATAGGACTTTTAGGGGGTGTTCATTCTTGACATTACCACCTTGGGAAATATGGTAATTAAGGAAGATAGATTAACCTTATAAACATTTTCTTTGACCAGTCCACTTGTTTCTCCAATCATGGTATGCTTTTTTTTCCTCTATCATGATTCTTTATTTCAATTTATTGATCTTTTTGCTTATGAGCTACTTTTATTCTGATGAACTCAATATTTTCTTCAACTGTCTATGTCCTCCCTAATATATTTCCTTATACAATTTATGTCATAATGTCCTAAAGTTATACATAAATGGCTTAGATCAAAGATTTTCTCATATTCTATTTCCACAAAGAATTCATAGCCTACTTTTTCTATAAGAATTTTTCTCAGTTCCTTCATCACTTCAATGTCTACCAAGACCCTAGTGTCCAATAGACCTCTCAATAGATGGTTTATTGGAGGTTGAATCAATCCATATGGGTGTTCCTAGACTACTTGCAATAGCAAATAATTTTGGGGGACCAACACTCTTGTAAAAGCCCATGTGACCTTACCTACATTTCCGCTGAAGTGTGCTTTGCATTGTTGGGAATGAAATCCCAAATCCAAGGGAACATTTTTAAAACTTTAGGGTTCAAACTCTACGAGGGCATGGATCTTATTCTCCTAACATCGTTTAAAATGGAGAAGGTAAATTCAAAGAAACCCTTATCTTGGGAGGTGATGCCCTATTATGTGATTGAGCTCCATAAGTTATCTAACATTGGTCGAAGTTGTACAACTGTGAGAGGAGAGGAACCTTTCAGCCACAAAATCCTTATGTCTAGGTTATGCTTGCAAGAGTCAAGTTAAATAAGGTATTTTTCTTCTAAAAATGAAATAGAAAGTTTGTCTCCTTTAACACATGGAGTCAACAAGTGACTTGTTTGGATATTGCAAACATTGTTTAGAGCTTCAACAAAAGATTTGTTTGATTTGTTCATAGGAGGTTTAGAAATTGCAGTATGATGAAAAGAAGTTTCTGAAAAAAGGACGCGAACTTGGGTTAAATCCATAGATGATGATTAAGGAACTACGTCAGCAATGTTTTCTTTTCTGAGTTTTCACTTTCATTCTTCCCAAACATTTAGTAATATATGTCATCCAAATATTTGAAACATCAGTTCGATGTTTTTTATGTAAGCAAGTTGTTCATATAATAAAGAGAACTAAGAGTTCTCAAACTGTTTACAAAATGAACGAGTTGAAAAACTCGACAAAAGGGAAACTACTAACCAATTGCTCTTATAATAAAAAATTATATAACTGATTTTTATAAAAATCGTAAAAATTACAATTGGGTCAACATCAATTTGATGTTAGAGTAGTTTGTAATATTGTGTATATTAAAAAAAATCAATTATTGTACTATTGTACTATAAACTTCAAACTTCAAAATTCAAAAATTTGATTTGTTGTGTATGAACATCCAAATAAATCTCAATCAGATGTGATGGAAAAATGGATACTCTAGTACTCAATAAGTATCTATCTATGAATTAACCATTCACAAGTGATTGATGTTAACAAGACAACAAACTTATTTTGAAATATCTCTAGACATAATATCAAATTTGTTATTGGATCTATAGTACTCCTTTGTCATTTTTACATTAAGAATTGATCATTGATTTTTTTAGCATCATATAACAAGGAAGTTTCATTATGGAAAAATTGATATATCTCTCATCAATGATTATGAAAGCCATAGATTTATAAGGTTATCCATTCTCTCAATCAAATCTCAACGACCAAATTATTGTGTTTTATCTTTGAAATTTAAGTCTATGCCGTACATGAATTATTGCTCGTACATTGCATGTTAAAAGTATGAGTTTAAAAATTTATGTTTTTATTTGGAAATATAAAACTTTGAATCAAGGTAATCAAAACAAAATCAAGTTGGTTTGAGACATGACACATCACTCTTATTCAGGATCAAGACTTATGAGGTCACAAGTTCAAAGCATTTAAATTTATATCAATATGAATTTACCAGAACATATTTAAAACTAATTGAACCATCTAAAATGAATAATATAGAATATATTTATAAGTTGTAAGAAATGTAGTTCTCTCTTTAAAATTAAAATTTTTTATTTTTAAATT
Source organism: Lathyrus aphaca (assembly GCA_963966055.1). Taxonomy (NCBI): domain Eukaryota; kingdom Viridiplantae; phylum Streptophyta; class Magnoliopsida; order Fabales; family Fabaceae; genus Lathyrus; species Lathyrus aphaca. Next base: position 87,466,740 of record OZ014523.1, read on the forward strand.
AAAATTTCTCCCTATTTAATCATGTGTCACGTTTTCCTTCTATATTAAAAGTTTAAGCTCTCTAGTGTGTAAGGTATGTCTCCTTCAATATTGTTCATTAATTCTAGAGGACCACATACAATATGTGTGATATGATGATAAATCATGTATATCTTTGAATCTTGCTTTATCTTTGTTAGCTATTGATGGCACTCATTTGCCATTAGCAAGCATTGATTATATCTCCACAACTAAGATGTCATTTTATTTTATTATGTTATTAATCTTACTTTGAGTATTACTTCTATTAATCAATTATGTGATTCTTGTTATCCTTTAAATTTTGTTTTACTTCTTGTTGTGTGCAGATCTACATTTTAGGAGTCTGATTGGGACAGGACAATAGAGACTTTATATATTGGATGATTGAGAGTCTAAGATATCACACCATTAATTTTTGTTGGGTTTATTCTTATAAAGTGTTTCTCTTGTGATTTAGGTGGTGATTATACCTTTAATAAATTATGTGAATCACTTGCATATGTTGGTATTACTCACCAGACATATTGTAGTGATAATCCTCGACATCATGGAGTTATTGAAAGAAAACATTGTCATATTGTTGAGATTACTTCCTTTCTTTTGTTATTCACTTTGGTTCCAAGTTAGTTTTATGGAAGAAGCAACTCTTACGATTATTCACGTATAGAATCTCATCATCCATTACATTAAGTTTGTCTCCTTTCAATAATATTTTTGATTCTATCCTTGATAATTCTTCTTTGAAAGTCTTTAATTCTACTTGTTTTACTCTTGATCCACAAATAGAACGTAGTAAGTTGTCTTCTCGTTCTGTCATATGTGTTTTTCTTAGTTATAAGGATGGTTAAAAGGGTTATCGTTGTTACTTGTTATGATCCTCAAGCAAGAAAACTATATGTTTCTTGTCATGTTAAATTTCTTGAACACATTCCTTTTTTACTCTTTTTCCTCTGATTATCATATTACTTGTAAGTCGCAACATAGCCATGTTAATCATTTCGGTCTCATTGAAAATGTTTCTAGTGATTGTAATTTTTGAAAACTTTGGGACTGATATTATTGCAGTTCCTAATATTAACATTCGTCTTGATCTAACAGTTGTCCAACACCTCATACAACTCTCTCTCTCTCTCTACACATACACACACACACACACACACACACACACATATATATATATATATATATATATATATATATATATATATATATATATATATATATATATATATATATATATATTCATATTTTGTTTGTAAAAAAGAATTCTATGCTTTTTTAAAGACAAATACTTGGGATTTTTTTTTTTTTTTAATGTTATTGGGTCTCGTTGGATATAATAAAAACAAAACTAAGTTTGATAGGTCACTTGAGTGCTACAAAACATGTCTTGTTGCTAAGGGATTCTCTCAACAATATGATATGAATTATGAAGAAACGTTTGTTCTAGTGGACAATATGACTATTATCTTACTCTTATTGTTGTTTCATCAAATTGTTGGAGGGAAATTTTTCAAATGGGTGTTCTAAATGGTGATCTGCAAGAGAAAATTTATATATGCGTTAAAAGAAGATGGATATAAGAGAAGCTGATAGACTAAAGCCAAAACTCACTAAAAAAACTAAATCTAAAAGGAGATAATATTAACTCATTCTTAACATAATACTTCATATGTAGAATATTTGAACAAACCCTAGTATGAATAACATGTCTTCGAAGTCCGCTCACATGTTGTTGTTTAATTGGGCATTGTTTTATGGATTCAATTGTTTAAGTTAGCTTGTATCCTAAGTTGGCTTGTAATAGGTGATTGTTAAAAATCCCATCAGGTTAGTGTGTTAGTTTTCTTATAAATAGAATACTAGTCTCTCATATTTTGTATAAGGAAAAATAGGAAGATAAAACCCTAATTCAATAGAGAGAGAGGTTATTTGTTATTCTTATATACTTGTAATCTTGTTTTAAAGAGAAAGGAAAGAATAAAAATTTATAACCAATCCTTGTTGTTACTCTTGTGTTCTCATAAACCCTAACCCTTGTGGGTTTCTTGATAAAAAAAACCTATTATACTTTGTTTCTAAGGTATCTGATTCACAACAAATTGGTGCGGTGAGCATGGAGAAGATGCCTTCAACAAAGTATGAGATTGAAAACTTCACCGGAGTGAACAATTTCGATATGAGGCACTTGAAGATGAAATCCCTACTTGCTCAACAAGGTTGCTTGGAAGCATTTAAGGGAGATACGTTCATGAATGATGTGTTAACGGCAGCTGAAAAGACATCCATAATTGAGAAAGCACACATCATAATATTGTTGAGCCTTGGTGATAAGGTTCTTCAACATGTATCAAAGGAGACAACGGCACCAGGGTTATGGTTTAAACTTGAAGGTTTGTACATGAACAAATCGTTGGTGAATCGACTCTACCTGAAGCAAGTCTTGTATTTATTCAAGATGAGTGAAGACAAAGTGTTGGCTGAGCAGTTGGATATGTTCAACAAGCTGATTCTTAATCTTGAAAATATTGATGTGAATATCGATGATGAAGATCAAGCGTTGTTGCTGTTATGCGCTTTTCCCCGAAGACATGCTCACTTCAAAGAAACCCTCTTGTATGGAAGAAAGTCCCTGACCTTTGAAGATGTTCAATCTGCCTTGTACTCTAAGGAATTGAACAAACAAAAGGAGCATAAACCTTCAACGATTGGTAAAGGTTTGTCCATTAAGGAGAAATTCTTGCGAAAGGATGGTAAGTTTGACAAGAATAAAGGTAAAAGTCAGCATAAGTCTTATGGTGGTGAAGCATCTGGTATTCGATGCTACCGTTGTAAGAAGGAGGGTAACTTTCGAAAGGTGTTCCCTGAATGCCCGAAAGATCATGAAGGTAAGGATAATGGCAACACATCCATTGTTCAAGATGATTTCGACTCATTTGATGTTCTTGTGGTTTCAAGCAGCGACTCAAGAAAATAGTGTATTATGGATTCAGGTTGCACTTGGCACATGACTCGAAGCAAATATTTGTTTGAGGAATTATGTGATCAAGATGGTGGATCAGTGTTGCTGGGAAACAACAAAGCTTACAAAATTGCAGGTATTAAATCTGTGAGATTCAAGCTCCATGATGAGTCAATAAGGTTATTGACTAAAGTTAGGTATGTACCTGACTTGAAGAGAAATTTGATTTCTCTTGGTGAATTCGACAAGAAGGGATATATTTTTCAAGGAGAGAAAAGTATTCTAAGAGTCATGAAGGGGTCGAAGAAAGTCTCGAGAGGCGTGAAGAAATAAGGCTTGTATACCCTTGAGGCTGAAGTTGTAAGTGGTTCGACAAATGTTGCATCCACGAAACTGTTGTCGAAGACAAAATTATGGCATATGAGATTAGGCCATGTCAGCAAAGAGGCTTGGTCGAACTGGGGAAACAGAACCTGCTAGGTGGTAAAAAAGTCGAGAAGTTAGAGTTTTGTGAACCTTATGTATCTGGTAAATACTGTAGGGTGAAGTTTAACAAAGGTAAACAAATAACACATGGATCCCTTGATTATATCAATATTGATCTTTGGGGGCCTACAAGGAATCCTTCACATTCAGGTGCAAGGTATTTTCTATCCATAGTTGATGATTATTCCAGAAAGTTATGGGATTCATTCAGAAGACGAAGGATGAAACTTTTGAGAATTTAAAGAGTTGGAAGGTTCTGGTCGAAAATCAAACTGGCCGAAAGGTCAAGAGGTTACTGTGTCGAATTTTAAGACGAATGGCCTTGAATTCTGCAATGAAGCTTTCGACAATTATTGTGTCGAGTCTGGGATTGCAAGGCATAAGACTATATCATTTAGTCCTCAACAAAATGGTCTAGTTTAGAGATTCAATCGAACAATCCTCGAAAGGGTTATATTCATGTTTGTTAGTGCTGGATTGAAGAAGGTATTTTTGACTAAGGCTGTTTCGATAGCGACATATCTGATAAACAGATGTCCTTCGACTACATTAGATATGAAAACACCTGAAGAAGTTTGGTTGGGACATCCTATTTACCCCAAAATTGGTAAACAACTGTTGGTCCTCTGAAGATACCAAAAATACCCTCAGTTACTCGCAGGATCAACCAGATTGATCCTAGGACATGTGCTAAGAAACATGTTATGATTTGGTATATCACGTTTTTGAGAAAAAAGGTCTTGAATCTTTCAACAAGATTCATAAATTGTTTTAAAAAGAAAATAAAGTAAAAGACAAAGGCTTTCAAAATAAATCAAATTAAATACAAGGCTTGGAATTTTAAAAGAAAGTAAAGGCAAGGCGAGGAATGTTAAATTGCTGGAAATGTAAAGGGGCTGGAATTGTAAAAGAAACGCAATAAATTGCTGAAAGGATAAATGACTTTGAAATGTAAATTGCTTTAAAATAAAGACTTGTAAAGGATAAATGACTTCAAAAGTAAATGACCTGAAGATAAATTTAACATTGAAGATAAATTGGTGGTGTTTCAATCACGTACATTCTCACTGCAGTCGTTTCTCTATACACTGATACTTTGAGTATACGGAGTTACTAGTACATATAATTTCCACACACTTATTCTAACACTAGACTAAGCTATTTATATACATTATAAAGTAACTGCTCTCGACGGTTTCTATTACAAATATCCTAAGATGGTGATACTTGTCCCACTATATGCTGAAGAAGCTTCATCTTGCGCCATTTTTCCCTGTCTTTGAATTGAAAACTACACACTTTTCCTCCAAGATTAAACATGCAAGAACCTTGGTAACTGCCATATTCGTCGAACATACACTTGGTCGAATCCCTTCAACACTTAGAAATATTCCAAACTTAGAATTTCACTAAGTATGAAACTTGTAGACAGGTTCCTTCGACTTTCATATTTTAGTTAGTTAGGTCGAAACCTTACTTTTAGCTTATCACAAGAAAACTCCTCTATTAAGCCAAAATAACCTCATTAATTGCTAGCGTCGAAATTTAGGGATAACAAATTGCCCCCCAAAAAAATGTTCTTTTCGACCATCTTGATGAAAAGATCATTTTTTGATATTCATCTTTTCGATGCCATCTTAGGTCAGACAAAAGCATGGTTGACACCACCTACCCCACACTCTAAAATTGTTGTGATTCTTCGCCCACGCGCATGATGTCATGTCATAATGGCAAAAATCCCAAAAGTCCCATCAGCCGTTCCTACGGCTTTCTGATCATGAGTTTTGTAACGCCCCGATTCCAATTATTCCATTTTATTGTTGAGTATTTTATTTAAATTGAGTGATAATTATTTTATTTGTGAAATTGGTATGTTAATATGATATGTTGACATGTTATGTTATTTTTCCGTTTTTGAGAGTTTTCGGGAAAATTAGAATGGAGGGTATTTTAGACATTTCCTAATTGATGATAAGTTAGAAATTTAAGTGGAATTAGAAATTGTGAGAAAATGAATATTTGGGTGGAAAGAAAATAAATAGAAAGAAAAGATATAATAGTTGAAAGAGAAAGAAAAGAGAGATAGAAAGGAGAAAGAAAGAGGGAGAGGAGAAAAAGAGGAAAAAGCTAGGAAATCTTCAAGATAGCTCCTAGGAATCGAATCAATCGGGTAAGGGTGTGAAATATTATTATCTTATCAATGTGTATCATTATGTATGTGATTGTTTGAATGTGTTCTTGTTGTGGTTGAGTTTAGAGGTTGTGAGTTTTAGGGTATTTTGTGAGAAATCCTAAAAACCGGTGATTTAAATGGTTGAAACTCGATTAAATGGAAGTATAATGACTGATATATGTTAGGGTTCATGTTTAGTGCTTGATTCTTCCGTGTTGTTGGAGTTTGAGTTGATTTGG